>CM043111.1:76921495-77232268 GCA_023701765.1 Hylyphantes graminicola | reverse complement strand
TATTGATTCAACAATAGTTCAATAATTTGTTCATAAGTTGTTTGTTTAATGTTTTTTTATTTTAATCTTAAGTAAGCTGAAATACTAATAATTAAGAACAGTTTTTTCTTGGTGTAGTAATTTCAATGGTTGCAATGTCAACAAAATTGAAAAAAGTTTGCTTAATTTTTAGCTTCCACACTATGTTGATAACGTAAAAAGTGGAAGGTTTTATAATCGTGCAGTCCGTCCGTCTGTCACACACTTTCACAGAACGAACCAAAAGTCTCACAAACAAGTGAGGTACGTCATTTTGAAGCAGAAAATCGGTTTAGGCTAACATTCCAAATTTCATTTAAAGAATTTTTAAATTAGAAGTTTATTTAAAATTTAAATAGGACTAAAAATTTAATCTACATTGAATTAACATGCATAATTCCATTTTTATTCAATATTTTCACTGTTGGATGCCATGACATCAAACGTACGAGTAACTTTATTTAAAATAAAAATAAAATTCTGAAAAAAATATTTTATTTTTGTGTAATAATTCAATTTGGATTGGTTGTAACTAGCACAATAAAGTTATTTTGAAGTTCATTATATATGAATGAAGAAAGAATGATGCCGATTGCACAAAAAATAAATGCAAAGTGTTTCGCTTTTATTATTTTTACTGTAACATTTACTAATTTATTTTTCAACAATGTAAACTTGAGTTTTTCTCTAAAAAAAGATATTTATTTAAAAAACATCATTATTAATCCGAACTTAAAAAAAAAATAGCAAACGATAAAGATTAATTATCAAAATCTTCAAAAGAAGATTAAAGACAAATTATTAATTTTGGTTTATAAAAACGTTTGAATAATCGAACTACTAAAGGTCCTGTATTGGCGAATTTCGTTTCTGAGGTGCTGTTAGTGTGTATCCTTGTTTTGAGCGTAAATATTGTGTGGAAGGACGGTGTTTTAAGTGACAGATTCTGTAGACAAACCAACTTGTTTTTTAAAATTATTTTTGGGTGTTTTTGGCCAAAAAGTTTTTGTTTCTTATTCACAGACTCATGGCCTCTTCAGAAATCACACAAGAACTTTTATTTTTCCAAATAGAGTTTAATTCTTAAAAATGTTATTAATGCAACAAAATATTAAATAATTTCATAATTTTTTTCTTGTTTTTGGCTAAAAATGTTTTTTATTTTTAGATTGAAACTTGCCTTTTTAGATCGCATAGGGCTTTAATTTATAAAAATAGTTCTTTTTTTAATTTTAATTAGCTTTATATTGATTTTTGTGTAGTAAAATGTATACAAAACCATTCAATATAGATGTTTTATTTGTGTGCAATGTGCCTCACTTATTTTTGAGTCTACAATTTTAAGCGTAATAATACACCATACCGTTTGACAAAAAAAATTAAGTATAATTATAAAGATTTATTTCAATGGCTTTTGATATCTTCCTGCGTAGGTCACAGGGTTCGATTCTGTCGATGACGAATCAAAGCCGCTTGAGTAACAACATAATCTTCGATAAAGGATGAGCCTTCCTCCCCCTTCAGAATGGACTGACACCTGAGAATCCTCCCTAGCCTTATTACCTGTACTACATGGTATGCAAACATATGTGTGCTCAACCACTTCAAGAGGTACATCACATTAATAAGTTCATTTAATAGCAAAAAAAAAATTACTTTATTAATTCCAATATGCATTGGTCCTTTTATTGATTTAGCCCTCTGTGAGATTATCAAACAGGTAGTATAATTTGTGTTACACTGCATATGATTTCGAAATTTTTAAACTAAATGATTAAAATATTAAATTCTTAAAAATGCATTTATGGGAATATTTCTTTTAAGAAACTCATCCATACACACCCCATAAATTTTTTTAATATATATGAATTTTATTAAAAAAAATTTAATAACTTTTTTAAAATTAAAAATCATGTGATTTTTCTGGAAAACATCTAATCAGATGTCCGTTAATATGGTCTGCACCCTTTAGATGATAAAATACAGTCGAGGACCTTGTTAATGTGTAATTGAAGGAAAGGGGTTTAACTAGTTTATTGTTAGCCAAAGTTTAATTTTAACCTTCAGGAAATGTTGTGTTAAATAGTTAAATTATTTATGCGAGTTTTGACCTGTATGTAAAATTTACGTGTTGAATTGCAGGTCTAGTAGGACTGAATACTTTTGTTTTGAGACCCCATTGTGGGGAGGCAGGAGCTGTCCAACATCTCATCACTGGCTACCTCGTCAGTGAGAACATATTCTCATTGGCCTGCTCTTAACGAAAGGTTAGGTCTTGGAACAATTAATTTTTTTCTGTTTTCACACTGTCTTGAAAAACCTTATGTTGCTTGAATTAAGGTAGGTCGAATACACCCCAAATGTTCTAAAAATTTTTACTATTACTTTGATCTTTCCCAAATTTGGCATAGTGATTTCAAATATAATGAGACAATGCTTTTTTAGGCAAATTTTTTTATTTAAAATATAATTGATTTATTTTAAACGGTGTTTTTCTCCTAAAAAAAGGAAAGGGGTTTGCGCCAACACTTCTAGTATAAAAAGTTTTACATTAATTTGCCTGAAATTTTTTGCAGATGCTATTTCAATATATATCTGTGCCATGAACCTCTAACATCCTGTGTAAATATATAATTTTTTAAAAAAATGTCCAAGTGTAAGTTAATAGAAAAAATCCTTTTTTTGTGTTAGACCTAATTTCAACAATAACATTTTCTACTTCTTAATAACTTCTTTTCTTGCGCGCGTAATTTGTAAGCAACTCTAGAGGGTCATTGGATGCCATCAGTTCAAAACGAAGAATTTAACACATAATTAATGCTTATAGGATGAAAATCTCCTATCAATGTGGTAGACTTGTTGGCGTAAACCTCCTTTTTTAGTAGAAAAACACCGTTTAAAATAAATAAATTATATTTAAATTTTTAAAGATGCCTAAATAGTATTATTTCATTATATTTGAAATCAGTATCCCAAATTTGGAAAAGATTAAAGCAAATAGTAAAAATTTTAGAATTTTGGGTATTCGCCTACCTTAATGACGCAAATCTGCAGCAGCAGCACTGTGATATTGTGACGTTGGACTACTGTGGCGGTACTGGGATATCATTGTGACGTTGGACATCCTGGCAATTGTTGGCTTATATTTAAGCGATGTGCTCTCAAAATATTTTGGAGCTATTGTTTTGATTGTTATGTAATAGTTTTATTAAAGTTTGTTTGCTACGAAATGTTCCCTTTTTAAGCCAACACGACTTAGGCTCCCAAAAATCAATGCAAAGAAAAAAAAGTCAAAGTTTTTAAAATAGAAACGCTAAAAACTAACACAAATGGAAGTAAAGTTTTTTTTAAAGAAAAAATTATTGTTTTTTTAGATATGCACAATAAATTTAATCATAAAACTTGATTCGATTCCACACAACTGTTCCCAGATGAACATTTTTATTTTATAATTTCATGTTATTTTATGTATAAATATTTGCCTATTTATATATTTTAAATTTAAAAGCTTCACAATCCTTTCCACCAAGCCTCGCTCTTCACAAAGCAAAGAACTTGCTTCATATCCTTCATTTTGAGAGGGCCTGGGGAGCCCAGGCGGATACGCACTCGCTTAGCATGCGAAGGTCCCAGGTTCGGGTCCGGCATCGCCACAATAGCTGCCGATCTATAAAAAGGTCGTAAACCATAAATTCCGACCGAAAATACCCTGTGTAAGGGAGTGCACTTAATATCCCTTCAAAGTCTAATGCTGCGTAGGAGGTCGCCCTTAACGTTGCGTTGGGTGCCTATTCAGGTGTCGGCCGCTCGTCTCTTGTCTGTGGTTCTAAAATACGACCGCCCTGTCGCCAATAGCCCTGCGTGTGTGGTAGCTCTACTGCGATGATTATATCAAACCTACCTAAATCATTTTAATAGCTTCACACTCTTCCTTTCCTCACCAGGTCCCTGTCCTGCAGTACCTGTACTACCTTTCCCAGGTGGGCATCGCCATGTCTCCACTGAGCAACAACTCTCTGTTCCTGAACTACCACCGAAATCCACTCCCAGAGTACCTGGCCAGGGGACTATGTGTGTCCCTGTCCACGGATGACCCACTGCAGTTCCACTATACCAAAGTGAGCTAGGTTCAATTATAATTTTAGCTTCCCCACTATGTTTATAACGTAAAAAGTGGAAGGTATTATAATCCTTCAGCCCGTCCATCACCTACTTTCATAAGCCCAAACTACAAACGATACAGACAAGTGTGATACGTCAAAAAGTTCAGTGCATCCAAATAAGAATGCATAGAAAATTTCTGAAAAGAATTTGAATTCAAAGTACTTCAATTTCAATTATTTAAAAAACTGTAAAGTTTAATGCTCATTTAAAAAGCATAGGAAACCATTTTTACTAGAATTAAATCACCATTGCCAGCGCAACAATCTCTCAAGAAACTTTAATTCTTTTAGACAATAAATTAAAAATTTATTTTTGCGACATCAATCTGTTTTGAAATGACATCACATATATTTTACTAAAAGATTCTTTGTATGTTGATATGAAACGTTTTCATTCGATTTAAAAGCAAGCGAATATTACATATATATTCTTTGAAATATAAATAAATTTTTGAAAACGATAAATAATAATTATTGAATTTATAAATTAAAGAAATGAAACTAAACAAACTTTGCATATAAATGCTTAATATTGAATTAATGCTTGGTTTGGTGCCGTTTTACTTTTTAAATATAACTGTTGTGCAGAAGGGGGTTAATCGACAGATTCTGTTACAAACCTACTTGTTACTTTCAAATTCGTAATATGAAATATAACATTATGAAAGTATTGTGATAGGTTAGAAAATGCGAAATGTAGAAAATAATTTTTCTGCATGTTTTGAAGGGTGCTGATTCTAAAAAAAGTAGTTTCTGAACACTGTTCCGTCTGTTTGTTTGAAAACACTCTACTGATTGATATTTAAAAGAGCTGTGAACTTCAGATTCGGCACAAGTTACCAGTATAAGTAATAAGATGTTGTAGCAAAATGCATGATACATTTATTGCAAGATTTTTGAAATTTTGAGTTTGGCTTATTTGAAGTTAACTTATTTGAAGACTTGGGGAAATGTTATAGACAATAGTGATTCCACCTTGGACTATTTTATCTAGCTCTTTTGCATCCCTGTGTTTAGGATGTTTTCTTTATAGAAGGTGTTGCTGCTGAAAATCTTTTAATTATTCGCCCATAGGAACTGTAGTTTCCTATTTATCTTCATAAACTACTGATTTTCAAGTTTCTATGAATAACCAATTCTTAAACTAAAATCTGTGAAATTTTTTTACACACGCCATTATGGTAATTACATGGTTAAAGTGGGCTTTATGCCTGACAAGAAGTTAGTTCTTTATTTTTCATTTAAGATTTTACAAAATCGAAAATTTATTACACAATTCTGGTTATTTCAGGAGCCCCTGATTGAAGAGTACAGCATTGCTGCCCAAGTACTGAAACTGAGCAGCTGTGATATGTGCGAGCTGACTCGCAACAGTGTCACTATGAGCGGCTTTCCTGAGAAGGTAAGAAAGCATTTCATTTATTGTTTTTAATAGCTGTATGGATGTAAATGTAATTATTGTTGAAGTTTCATTCGAATCGTGTTGTGAATTTCTGTACAATCAACATACTGCTCTCAATCTGTATGTACCTGTACTTGCTAACTTTTAAGGTTATATATGAAAAGTCCAAAAAAAAGAAACCCTTGATTGAATCTTCCCCTATTCGGGTCTGCTTGACTGATATTGACGACAGGAAACAGGTTTCTCCCTTGGTTCTTCTTTAGTGGTACATCAAACAAAGGACTCCTGTTTAGCGAGAATCAGTGTTGCCGCAAAAGGAGAATCAAGTGAAAAACTAAAAGATATTAATTTAAATTGCCAAGGAAAATTTATAAAGATAAAAAAAAACTATCGTTTAAATTTTATGTTACAGTGGTGGCCAAAAGTGTGGCACTTTTTTTAAAGTTTCATGTAACTTTATGTGCTTGTAAAATCTATTAGTTTTCACTTAAATACAAACATTTATACATTGAATTGAGGGTAATTAAATGTAAAATTTAGTAATACAAATTGCCAAAAGTGAAAATTAATATATTCTACAAGCACTCAATGTTGAAAAACGTGAAACTTTAAAAAAAAAGTCCACACTTTTGGCCACCACTGTACAATTCGATGCTTTATTTGACGATTTTTTTAAGTTGTATAAATGATGACATAATTGAAAATTTGGTAAATAAGCCAAAAATGCCGAATGTAGACAGATATTCTGTCAATGAAAGGTTTTCTCTCCCTGTATTCATATATCTGTACTTTTCCCATAGTGGAAGCGCCACTGGCTGGGTCCCAACTACCTCAAAGAAGGCGTGGCTGGCAACGATATCAGCCGTACCAACGTGCCGGACATCCGAGTGTCGTACCGGTACGAGACACTTGTGGATGAACTGACCACTATCTCCTACTCAACCCTTCTCGATGAGAAGTAGAGGTCTGGAAAAGTTGATTGATTCGTGTGACCATGACTTAATGACGAGTTAAGGTAGGCGAATACCCAAAATTCTAAAATTTTTACTATTACTTTAATCTTTTCCAAATTTGGCATAGTGATTTCAAATATAATGAACCATGTTTTTTGGGCAATTTTTTTTTATTTAAATATAATTGATTTATTTTAAACGGTGTTTTTCAACTAAAAAAAGGGGGTTACGCCAACACTTCTAGCATAAAAAGTTTTACATTAATTTGCCTGAAATTTTTCACAGATGCTATTTCAATATATATCTGTGCCATGAACCTCTAAAATCTGGTGTAAGTATAAAAGTTTTTTTTTTAAATGTCCAAGTGTAAGTTAATCGAAAAAATCCTTTTTTTGTGGTTAATTTATAACATTTTTCTTAATAACTTTTTTTCTTGTAATTTGTATGTAACTAGAGGGTCATTGCATGTATCAGTTCAAAACGAAGAATTTAACACACAATAAATGTTCATAGGATGAAAATTCAATGTCTTAGACTTGTTGGCGTAAACCTCTTTTTTTAGTAGAAAAACACCGTTAAAAATAAATAAATTGTATTTAAATAAAAACAAAAGCCTAAATAGTATTATTCATCATATTTGAAATCACTATGCCAAATTTGGAAAAGATTTAAACCAATAGTAAAAATTTTAGAATTTTGGGAAATTTTGGGTATTCGCCTACCTTAATGACTGTTATTCTACTTAAGTTGATTGTTGAATCTTTTTGTTCCTTTCAATGACACTAAAAGTATTCAGTTATTAGTTTCATTTCTGATAAATTGGCTGAGCCAACCTTACTATATTTGTAGGTTGTAAATAGGTCAAAGTATTATTTTTTGTTAACATTTTCTTGATAGTCTCATTTTTTTTAATGTATTACCTGTAGTACAAAACAAGTGTTCACAAAAAATGTCTTGTAAACTTACTATCGAATATCAAAACAAATGTAAGGTTTTTGCTACAAAAACTTTAGTTTGACAAATGAGGCTATTGTTCAGGAAATTAATTTAATACTTAATATATTTCTTTAAAAGCTTCAAACTATCTTCCTAAGATAAATTCATGTATAATTTTATAAAGTGATTCAGGGATGGCTTCATCAATTGTTGATTTTATTGGTTAATTTGTCCAAGTTTTTTTTTTTTTTTTTTTTTTGGGGGGGGGGGGGGTGTTAGTATTAGAGTCCTGTGCACATTTGTACTCCTTGAATTAATTAGGACTAGCAATCCTGAAAATGCCCAAATACGGGTGAATTATTTTGATCATAGTTTATTTTATTTCTTGTTGAAACTTAAATAGTACTTTATTTCTTATGTGTTTATTTAGTCGTTACTAACATGTAACTTCAAAATAATGAATTAAGAAGGAAACTTTATGTGTAACTTTAACATGTTCGAAACTATGTTAATTTTATTTTAGTATGGTTGGGTTAAAATTTTCAAACCCAATATTTGTATTCTACCAAAATCTAGTCTTTATAGTTATTTGTATTTTATATAACTATAATATCATAGTTTGTTACCATTGTTCAATATATATTGCAATTTGTGATGTCTATTGTTCAATATATATTGCGATTTGCAATGTCTATTGATCATTATATATTGCAATTTGTTAATGTCTTTTGTTCAATATAACTCGCATAGTTCCAATATTCAGTTGTAACAATGTTTTTGGAATTTCGATCTTAGTATTCTTTTGATTTTTGCCAAAAATTAATTATGAGGATAAAATGTTTATTTTCCTCTTAAACTTGTACAGGAAAGGGAATTTTAAAAGAAAGTATTTACAAAAGTTTCTATTAAACATTTCTAGTCCTTTCCCAGTGATATTGAATTACAATTTTTATTTACAAAAATACAACCCTAGTATATTTATTGTTATAGGTTGTTATTATAATTAAATTTTACATTTAATGACTGTATGAAAATTACTTGCCAGAATTATATTGTAACAATGCTTTCGAAGTTTGGTTGTTACATTGCTTTTGGGATTTTGGTGTAAGAATACTTTTGAAATTTGGTTGTAACAATGCTTTTGGGATTTGGGTGTAAGAATGTTTTAGAATTTGTAAGTATTCTTTCAGAAATTTGTTTGTTACAATGCTTTCAGAAATTGGCTGTAACAATGCTTTCCTAATTTGGATGTTACAGTTCTTTTGTCTTGCTATAGTATTCTATTGTTTGTTTGTTTTTGCCAAAAATTAATATATTGCTTTATAAGTGTTTTTCTCACCTGTTGCATCATTTTGAATAGTAGTTTTCATTTTACTGTTAGATTGAAAAATAACTTTAATTATAATAAACCGGATTAAGAATCCCACGATTGATTTTCCTGTGATATTTCACTGAACATTTGTATTTTTGTAAGTAGGTAAGTTCAAGGTTTTGCTACAAGCTGTTAATGTTGTCTTTATGAATTGCTTAGTTAAAAATTAATTAAGTGAACCATTGAAGGTTCTTGTTAAGTCATTTACAGAAATGGGAGCTTGCTTTATTAGTGTCTTCAATCGAAATATATATTTTTTAAAAGTAAATAATAATTTTTACTTAAAAATACATAAGCTTATGTCTTGAAGTGTTTTCTCTATGTTTTGTCTTTAAAATAACTTTTTGAAATTTGACTTTTCTAGACATTTTTATCTTTACTGTATAGAATAGCTGTACTTGTGCTAAAAACCAAAAAAAAATTACCATTTTAAGGTATTAAGTTTGCAAATTTTATTTTGGAATGTATTCAACAACATAGTACCACATTTACTATGTCATGTTATATTTGTGAAATATATGTAGTTATAATAAGTGAAGTTGAAATGAAACTTGAAAAGTGCTAAAATATTTAAAAAAAAATTATGCTAAGTATGAAGCCAAATGACAATGCTGTAAAATTTGTGACTGTATTTTTTTAAACCCTGTAATGCATGACTTTTTTTTATCCCGAAAAAATATATTTGTATCTTTAATACTCATACATTATGGGAAAAATACTGAAAAAAAATTAACTGCATTGGAATTTAAATAATTTCAACTTTTAAAAATTTTGCCATATGGCAAAAACCAATACAAAATTTCAATTTTGATAAGAATGACTAGAAAACTACTAAATACAGTTTAAAATTACCCTCTTGAACTATAATTATTTTTTCAAAACAATTTATTTGTATGAAGCGCTAATATTATTATAATTTAGAAAGCTGCCAAAGACGTAATTTCCCAACAGTTAATAACGTCACTCTTTATTTTTTAATACACTTTTACTATGGTCATCTATGAGGGTTATTAGTGACTAAAACTTTGAAATGGAATGTAATAGATGAAAAAACGCAGATTTGTCGAGAGGGAGCTCTACTTTAATAGAATAAAGTGGATTATGTTACTTGTTGCCATATGGCAACAGTATGCATTAGAGGGATAAATGATTAATGATTATTGAAAAATCACTGAACACCAATAATATATTATCATTGGTGCAAACATGTAGCTCTCGTTTTCTTCAAAAGAAATTTTTGGTACTTGACATTTTCATTTCAACTCTACATATGTTGTGTGTTAAAATGTAGAGTTTATAAATGTTTTAACCCAAACTTATTGGATTTTTTGATGTGATAAAGACTTGACTTTTGAGAAGTGTACTTGGAGCATAAAATTTTTTTTTAAAATAATTGTTGAAACATGATGCTTTCGTGAAGTAAAAAGTTTAAGTTTACATGTTTTGATGAAATTTACTATTAAATTTAGTGAAATAATTGTAATGACTCTTAACATTAAAAATGAAGATGCATGTTTATTGGGTTCTCAATGTTTTTTTTTATTGTAAAGGAAAGGTTGTTGATCCGCTTATAGTGTCATAGCGTATTTTAATTCTGATTTGACCTACCACCCTATGATTATACGTAAAAAGTCGGTAGTCTGTCTATCTTCCACCCACTTTCATTGCCCAAACTACAAGTGCTACAAACAAATAAAAAGTGCAAGGGAAGAACAGTTCATAACATATTTATTATAATATAAAAATACAGAATATACGAAATTCAACAAATTAATTTATTTTTTCAGATTGTGTGATGTATTTACGCAATTTTGTAAACAAAAAACATTTTAGTAAAGCATGTTTGTAGCAAAAATATTATAGTTACTGTTTATTGTATCATAACTTTAATGAAATTTCGAAAGCTTATTTACATTTTTTGACGCAATTAATTACAGCTACATAATTGTTAACTTATTATTTTCTTAATCCAGTACAAAAATAGTACGTGGATATTAATGTAAATCTGCAAAAAAAGGAATATTCTTATTATTGGGCAAGAAATAACTGTGTAAGTGAAACAAACGTTTTTACAACATTTTTAAACTAATTAAAAAACTAGCAAAATGACATGTTATTTTAGGTAAACTAAAACTTTCTGGTTTTATTTTTAACAATCCTAATTTATTCTTTCATTCATCTTTTCAAATTTTCATTATGGTAATATGAGGTTTTTATATAATATTTTCACCAGAAACATGCATCACATTGTGAAGTATTGAAAATTCTTTGAGCAACCCAAATAAATCAAAGTACTATTTAATATAACGAAAGCACATTTTGATCTCAACGTATCACAGCATTTTACAATAAACACAACAGTAATATAAAATATACATAAGAAATTTTGCTGTATTACATTCATATAAAAAGGACTTAATGTTTTTTTTGCACATTCTATTTATTTGTTAAGAGGAAATTTCTACTGGTTCTCAGAAGAAATTTAAAGTACTGAAATACATATCCATAAACAATAAATTAAGTACTGGTTTTCAAATGTGTTCTTTGCACCAAAAATGCTACTAAAACCACAAAGTTACTCTTAAGTACATTCTAACTGCAATTAAATGTTGCGAGTTAAATGTTAAGTTCTTAAGTTAAATATAAAAAAAATGCTTCAGAATATAAATTCTACAATGTCACTAAAATGGAATATTTTTTCTAACAACTTCTATAATTAAAATAAGCTCAGTTTTCATAAAAACGAACTACGTCAAAATAAGTATATTTTTCAAAAGTATCCTTCATTTGAAAAAGTTTTACCCCTTTACTAAGTACTAGGGTAATTTTCTAAAGATCCTGATGTACAAATGCAAATTCTAAATGCAGTCGGCAATAGGCAGATGAGATATTTTAAATATAATTTTATTTTTATGGCTATTTTACTAATTGGGGATGTAATTAATTAGGATATTTATATATAATTTAAGAAAAAATACTCGATGAATTTTGAAAGTAAGTATCATTAAACAGAAAACCTTTCAGCAAATTCACATTATTGAAGACAAAATCTATTTTAATGAGTATTGCAGTGGTAACAGTTGCTTTAGCTTTTGAGTCTGCTGATGATAATAAACATGTGGTGTTAATTTCCGTGAATTACAATCATTATTATTTTCAGTATGATGTAGCTATCATATTCCCAATTCAAAATGCACTGTCTCTTAGTATAGGACAAAGTCAGAGTTTGTGCTGCAGTAATCCTTAATTAGTGCAGTGAACAATATTTTTTCAAAGGCACTCATGTCACATTTATTTTATGTGATTGGCATACATTCTTATTTCCACCGCAGAAACAAGCATTCACTGGCAATGTCTACTTCATAATCAAGCTCATAAAAGATATGTTAAACAAATACAACAAAGACGCATAAAAAATGAGATTGTCTTATAACGGACCACTAAAAATATATGGTGCTAAAACATAAAAAAGATAAGTCTTTCTCGATTGCAGAATGTTTAAAAGAAAATAAGTAGTAACGCCGCAATTGTTCTGAGATTCAAAAATATAATGAGCTTGCTGATAAGTCCTCAGTACCATTAATTTTAATTTTTTTTTTTATGTTTGTAATCTTAGAAATAGTGAATCTAGTCATCTAATAAAATTGTTTTTTGAATATTAATGATTAAGAAAATTTTTAAGGATCCTACGTATTTTTGCATTTTTTTTTTGTACTTAAAATATTTGATTTATTAATACATTGGCCATAAAACTTTAGCCTTTACTTTTAGTCTGTTCTTTTTGATTGTGAGATGTTTTTAAATTGTGATTTTGTATGGATTAATCAAAAGAATTTTTGATGGGATTTAATTAAGTATGCAAATGCTATTCAATCGTAACCAAAGTTTGATTCCAATCTATTTCCGATTAACAGATTTTTTTTTCTACTCCAGCTCAGTCTTTTTGTAAAGAAAATGATGCAAACTTTTGATTCAAATGAGGTCCACTGTTTCGAATTACAAACTCTTGAACTTCACTCCTAAAAGAGAAGCGTCTGAAAGTCCTGTCGCCACACATTTGGTCTTATGGTTCATTTAAGTAGCTGCGTCTTTCATCTATAACAAAGAAAAAAAATTAGATATTTTTAATAAAGCAATTAATCTGGGAGTTCTCAGTTAACCTTTTAATTCTGGAATTCTCATGGATTTTTTCAAATTTTGCGAAATAACAGGGAATTTTTTCCATTTTGGATTACTTAAAAAGTGCAGGTTTAGGTTCTTGTCATCACTACTAACGGACACTTGTTCAAAAAAAATATATTCTGGTTGATCCTATTTGCCTGAAGGACCAAGCTTGGAGGAAGGACCAATCTCTCTCACAAATCACGATATAACATGATTCTCGGATCCGATGATTCCTCTAAACTTATTCAGATTTTCGGAAATGTAGAAAAGTTAGGTAGGCTAACCCACAATCCGATAAGTCTTAATTCTCGCGATTTCTGGACTAAATTTTCTGTACTGCTTTGAATTGTGTGTATTGAATGTTTTCTAGGTAACTGTAAAACCAGAGAATATTTTTGTGAAAGTATCAGGGAAATCATGGAAATATTGGATAACTTTTTTTTCTAGCACTTTGTAACAACCCTGTATTGTTCATTATTCTTTTTTTCGTCTGAATTTTTATGGTTAAGGTTATGCTGATATAATATTATTATAATTATATTCATTGATTGGAGTAACGCGTTACATGTAACAGTTACTTCTTTTGGGTAACTCCGCCCGTTACCTTTTTCAGTCTTTGTATGTTTAATCATAATAAGTTATGTATGGATTAATCAAAGTCTTTGTATGGATTAATTAAAAGAATTTTTGATGGGATTTAATTAAGTATGCAAATGCTATTCAATCGTAACCAAAGTTTGATTCGAATCTATTTCCGAATTAAGGTTAATTTAATATAACTGTTACTTTTAGCGGTAACGAAGTAAAGAAAAATTTCGTTACCTTTCCGTTACTTCTCACGCCGTTCTCCACGGATATTTTCGACATTCGGTATAAATTAATTGCTCAAAATTTAACTTTTAAACAACGTTGGAATTTTGTTCTTAACTTTTTCCGGTTGTCCCCATTTCTTAAATCTCGGTTCTCTTTAAAAAACGGTAAGATGGTTAATTTTAAAATTTTCTTATAACCTGAAGTTTCTTAAAGTAACTGTAATTAGTTATTTTTCATATTAAATAACTGTAACAGATACTTTTTTAAAATTAGTAACTGTAACATAATTATTTTTAAAAGTAACTTTCCAATCCCTTGTTACGTTGATATAATTCTGGAGTAACAAAACAATATTCTAATCATTTCTTATAGTTAAAACCAAAAATTAAATGTAAAATAATTTACCTGGTTTTTGGACGGGCTGTTCTTCAAGACGTCAGACGCCATTAGAACAGGTGATGTTCCTAGACGTCTCAGACTTCTTTGCAGGTATTGCGGAAAGTGGTCTTTAATCGAATTTGGACGGAAAGACAGAGGGCGGTAGTCATCGGCAGAAGACAGACGAAGGCGATATCTGCAATAATTTAACTTTAGGACGTACAACATAGCCATGTTAGGATGTACAGGTACAACATAACCATGTTGGGACGTACTAGGGACACTTGTACCAAATTTGAAGTCCGTAGCTCTTTTAATTCGATCTGCAAAGTGGTTTCCAGGTGGACCAATGTTCAAAAACCACTTTCCAGAATCAGCATAATTCAAAACGTATCCAAAACACGAAATCTCCATTTTGTAGTTTTCATGGTAATTAATATGTGCTTTCGTTACCTTATATTTGATATTATGTAATTAAAAGTATAAATAAAAAACTAGTGAAGAAAATATATATATAAATACACTACAATCACAAATGAGGAAGTAATTAGGGTTATCATTTCCGGTGAATTTCCTAGGATGCCGGCCAAAACAATAGATAGTGTAATAGTCGAAGAGAAAATTAAGTAAACATTTTCAAACAGTTCAAAACTAATGTATCCATTACCCACACCAGTTAGCCATTTGACTTAAAATGTGAAAAAAAAACTTTTAATTTTTGATTTGCTTTTAAAACCTTATAAAATCGCTAATAAAGACAAATGGAAATGACTTCTTTTTTGTGATATGGTTATTAAATAATTATAAATGTAATAAGTAAAAAAATGCGCTAAAATCACGATACACTATATAAACTAGTTAAAAAATTTATATATACTAGTATTTCACTAGGGTTTTGAAATTTCCGATGAATTCATTTGCCGGTAATTCATTAAATAATGGAAACCTGTAGAATAGTTTACCTGAAAATTACAGGTATTTTATTAAAATCTGTAATAGGATACGGATAATAGTTATGGATAAAGCATTTTAAATCTTTTTAGCCACATTATTTTATTTTTCAGGTTTGGCCGTACCATTTCTGCTATAAGGGGGACCGGAGCCCCCATTGACGCCCATGTTAAAATGGTCATTTTTATGTACCTTTTTCTCAGGAACTACTTGTTGGATTAATTTAAAACTTTACACAGTTAAAGTTCAAACACTTTTACACAATTTGTCATATGCTTTTAAAAATAAACATAATAATTTTTAATTTATGAATTTTCGAAAATTTGTTATCTTATTTTCATAAAAAATCAACAAAATTATTTTTTAAAAAAAAAGTAATAAAAATTTCTATAAAAGCATATGATAGAAAGTGTAAAAATACCTCATGCATATGTGAAAAAAAAATCTAAGCAGAATATTCAATAGTTACTGAGAAAAAGGTACATTTGTCCAAAAATATGCATTTTGAGAAAAATGCGTTTAAAGTATGATTTTTAGTAGTCTTTTATGCAGAAAGTATTTTTTTAAAAAATAATTAAAAATACTTCTAATGAACATGTTGCCTACCAAATTATACCATTTTGTAGGTAACATTTTAAATATTATTCCACCCCAAAAATCTCAATAAGTGTTTTTTGGAAAATTTTCGAGTCTGGTCCCCCATAAAGCAAGAGCTTACCCATCATCTGTCGGTGATATGTGTAGAATTGTCCCTGCGACATAGACGCTCTCTGTCACGAAAGGGGGTTCAGGGACGTCTTCAAAAGTCTCTTTCTGATATGAAACAAAGGAAAATCCTAAATAATTTCACGAAATTCTGTTTTTTAATAGGGTACTTGATTTTTTTTTTATTGGTTTAAAATGTTCTTAGGCCAAAAAAATAATACCCGAATTTTTTTTTTTTCAACTACCCCATAAAAAGGCAGAAAAATGAATTTAAACAAGTTGGTTTGTTACAGAATCTGTCACTTCCACCGCTTCCACACAACATTTTACGCTCAACAGGAAACACACTAACACCTCAAACAGAAATTCGCCAAACAGGGCCTTTGGCTAGTTCTAATGCAAACTTTTATAAGCAAAAATTAATAATTTTCTTTAATCTTCTTTTGCAGATTTGATAATTAATCTTTATCGTTTGCTAATTTTTTTTTTTAACTTAGAAGAATATTGATGGATTTTTTAATAAATACCTTTTTGCAGTCACAAATTAACATTTCGAAAAATAAATTCGTAAAATTGTTGCTTTAAAAATAAAAGCGAAAAATTGCATATTATTTATGCAAATTTAGAATTTTTTATGCATCTTTTTTCATTCATATATAATGAACCTTCAAAATAACTTTATTGTGTAACTAAATACATGCATACAAATTGTATGAACTCTCACTGTTTATTTGTATTTTGTTGGCCTGTATTATCTACATGTGTTCAACTTACGTTTTGTTCAACAGACTCTTTTCTTATTCCGTTCGTTTTCGGAACATTTTCTTGGTTGTCTAGTTTTTCTTCTGATGATGCCTCCACTAGAAATTTGTGGCTGCTTAATAACACTTTGTACTAGAAATAAAAAGTAAATTGTTAAGTCAAACTATTATGCACTTAATATCTATAAGACCTCTTCCATGTAATATCTCATCTACACTCCATGCCAACCTAACTTGGGTAAAAACAAAGCGTAAAAAGGCAGAGGGAAAAGCGCGGATGGTCCATTAGTTGGAAACTCTTGTACGGTAATATTTACATACAAAATGATCTGAATACAATTGAACCAA
This sequence comes from Hylyphantes graminicola, assembly GCA_023701765.1. NCBI lineage: Eukaryota > Metazoa > Arthropoda > Arachnida > Araneae > Linyphiidae > Hylyphantes > Hylyphantes graminicola. Next base: position 77,215,304 of record CM043111.1, on the reverse strand, counting down.
AATACACTCTTCATTCTGATAAAATTCTCAAATAATATTCAAATCTGTTAGCCCTTAAACGAAATTAATGTTTTAAACATGTTTTCTAGATGGATTCACAAATAATTTATGGAACTCTTTACATCCGCGGAAGGATATTCTCCATAGCATATTTCTACCCAACTGAGGTTGGCAATTAGTGTAGCACATTAATTATTATAAAATATGCTATGCAAATCGCGGAGTAGAAGAGCTTAGATCACATTGGTTCTGAAGTTTTTGACCTTATTATCAGGGCCGGATTTAAAGATTTGCCACCTGTAGGCTACGATCGATTTGCCGTCAGATATAGTTTTTTACTTCACTATTTTTTTTCTTTCTAGTACATATTAAAATCATCTATGTACACTCTATATTGAAAGCGAAATAATAGGTGAATTTTTTAAACTGTTCTACTATTTGTCTTTCAACTTCCAAATCAGGGGAGCAGAGTCTAATTCCCTCGCAGCTACTATTCTTACAGCTAAACATTAGTAGTTTTTATGCAGTAATGCGGTTAGTTTGCAGTTTACATGTTAATGTAAATAATTTCTTTCTTTCTTAAAAATATTAGTATCTTTATAATATTTTTTTATGTTTAATGCCGCTTTAATTGTTCGTAAAATTTTCCGCCCCCCAAAAGTTTGCCGCTCTAGGCTACAGCCTACTTAGCCTATTTAGAAATCCGGCCCTGCTTATTATAATACATTCAATATTTAAAACATGTGGAGAAATTAAGTTTTAAGTATATGTATAAAGAAATTTTTCCTGCCAAGAAGATGTTTTTAATTTTCTTTTGTGAAATAATAAGTCTTTAAATAATGCAACTAGTAGAAATGAAGAAGGCCGTTTAACTCTGCTGAGTTTAATTCCACTGGAAATTTACAGGCTTAAAGTAATCACTTAAATCATCAAAGTATTCAGACTACGAAAACACTATTTTATTTATTTCAATCAATGAAAAGGATGAGCTTTATGAAGTAATTCATCAGTTCCATACGGTACAATGAGTTCGTAAACAAATTTTATTAAGAAATCATTTCTTCCGTTTGGGTATTTAATTCAAATCGTGCGTCGGCTTCCTTTGAAAGTTTAGAGCTCTATTTTTTACCGTAAATTGCCAATACCCTATCATCCGACAGGTTTCAGTGAAATGTTATGGGGAAATTCTCGGATTTTTTTCGACTTCCTCTGAAAAATCTATAACAAATCAATATCGTGGCGTGCTTGAAATCTAACGTCCGGTAAGTTTTCCACCAATATGCTTTTGAAGGTGATCGGTATCTTTTAAAAATTTTATTGAAAACCTGAGCCCCGCTGATCGCTCAATATTCGGCCGAGCTGACATTTTCGATTACCTTTCGATGTATCGATCGTTTTCGTTAAATTTCTGACAATCGGATCATTATCCATCAGCGTAGCGGTCAATCGATGAAAAATCGAAAATCGGTCTTAAAAAATATTTATACTAAAGTACCGATACTTTATCTAGACGATTTATATCAATTACTTTAGCGCAGACTTTTCCAAGTTCGACTAGCATGCAAAGGAATCACGTGTTCAATTCCCTAAATCCGATTCTATACATAAGCACAAATACTCTTATACAGTTTCGAATGATTCCTCTTTTTCTCAATTCTTTTACTCACTTTGTGCATTTGGCACTCGTTTAGGCACTTGACCATCTTCTGTATAATCCCTTTGACATTTTCGTAGTTGAGGTAGGGCACGGAATCGTTGCCGTACACCAGGACGAACACGTGATGTACGGCCAAAGGTAGGGCGGAGCGAGACAACGTAGGAGGAGGAGCAAATGCAAAGCATTTAACGTCCGGGTAGTCCCGCCTCAAAAGGAGAGTCAGGATGGATGCTACCGCTGCACCTATATGGAATGATATAATTTTATTACTCCTGAAATTCATTATGAGTGCATTTCTGGGGAGCTAATGAAATGTAATTACTGTCTGATACCGTTAAGTTGGCTCTACCACAGAAATACACGTTTAGAAGGACTGCAGTGGATCACCACACGCACAACCTCATCAACCATCAGATGGCGCTAATTTACCATCCAAAACTAGATGGCGCTGATTTATTACTGCGTTCTTGCCAGTATTCTAGTTAGCAACTGTTAAAAATATCGATATTCAATCGTAATTGTTTCTGTATTGCATCACTAGTTTGTGTATTTGTATCTGGCAATCGTTTTTTTGTTTATGTCTTCCATTAAAAATGTGATCGTCCGAAGCAGATGTGTTTGTCGTTTCATCTTCGTATTTGTTGGAATATACTAAATTCAAATAAGCCAATGCTAATATTCGTTAATTTGTAACAGGTTATGGACTTTAGCAACGTTCAACTGCGCAGATGGCTATGACGACGTATTCGAATAATGTTTTTTCTTCAATTACGAACATTGACTTTTGATTTCGCGTTCCATGCTGGACTGAGTGTGTAGGAACAATTGTGTTCTGATAACTGAACAGTGTCTAAGAAGACGATTTTGTGCCGATAAATCTTGCTGTTTCTCGTATCTTTTTTGTGAAATCGACAATTCTTGCGACGATGGATGCTAAAAATTTCGTTCAGTGCACCAAGTTGGAGGGTTCGTCCAACTGGACTGACTGGAAATTTGAAGTTAACGCCTTGTTCGTGCTGAACGATTGCGCGGGCATTTTCGATAATACGCTTGTCGAACCAACAGCACCGGAAAATGAGACTGACGAAAAGAAAGTACGTGAGTACAACTTAGCAGTAAAAGCGTTATATAATTAGGCGAATGCAAAAGCTGCTGTGATTATTCGCACTAATGTTTCTCCAAATGTGTTGAATTTGATCCGAATGCATGGAAATTCTGTCTGCGAAAAATATATGGACTGAGTTGGTAAACAATTTCGAGAAAGTGTCTAGCGTCAAATTAGACACTCTTCTGCAACAGTTTTTTACTTTCCGTATAGATGAAGATGTCATGCGTTCACTCGCAAGGTTGCGTACACTGTGGGTGGATCTACAACGGGAACAGGAATTGAGTGGTGAAGGAAAACTTCCACAGAACCTGCTAGCCCCACGTATCTTGTCTATTCTTCCTGATGATGAGTATCGCGAGTTTAAGTCACAGTGGGACTCTATGCCAACAAAAGAGAAGTCATCTGAAAAACTGATTGAACAGATCAATATGAGACTGCAAAGACGAAATCAGGAGTCTAAAGACAACACAACAACGGCATTCATTGCAAATACTAAACAGGGTGCACAATATAATGGAAATAAGTGGAAGAAGGGAGGTAAAAAGCCGAAGATGATGAACCAACAGCAATCTTCTGCAACAAACATCGTCAAAACGACGAATAGACCTAGTAGGGCCAATGATGGTGTGAAAAGTTTCAATGGACTTTGTTTTCGTTGCAATAAACCCGGACATATAGGTAGGTTCTGTCCAGATTTCCCCGACAAGCCAACAACGACGAGTGGCAGAGCAGAAACCTTCCTTGCTCAGTGCAGTGCCTTTGCTTGTCAAGATGATGATGATAGTGGCCGAAATGTGTGGCTCAAAGACGATGGAGCAACATCACACATTACTAATTCAGCTGAATATTTCAAGACGTACGTCATTTTCATAAACAAGCTGAAATCATGGTAGGCAATAAACAAACCATACCAGCCTATGGTTGTGGGAACATTGAGATGTGTGCAATAGTTGGGACAATACAAAAATCTATCGAACTCAGTGATGTACTGTATGCACCAGATATCGGTAAAAACTTATTGTCAGCTTCAAAAGCAATGAAACGAGGAATCTCAAACTTTGGAGATTCAGACGACATGGTTTGTCGCTTCTTTCGCAAAGAGAACCCAAATAATGTACTTTTAGAAGCTCCATGTTCATCAAATGGACTCTTTGAACTATGTGCAAAACCAGTCAAGCCACAGGGTGGCTCAGCTGCTTCAGCCTACTTGGTTGAGAAAGAGATGGCAACAACTCCTATTGCTGAAATGGCAATGACGACGAAAACAAAATTGCCTTTATCACTTTGGCATCGACGCTCCTCGGGCATCAAGGAGTACAGTATGTGAAGCAGTATCTGCGTCAAAGTGGCATTGATTTCATCGACGATAGACTGTTTTGCGAGCCATGCACATATGGTAAACAAAGTAGACGAACTTTCAAACCAAAACGATTCAAGACAAAAATGTCTGGCGAGATCCTACATGCAGACCTACTCGAATCACCAGTTTTGTCAAGAGTGGAAAGAAGTACATGTTAGTGCTTAAAGATGATTATTCTAAGTTTCGATGTGTAGAATTTTTGAAGCATAAAGACGAAGCAGTGGACAAAGTCGAGCAGTTTCTTGCCAAAGCCAACAAGGATGGCATAAATGTAAAGGAACTTGTCACAGACGGTGGTCGAGAGTTCGATAATGCTAAATTATCAAAGTTGACAGATGATGCAGGTATCAAGTTGCGAATCATTATGCCGTACACTCCCGAACAGAACGGTTTGGTTGAAAGAGAGAATCGTACAATAATGAATGCAGTTCGCACTATGCTGAAGGATGCAGGCCTACCACAGTTCCTATGGGCAGAAGCAGCATCTACAGCTGTCTACATTATGAATCGGACTGGGCCGAGTAAGACCACAGGAAAATCTCCATTTGAAGAATGGTTTGGGTGCAAGCCGTCGATCAACAAGATTCGAATTTTTGGATCAACTGCATTTGTACATGTGCCAGATGTCAACAGAAGTAAGCTGGACGACAAGGCTGTAAAGGGCTATTTGGTTGGTTATTGTGATAACGATGGATATCGTGTTTTCGTTCCATCAAAGAATGACACAATAAAGAGTGCCAACGTAGTCTTCAATGAAGAGCAAATAGGTCCCTCTTCCCAGCACATCGAAGCAACATCTAGTACCGGACCATTAAGTGGTATAGGGTTTGAAACATTGGATACGTTTGATGACACGGACATGCAGGAGGCTGGTGATCCCTGTAAAGGTGAAGACGAACCAGCACAGACTGCAACGCATGCATTACGAGACCGATCAACTATCCAACGCCCTATCAGATTTGACGACTACGAAGTGTATAGCAGCATTTTAAAGTTAGAGGAGCCGAAAACATATGACGAAGCAACGAAATCTCCTGAATTTGATGACTGGAAACGAGCCATGGACGACGAAATGGCTTCACATGCAAAGCATGAAACGTGGCAGCTTGTTGAACCACCTAAAGGACGAAAAATCCTCGACAATCGCTGGGTTTACAGAGTGAAGACAAACACAGATGGATCAATCGAGAGATTCAAGGCTCGACTTGTGGCAAAAGGGTATACGCAGACGGCGGATATCGACTACAGAGAGACTTTTAGCCCAGTGTGTCGTTACGACACTATTAGAGCTGTAATTGCAACAGCAGCCAAGGAGAATTTGAAATTATTTCAAATTGACGTGGAGACGGCATTCCTTTATGGTGATCTGACTGACGAAATATATATGCGTCAACCTGAAGGTTACAATGACGAAAGTGGACGCATATGCAAGATGCTTCGACCCCTCTACGGCTTAAAGCAGGCTGGACGCTGCTGGAATGCAAAGTTCACGGATGTGTTAAAGAAATATGGCATGATCCAAAGTAAATCAGATAACTGCCTATTCATAAGCAATGAATACGGACACAAGATGCTGATGGCAATATATGTTGATGATGGCATAGTCGCTGTACAGGACGAAGTGGCATTCTTCACATTTGTGGACGAGCTCAAACAACATTTCAACATCAAAGTGTCAACGCTGAATTGTTTTCTTGGTCTGCAAGTTGAAAGGTTGAAAGACGGCTCACTCTTCTTGCATCAAGAAGCGTTTACAAGAAAGATGTTAGAGCGATTTGGCGATGCCAAGACATCACGCATCCCAGTAAAGAAGTCGAGTCTCAAGATCGACTATGGTCAGCCAAATAGTGACGGCATGGTCAAGATCAAGGAGGCAAAGCCTCTCAGCAGTGAAATACCATACCGATCAGCCGTTGGCAGTTTTGCTTTATTTGGCGATGGGGACAAGGCCTGATATTGCTTATGCAGTGAGTTTGGTGTCTCGTAAGTTGGACAATCCCACAGAGACTGATTGGGAAATTGTGAAAACCACCTTACAATACCTTTGCAATACTATTGGACACGGCATTGTGTACAATACTGAGGATGACAGAAGCCTAATGTTGTTTAGTGATGCAGACAACAACGGCTGTGCAGAAACACGAAGGTCTCGCACAGGTGTAGTATCTTTCTATGGTGGAGGTGCAATAACATGGCGAAGCAAGCTACAGGAGGCCATATCAAATTCAACGACCGAAGCTGAATTTATGGCAGCAGCTGAGGCCACAAAAGACCTAATTTGGCTGAAGCGCTTGTTTACTGAGATCGCCAACAGTGTTTCATTACCAATCCTTCAGATTGATAACCAGAGTGCTATCAAATACATAAAAAATCCGATGTTCCACGCTCGTACTAAGCACATAGACCAAAGGTACAAATTTGTGCAAGATGAGTTCTCAAAGGAAAACTTTGAAATAAGCTATGTACGAACTGATGAGCAGCGAGCAGACATTCTGACGAAGGCACTCCCAGCACCTCAGTTTAATGCTCAGAAAAGGTTACTCGGTGTGACGACAGTCAATATGGAAAAGTGACAGTTTAACCCATAAACAATGACTCTGTTTTCATACTCGAAGGAGGCTGTTAAAAATATCGATATTCAATCGTAATTGTTTCTGTATTGCATCACTAGTTTGTGTATTTGTATCTGGCAATCGTTTTTTTGTTTATGTCTTCCATTAAAAATGTGATCGTCCGAAGCAGATGTGTTTGTCGTTTCATCTTCGTATTTGTTGGAATATACTAAATTCAAATAAGCCAATGCTAATATTCGTTAATTTGTAACAGCAACGAAAACAGAATAAAAGCCGAGGTAACTCCTTTGGTAGACTATGGGTTACTGAGGCTGCTACAGGACCAATACCTCCCTATGACGCATTATTTTCTCTATCTTTTCTAGGCGGTGTTTGGTGTCGTGTTCCCACATGACGTTTAAGATACATCTACATGAATATAAATTTTTGTTAGACTCACAACAATAATAACTGAAGTAAAAAAAAGTATTTCAGTGGTGGCTAAAGCCCTTATCAGACGATACGGACATCGCTCGTCAAAAAACTTTGGGACAGCAAACGCGTCATCCAGAGACCGGCTACGACATGCGTGACATCACAGACTTAAAAGCGGTATTGTAGGAGGAGGTACAAGGGGAAGGCTCGGTCATGACGTCACGACTGAACTTCGTTTTTGATTGGAGCAGAAAGTACCGGATTTTTTCCCGTCGACTCGAAAAAACTCAGCGAGCAAAAGCTGCTCGAAAAACCTGTTTTTGAACGTGCGTAGGGACGTCGCTGAACGAACAAGCTCTCGTGTGATAAGGCCTTTAGGAAGGCTTGGTGTTGGTCGGAAAGTGTCCCTCCGTCTGTGGACACTTTAGTAACAATTGGTGTTGGGTGTTAGTTTGGGGGTCATCATCTGTCCGCGATTCCAATTGAATAACTCTGTTGAGACGACAATTCAACCAAATTTCAATGATATCCACTTAAAATATTCTCTTCTATTCTTATCCCATCTCAAGCATAAGGTTAATTAGAATATTTTAGAGTGCAATATTATGGAACGTTTGTACCGATTTCAAGCTTTGTAGACCACATTTGTCCAAAACCAGACATTCCTTTTTTGTATGTAATATTGTTAAGTAGAAAACTTTAAATCTTACCTAGACTGTGACCAGTCACTACCAGTCTATACTCTGACTTCTCCTTAAACGCTTCCTTGAGAATTTCCGTCTCTAGTAACCGCCTCCGCACCTCTCTGGCCGCCTCCAGAATGCCTTTGTGACAGAAGGCGCCATCTTCTGCCAAGTCAACGTCCATGGGTTCGAAGTCAGCTGCTACATCTGTCAAAACGTCATCTGGTGAAAATGTACCACGACAGCTAACCTAAGGAAAGAAGAAAGTTAAGAAAATTTTGCCAGCCAGCGTAAATCCAAATAAGAACTCGAGAATATGTTGGCATGCAAGACATGTCAGCCTACTCCTCCAATATTTTTATTTTCACTTATTTTCGTGGTTCCCTTCTTGTCATGGAGATAGTGTGCATGAGAAAGCAGCATCTACCTCTTCTTGTTATTTTATTTGAGCTTAGTTTGCTTTTTAAAATTCAATTATTTTAGTTTTAATACGTCGTTAAGTTTTGCATGAGTTCATAAATCTGGAATTCTATAATCCAGAAGAAAATTGGTCGATTCTTGAGAATTTGATGTGTATCATATTTACAATTAAAAAAATCGTAAACCTTAATTATTAAAAACCCAAAAGACCTAAATGATTAGTTCGATGCTCATTTTTAGCTATCAGAACACACTATTAATAAATACAACAGTTGCGGAACACAATGTATAATAGTACGAATTAAAGTTGTGATACGTTCAACGCCAGGGGAGTCCGCACATCACTCTCTCTCCATATGCTAGTGGGCGATAATAAAAAGCGTGTCATGAAATATGACTCTGCGTGACAAATAACTGAGTGCCATACAATTGTCTGTGTGTTAATTATTGAGAAAATATTACTAAGATCTATGGATTTACTAATAATACTTACCACCACGGCTGACGTGTCATGGTCGAAGCAGACGAAGAAGGGCACCGTGAACACCTTGTCGACGAACGAGGCGTGCACCATGTCCTCGTAGGGCAAAGAGGTGGTGCCTCGGAGACCCGCAAAGTGGCACCCGCAGCAGTTGTCACCGACTACCACCTGAGAGCGCTTGCGGAAAGGGAAACAGCACCTGCATATAAAGAAGGTTGATGATGCAAGAATTATAAAGTATCCCATATAATAGTAAATTATAAAGAAACTTATAAAGAAATTATCGAAAAAGAACAATATAAAGACTTAATCGAAAAGGAACAATATAAAGAACTTAATCGAAAGAAAATAAAGTAAATTCGCAAATTAACTATTAAAAGTTAGGAGATGCTTTGTGTCCTCTTAAAAAAGACTCGGTTAATCTGCCTCTGCCAATAAAGAAGCTTGATGAGGCAAGTATGGTAAATGCATTAGGTATCCTACTGTAAAAGCTATGATGCATGTTTCAAACTTAAGTAGGGCATACATGGGGAGACTAGACCAGGAACGGCATGTGAACCTTCGCCAAACATCGTCATTCTTCCTCTAAAGGCCCGTTTACATGAGTCATCGAGTCCATGGACTGAAGAGCAAACTCAGCAATTTTTCCCTCTTGGGGATTTTCACCCTTGGCCGAATCGGAATTGCATGGTTATTTGGGGGGTTTCGCAAACAGTCCAATCAAGAAGGTTTTGACGTTTCATCCATGGATTTGGCAATCCCTGAACTCCAACTTCAATCAATTTCGTAACCGACTCAACGGTTGTCGCAAATTGATCGCTACTTTGATTGCTAATAACACCATAGTCCATGTTGGATCGTATAAAAACCAAAGCCCACGTGTAGTTGTCAAGAAATATGAGATGTAACGCATGTGCGTGTCACGCCATACGTCATCAAAACCCCGATTCCCATGTAAACGCCTTATTTTACGAAGGGAGGTTGATTTTGGAGTTTGGGTTAGAAATCCTGCTCGACCACTTTTTCCCCAAAGGTTATTCCGTGGATTTGATAGTTCATGCAAACGCGCCTTAAGACGTTAGCAAAAGCATTTTCACTCAACAGTTGTTAGTTTGAGAAGTCACGTCAGGACACAAAGGTAAAGCCAATCCCTGGTCGAGGGAAAATACTTTCGGTAATGTGTTGAAGGAAAAGTTGGCTATGTTTGGCGAAGGTTCACATGTCCCGTCATGTTGCCCTGCTTTATACTCACGTTAGTCTTTTGAACAGTCTGCAACACCCACACCCGGGGTTTCTGTAGATGAACCATACCCATCCGAACACACCCAATCCGATGTCCATGTACCTCGACGCGAGCTGAAGGTTCATCCAATCGGGGAGATGTGGGGGCGGGAATTGGTCATATAAAGTGCCATCTAAAAAGTAGAAAAAATGAATAAAACTTTTAAAGAATACCAATCTACCTGTTAAGATTAATCTAATCATGAAAGACAATACCATCTGACATCGCATTCGTGACACCCTAAAACCTTCCATAGACAAACGTGGGTTAACTTGATTTTAATATTTCATGATCTTCATTAATATTTATTAGCTATAAGATTATTTCAAAAGGAAGTAAAAATATTTGTGACTAAATTATAGTAGATAAAATTTAGATAGCCAGAAGAAATTTTCCTCACCACTTGATGTAATGAGAGGGGAGTCTTTGAGAGCTGCTTTCTCCGCCTTCCATTTCCAGCAGCATTTCTTGGTGAAGAGGTGCAGGCCAGCGATCACATCTGTGAACACCAAATCTAGATCCTGAGAAACACAGTGCAGTGTCAATATAAAGCAAGAGGTATTGTAAATACACTATAAAAGTAATCATCTCATTTTCCAGCACAGTGGGATGATCAAAGCGCCGATATATAATGTGAGTGTTTGCATATTATGCTACAAGAGAAATGATCGCTTGATTAATAGTGATTGGGTAGGCATGATCTGTTTACTCAAGTACGGTATTGAAGTAAGATGTTCATGTGACGGACTACATCTTAAAACACCAATTTGCTGTATAACCAATTAATTACAACACCGTGATGTAAAAAATTATCGCAATCGCAAAATGTGTTTGCAATTTAAATTTTAGATATTGCAGCAATAGAATGAATAGAGCATTTATGAAAATATTGTCCACGGACAAAGATATTTAGACTACAGTATGGGGGGGGGGGGTAGAAAAAATTCCGTATAATGTCTTGTACTAAGCATAGTACATAAAGCAGAGAGTGGAAAATGATTTTTCAAATACCTCCTATCCAGAGCCTAAGTTTAATGTCACTCGGAGCAAATGATTTTATAGAAGAGGGCATGCATTTGAGTTGAGCAATGATTTCAGTGTCTACATCTAAAAATTGTCATAAATGTAAGAATACCCACACATGCTAGGAGTGCCAGCAACTCTGAGGCAGTCTCGATGGCCTGCTTCCGGGCGTCAGTGGGAGTTGTGCACCACAGGAACATCCTGCGCAATCTGCAATGATAACGGAATGATAATCGAATAAGAAAATGTATGGATAAACAATAGATTAATTTATGAGTTAAAGTCTTAGTGCCAGGTCTTGATCTAGGATAAATCGCTCTGCAAGCAGAACAAAATTTAGAGAACCTCTTGGGAAAAAATGTGTGTCTGATTAACCGTATGATGTTTTCAGCAATACCAGGAGGGAAAATGCATCTTTTTGAACCGGACACTTACATACCACAATTACTTGCTTACTATAAATCCCCAAATATGATTATGAAAACATAAAAAAAGCTGTAGTTTCGGGATACAGAAACGAGCCATTGACATTTAGGGGCCCAAATACCTGTCCGGTGATGTCGATTAGAGACAAATAGTTAAGATAAGTTTGCTTTCTTTTTGAATGTGCTGTAAATGCTTTAACTATATCCCTATCTACTTTTTTGTATGGAAACCGAGCTAAATATATTTGGAGTTATTTCTTTGTTATTTTTATTAATGATACACTTGTTGAACGTTACTTGTTAACGCCTAAATAAATCGCTTTTGCATTTTTATGAAAAATAAAACTTGTCTTTCTTTGCGCTACGTTATCATTGCTCACTATACATCGGATCCACCAGTGAGTATAAAGCCCTTATCAGACGATACGGACATCGCTCGTCAAAAAACTTTTGGGACAGCAAACGCGTCATCCAGAGACCGGCTACGACATGCGTGACATCACAGACTTAAAAGCAGTACTATCGTGGTATTGGAGGAGGAGGTACAAGGAGGAGGCTCGGTCATGACGTCACGACTGAACTTCGTTTTTGATTGGAGCAGCCGTTCCCTCAGCGAAAAAGAAGCGGACTTGTTCACGTCGACTCGAAAAAACTCAGCCAGCAAAAGCTGCTCGAAAAACCTGTTTTTGAAACGGCGTAGGGACGTCGCTGAACAAACGAGCTCTCGTGTGATAAGGCTTTAACATGCCTTATGGAATATCAATCCCTGCTCAAAGCAGACATCCAGACCAGACACATCCCTCACCTTGCGTTCCACTTCTTGAAAGTACCCCCTCCTCATCGGCATCGGGGTGTTGTAGAACTCTTTGTTTGGTGGTGTCTTTGGTGCGTTTGGAGAGGCTCCAGTCGTAGAAGGCGGCCCATCATCCAGAGTCGCACTACGGTTGCCAGCCACTGGAAGGCAGTGCATGCCTGAAACAATCAATCCCAAATGCGGCGGTTACTACACGCGCAACTTCAATATATCATCAGATATATTCAATATATATAGAAAAAAAAAGTCGGTCATACCTTGATGAGAAGTCCAACTCCAATGACGTCGCAGAAATATCCGTCTCGCGTAAGAATGAACGTACCGAGAGACGCCCAAACCGCGTCCAAGAAGCTGATGACCAACTTGACGTACACCAACGTTACGACATGGCGACGAGGCTCAGGCTAAAAAATACAGAAACGTGCGAGGTTATTTTAGCAAATCATCTTTAAAGTCTAATATATATTCTTCCTCTTTTTTTGTTCATATTCATTGGATATACCAGTTCCATTCAAAATATCAATAGTTCCGCAAACCTGTTAACATTTTAAGGACCCTTTAGTAGGGATATATCAATCTTTCCGAAAGGGGAAAGGGATGGGTCTCTTGTTAACCCAATGGCAGATCCGTCACACTTCGTCCACAGTTTGCACAATGAAATTAATTATTATTCGATTAATTTATTTAAAAAAAAATAACAAACCCAAAATATACATATCATCAATTAATATTATAAAATATTGGACCAATTTTCACAAAACTCACACTCCACGCACTAAGTCACACTCTACACACTAAGTTCGTAAAGGATTAAATTATTTATTCCTTTAAACAACCAAACTCACTTTGGAGATGGTCCCTCGAGACGCACACAGGATGAATGAAGCTGCCAGGAGCCAGTTGAGGATGAACAGGACACAAATGCCGGGCAGGTAAATATGCAGGAGAAGGAGAAGCGTGTCGTCACAGGGCCTGACGATGTTCTTTAAGAAAGAAGCATACACCACGGGAAGCCAACCTAACCTGTATAAAAACACACAGTAAGGTATTGAATTCTAGTATATTTTGTAAAAATATCACATTATTTTGTTAATTTAAATAATTGAGGTGTTGTAGGATCCCTTTTAAACAGTGTATGTCCATTTATTTATAGGATGCAGAAAGATTGAATTGTACTGGATGGATATATAAGAGTATTCACAGCTTAGAGGATTAAAAAAATAACTTTTCGATATTTAAAGATTGTAAAATACGTTCGGTGACAAAAGGAAAAATCATACACTTGCATAATTATCTTATATTTATTATTTGGAAATGCCACCATCATTGCTAGAAATTTCTTTTCGACAAAATTTAAAGTTTATAGAAACTGTAACATTTGAGTGTTCGCACATTTATAGCACATATAGTTTGCCGTTTTGTTACCTCAAATGCTGCAAATACCTATTTTTAAAAACTTTTTAGAAGTGTTGCGAGCTTACTAAACTAGAAACCTGTAATGTGCAGCATTTTAATATTTTGCAAACAGAATAACAAATTTAGTTAACTTTAGCATTAAAAGTCTTTAGGAATTTACTTTTAACCCTTTATAAGGCCATTTTTTTTTCTAGTAAAGTTGCATTAAAGTATATCTGGGATTGAGATTGATTTATAAAAAGAAATTCATTTAGCTCATTACCTAAAATTAATTTTGGTTATTAAGACCATTCTATTTCGGTGGGAAGTTTGTTTCCAATCGGCCGCTGGCAGCTATTCAAACGTATCGTCCATAGGAATAACGCATTAGTTTGGTTTTTTTTAAAGTTTTCTGAAGTTATCAGGAGATGGCAGCACTAATCAAAATTGATGAAGTTGCTGGGAAGTATACTTCCCACAACATTCTGGATAATAAATAAAGGATAAGGAAATTGTGCATACATCTTTCGGCTCGGATGCTGAAAGATTGATACAACGTGGAAAGTGCACTCACCAAGGCAGGAATAGAATTCCATCGATGACACCGATGACCAGGAAGTCATCGGTGGCAAGAAGCATTGTCGCCCATATACGCGTGTATGTGCAGTAAATTTTAACATAATACTTTTTAATTTCGTTAGCTTCAGCTTCAAAAGAAATGCGAAGATTACTTTTACAGGAAAATGTGCATACATCTTTCGGATGCTGAAAGATTGAAACTACGTGGAAAGTGCACTCACCAAGGCAGGAATAGAATTCCATCGATGACGCCGATGACCAGGAAGTCATCGGTGGCAAGAAGCATTGACGCCCATCGCCCATATACGCGTGTATGTGCAGTAATTTTAACATAATATTTAATTTCGTTAGCTTCAGCTTTAAAAAAATGCGAAGATTACTTTTACAGGAAATTGTGCATATCTTTCGGATGCTGAAAGATTGATACAACGTGGAAAGTGCACTGCACTCAAGTGCAGGAATAGAATTCCATCGATCCATGACGCGATGACCAGATGACAGGAAGTCATCGGTGGCAAGAAGCATGTCGCCATAAGTGTAATGTGCAGTAATTTTAACATAATATTAATTTTTAGCTTCAGCTTTAAAAGAAATGCGAAGATTACTTTTTACAGGAAATTGTGCAATACCTCCTTTCGGATTGAAAGATTGATAACAACGAAAACAGTTGCACTCACCAAGGCAGGAATAGAATCGATCCATCGACGCGATGACCAGAAGTCATCGGCGGCATATGGCAAAGAAGCATTGTCGCCAGATATAGTGTATGTGCAGTAATTTTAACATAATATTTAATTTCGTTAGCTTCAGCTTTAAAAGAAATGCGAAGATTACTTTTACAGGAAAATGTGCATACATCTTTCGGATGCTGAAAGATTGATACAACGTGGAAAGCGCACTTACCAAGGCAGGAATAGAATTCCATCGATGACGCCGATGACCAGGAAGTCATCGGTGGCAAGAAGCATTGTCGCCCATATACGCGTGTATGTGCAGTAATTTTAACATAATATTTAATTTCGTTAGCTTCAGCTTTAAAAGAAATGCGAAGATTACTTTTACAGGAAATTGTGCATACCTCTTTCGGATGCTGAAAGATTGAAACAACGTGGAAAGTGCACTTACCAAGGCAGGAATAGAATTCCATCGATGACGCCGATGACCAGGAAGTCATCCGTGGCGAGCGAGCAGCGTCGCCCGAACACGCGCATCGCAGGCATCTTGGTCGGTCTCTCGGGCCTCTCACAGATGCCTCATGAAGCTGTTTCGTCCCTGTGACTGGAAAGAAACGCACAACTTTTAAAATAAACACAAGTTAATCTACAGATTCATTAGGTAATGTTAGATTAATTTGATTGCATCAGACTTCATGCCACATCGTTACAAGTGGCGCGGTGCTATGAGTGTTAGCATGTGCGAGATTTGAGTCTTGCCATCACTGATCAAGCAATAGTAATAAGCAGTAATCAGGACTACTATAGTAATCAAGAGTTCTATAGGTTCTATAGTAATCAAGAGTTCAGGGTAGAAACTGAACCTACCAACCGCACCATGGGGGATGGGGGGGGGAGCCCAGTCGGTTAAGCACTCGCTTAGCATGCGGAAGGTCCCAGGTTCGGTCCGGCATCGGGTCCGGCTGCCAAAATAGCTGCCGACCTATAAAACGGCCCGTGCAGCAAAAAATGTCCGATGAATAATACCCCGTGTAAGGGAGTGCACGTTAAATACCTTCAAAGTCCTAACGCTGCGTACGATGTCCCCCTCCTAACGGTTGCGTTGGGTGCCTATTCAGGTGTTGGCTCGTTCACACTTGACTGTGGTTCTAAAATACGACGCCCGCCAATAGCCCTCGTGTAGCTCTAGTGCGACGATAATTCAAACCAAACCAAACCAACCGCACCATGGACCAACACGGATACTATATAGGGTGGCATCGTGAGGCCCGATGGCCGAGTGGTTTGTATCGCAGGTCATAACGCTAGCAATCAGCACGCTTTAAAGGGTGCGGACTCGATTTTCGCCTTTTGTCTTTGTAGGTGTACTTCATTTATACTTCTCCAGTTATCAAAATTATAAATTAACTAGCACTTATTAGGCCCAACTGCCACTCTATTCGGGATCAGTACGAGTCGTTCCTACCCTACTTACCCTACATTACCCTAAGAACTCTTTTATTTGTCCATCAAAAATAATTTGATTTTCATCTTACATTTCACTTTGTTTTGTTTGCTCCACAAATGGCCATGAAACACAGCATCATAATCCTAAAAATCTGCTCTCTCCAGCCGTTGACTGGACAAAGAGAAGTTATTTATTCTGAACTTTGAAATTTATGTTACCTATTAGTTAAATAAAATACCTTAAATAAAATAACCAACCACAGTAAATACCACTGCAAGGACCTTAAGAATTAAAAATCTTGGATTACGAAACTTCTATTCGCGTCACGAGATGCAATATTTGTCATGAACAACTTCTCTAATAACTTTTTTTTTAAAAAATTTCCTCGTCACAGATTCCATTTGCGAAAATTTACACTTTCCTGTGTTCCCTCAAGAGAAGTCGTAGATCGGTTTGACCCGATTCTAAGTGACATTCTTGAAAAAAAAGTTAGAATGATACTTTTTTGACACTGTTTAATAAGCTAAAAAGTCGTCGCCCGGTGACACAATCGTTAGGACTCTAGCCTTTGGAGCTGTTGGGTCGGTTCGAATCCCGGTCAGTCACAATGTGTACACATTTGGTGCTGTTGGGTGTCGGTCAATAAATGTTTGTTATTTGTCTGCGTGTTATCATTTCTTTGTGACCTGTAAAAGCTGGAATTTTCTGTGTCTGTCCCACTTGCCGCAAGCTAAAACCGGTTCTCTGAGTCAACACTACAAGCGGAATATCTATGTACCATACCAAAGCTTAAAACTGGTTCTCTGAGCAAGCACACAAGCTGAAATATCATGTACCATACCATCGCCATGAGTTTGTGCTTTAAAAAAATGTGTTTTGGAAGTTTTAAGGTCAGTAAGTTCATAAATAAGCGCAAACATTTACATAGACAACAAAAAATATATACAGTATAATGTTATTAAATGACCGAATTACCATAAGCGAATGCGATGCCTCATGTAAGGGTGGGAGAGTCAAAATGTCAGATAGAAAGTGTTTTCGATTTAGCCATTTAAAAAAATGATTGTGAAGTAAATATTTGTAGAATAGGCTGGTGGTTGTTAAATCCGTAGTGGCCATCAATGTCCTGAAACAACGTACTTACAGAAAATTCGGTGACTCAGCCGGGACTCGAGCCCAAGATCGCGGGTTCGAGCTCCGGCTGAGTCGCCGAATTTTCTGGAAGGCAAAATCTGGGCACGCATGTCATATGATTATGTGGTATGTAAAAGATTACTGGAGAGCCTATTGGGCTTGGGTTCTCTCGGCATACTTTAACATCCACAGAGAGCTCAGATTCATTGTAATCTGTGCGTCAACATTGGTAGAGAGAGTCGCTTAGATGGTGCCACAAGAAATTGCCCTCATTTCTGGGAATATGCTGAATCTGCAAAAGCTTGACCGCCAATATTGCAGCCCCATTGGAGAAAAAAAAAAGAAACTCCTTACGAAGTTACCACAAGATATCGCATAGGGTAGTCGCCTGTGTCAGCATCGTAACTCGACCACGGATCCAAAAATTTCGAGACCATCACCGGTGTCACTAATAGTCCAAGTTGAACTCTAATAACACGTTAATCAAAATTTTCTCCTTTCACCCCCCGCAAAAAAACAACCTCCTTAGTCAATTATTAATTACAAGATTGTCAAACTTACACAGCGAAGTGTTAAATTAACTTGTACAAAAAGCCATTTTTGTTTTTAGGCCAAATTTTCCTCCATACCTTTTGTTCGAATTTCCCGTAATAAAAGGTAAAACATTTCCTCTAGCGTTTGTCCGCTCTGGTGACTTTATTCCTTCAATGACTTGCCTTTATTATCAAGGCGAAAGGACAAAAAAAAACTTGTCCTTATTTAAGTACTTCTCCCAAAAACAAAAAATGGCGCCTAAGATAGTTTTTAAGCCTATGAGTCCTTAGCTTCTTCTTCCAAAAATTATTTATTTTTACCTATTCAAAGGTCAAAAATAATTAAATTTTTTCTTTATTTCGATAATTAATTCAAATTTTGTGTTGAATTTAGGATATATTAATAAGTTAAGGTACTTATAGGTAGATAAGTTAAGGTAGGTGAAATTAAATTTTGGTCCTAATTAGCTCATGCCATTGAAAAATAGGTGGAAACGGCCAAAATTGGACGCAATAGATACGATATAAAGTCTGTTATCTTGTCTGTTTTGGGGAAAAAATTTTGTTTTTTGAGAAGAACAAATCTTGCGGGGAAAGAGTTCAAAGTGACAGTTGCAAATAATACTGTTTTTTTTTTATGTTATGTCAAAAGAAGCAAATATCATCGAAAGGAATTAATTTTATTTTTTTGTATTGGCTAAGTAACTGAGAGGTATTACCACTGTGTGGGTATTAAGTATCCGCCTAATAAGCCCAAGTTTGCGAGTTCGAGCCAGTTCGACCAGAGTCGCCAGATTTACTTGGATAAGGGGCACGCATGTCATATGATTATGTGGCATGTAAAAGGTCCTTTGAATACACATTTGTCTAGTTTTCTTTCGGCAAAATTAAATCTTGACTTACTTTAACATTCACAAATAGTCCAGATTCATTGTACATCTGATGCGTCAAAATTACTAGCAAGAGTCTCCTAAATGGTGCCACAAAGAAATGGCTCTCAGTTCTGGGGAATACGCCAAGTCTGCAAAGGCTTAGTCGCCAATAAAGCTGCCCCGTTTGAAAAAAAAATTATAATTTCTAAAAAACTTAAAACTCATTTCCTGATTCGTCGGAGAATGCGCTAATGCGATTGAAAACTCCGTGCCAACCTAACTTGGGTAAAATCAAAGAGTAAAAAGACAGAGGGAAAAGCGCGATTGGTTCGTTCTTTGGAAACTGTTGTAAGGGTAACGTTTACATACAAAAATGATCTGGATACAATTTAATCAAAATAAACACTTTTCATTTCTGATGCAAATTGCCAATTAAAATTGTTCGTCAAATAATATTCAAATCTGTTGGACCTTAAATGAAATTAATGTTTTTAAACGACACTGTGTTTTCTGGATTGGATTTACATTTACAAATAGAGTTATGGAACTCTTTACATGCGCGGAAGGATCTTCTCATAGCATGCAGTATTTCTATTTTTACCCACCCAACCTAGGTTGGCAAGGAGTGTAGTTGGGATTAGGAGACGAAAGTAATTTCACACTTTTGTAGAATCCGATCAACTAAACAAAGATAGACAAAAAATTGTACTCGGACTACGCCGAGAGTAATGTCGAATAAGTTTGAATATCAGTCACGCTTTCTCATTCACACACACAATGAACGGTCTCGTGGAATGGGGCCATTCTACATGCCATATAGCAGTCACCAAAGGCCAATAAAAACAAGTTTAGCAATTCGCGATAAAAGCTACAAAAGAAAGCGAAATGATAATTGAAGTTCTTGTTCTTGCAAATCCCTATATCCCACTTTTTAGGTGAAAAAAAATTGAAATTTTACTAATTCCACTTTTCTAATTTAAAATGATGTTTTATAAAAATAATAGAGAAGTATCGTCATCGCGTATTAGAATGGGAAAGTGTATGGTAAATTGATAACCAATTACGCTGTTAAAAATTTTGGCGCAAGATTGCACCGGAATTTGGAACGTTTTTAGCTGCCACCACTATTTGGAGCGCGAATTTACCTTTACCAGTTTTGTTTTAAAAACATACATTTGATGCACCACAACAGTGGTGAATCTACGATCCAAATAGTGGGGGTAGCTAGAAAATTCCTGTGCAATCTTGCGCCAAAATTTTAAACAGTGTGTAAATTTCCTGTGCCAATCTTGCGCCAAAAATTTTAAAACTGTGTAATAAATAAAAAAAATTAGTAGTTTTTATGCGGGGACGCACAAATCAAAGAAAAACAAAATCTCGATGCCTACACTGAGAAAAAAATACTGTAAACATAAACATACAGAAATTTTTTTTTTTTTTTTAAGTAATGTTACAGAAATAACCATTTTTACCATTTTACATTTTACAAAAAATTTTTTGTAAATTCTGAACAGAAATCTCATTTTCTGAAGTTACAAAATAATTTCTTTCTAGTAGTATTTTAGCCTAGCCATCGATCTTGATTTTGGATACCCTCGGCCTCGTAGCGCTCGTGTAGCTCTTTAGTGCGAGGATAATTATGCGAGGATAATTCCAATAACCTTCCAAACCTAACTAATAATCCAATCGATCGTGATCTCCAATTCAATTAGCCAATCGCTCTTTGAAATTTATAACTTTTAGTTTGGTTGTTTCAAATGAATTTAACTTCTAATTTCCTAGCGATCTATGTGCGGAAATAGCACAGTTGGTAAAGCGTCAGACTGATCATCGTAAAGGTTCCTGGTTCGATCCCCCGGTTGTGCTGTTTCGGCCCGGACGTTCTGCTATTCCTCGGGTATTATAGTGGTCAGTACCCCCCGCCTGTCATGCGGGGAGAGACCGGGGGTGGGTTCGATCCCACGTAGTAGGAAAGTAGACATTTTGTTTCTTTCTTTGGCAATTGCACGGAAAATGTGGTATCTTGTATAGTTACTGAACCATTACTTGTGTGGGATAGCATAAAATAGTCCATGTAAATCTACATGATATATACATGTAATGCTAACAAAATTATATATATAATGTTTTTACAGCACTATTTTTAGTAATATTTACTAGAAATTTTCCTAGGAAAAGTTTTTTACAAAAAAATGTTTTGTAATGGTTACAGATTTTTTTTCACAACGTGTAGAACCGATGACCGACCGGGTCACTCAAAGACAGACGTAGTCCGTCTTAACGTACACATAGAAAAAAAAAATACCGACGAGTTCGCTGATTTCATAAAATGTCAAACTAAAAAACAACAACTAATTGTTCTGTTAGATGGGTAAAAAAATATTAAACTGCACCGTAGACAGAAAGGTAGATAGACGTCAATTCTAATTGACAAGGAAGTCAATGGTCCTATTGACTCAATCAAAGACAGACGTAGTCCCCCGTCCTTAAACGTACACATGAGAAAAAAAAAAAGTTACGGGACAGTTTCGGCTGATTCATAAATTCAAACTAAAAACAGACAACAAATTAGGTCTGTGTCGAGTGGGTAAGAAAATTAAAATGCACCGTAGACAGAAAAGGTAGATAGAGCGTCGTATTCTAATGACGAGGAAGTCCAATGTCCCTATTGACGTCTCAAAAAGACACGACTGTCTTACAAGCAGCATATTAAAACCAAGCACAAAAAATAGGTTTCCCCTGTTTTTTATTTTTTGCCTTTCAAATAAAAATTCAAAGAAGAATTTTTAAAAACAAACAACAAATTGTTTGTTAATTAAAATTGACAGGTAGACAGTAACGGCCGGGGACATCCGTATCTAGACTCCCAATCCGACGTCCTTCTAATCGCCAGACAGGAAGTCAAGATCCGCTTGGACATTGACGTCGCTGATGGACAGACTGTAACGTCCCTTACAAGGCATATGGGTAAATGGGTAGAACCAAAAAAGGTAAGTAAACTTCCCTGTTGACGGGACATCCGTTTCTAAAGTTCCCAGTAAGAATTGACATAGATTCGCTGATGGACAGATCGTACGTCCCTAATTCCACATGGGGTAGACAAAAAAGTTAAGACTTCCTGATGTCATACCTTTGAAATAAAAAAAATTTAACATAGAGTTCTTTTAAATTGTTTTACAAAATCTATTTTAACCCTTTCAGAATCCGAATGACAATTTGGCATCATCATTTTCGGATTTTTTTTTCTGATCGTCTGTAGCAAAATGTATGATATTACAAAAAGCGCATCATTTGATTCTACAAATTTTTTATCCCTTTTTGAAAATATTTTTCATTAATGCCCAATAAATGTCAGCCCGATATTTTTTTTTTAATTATGATCAGGAAACATGATGATGCCAAATGGCATCACTGGGACTGAAAGGGTTAAAAATAACTTTTTTTTTGTATTTGAAAGGGGTCAGAAATTAAATAGAGGCACAGACGGACGGATGGAAATCTACTCTATGCCAATACCATCTTCCAATTTTTTTTAAAAAAATTCCAAAATAAAAAAAGGAAAGCAAGTTTTTTAAAAAATGAGAAATTACTATTATATAAATACATCTACACTTTACTCAGACTCATGATTTATTCACGAGTAAATGTTTGAAGGAAATCTTTATCTTGTCATACATCATCATTAAAATGACTTACTAATGTTTTGTTGTCGGGATGATTAGAAGTCACTTTATCAAGTAAATAGTTTTGGTGTTACAAGCAATAGAAACAATGAAACGAATTCAAATTGCCCCAATAATGTTTTAACACAATGGCAGTTATCAGGAACCACTGGAAATTTTAAGCCAAAATTGTTAGGGGAAACGCTAAAAAAAAACATGATGTAAAATTAATTTTCTTTGTTCGACAGAGACTATAACCTGATGTAATTTGATGATAAAAGCTTTGTGTTGATCAGGTGTATCGGTTTAACAAAAGCAATATTAAAGGAAAGTGGCGGAACCTTCGGCAGATAGTGTTTTTTAAAAAAAACCCTTTAAGCACTTGTATGAATACAACATATATTTTTATCAAAAGCTTTTAGTAGCAGGGCAAGACCGGATTTAAAGATTTGCCGAGTTGTAGGCTACGATTGATTTGCCGCCCCTGTCACAATATTCTCTTCTCCCCCCAGTTCGAGGAAAGGTAGCTGATTAGCTGCAAAATAGGGGTGGTATGTGCTGTTTAAAATAGATACACATATTAGAATTCATCTATGTACCTTTACACACAAAAATCGAAAGCGAAAAAGGCGAATTTTTTTCAACTGTTTTCCACCACTATTTTTCTTTAGAAACTTCGGAACATCCGGGAGGAGCGGGGGCTGCAATTTCCTCGCAGCTAACTATGTTTTGCTACGAAATAGTAGTACTATATATCCGTTTTACGTTTTAAGAATAAATGTAAATTTATTTTGTTTTCTTTCTTAAAAATATTCGTATCTTTATAATATATTTTATTTTTTATGCCGAGAATGCCGCTTTAATTGGTCGCAAAATTTTGCCAGCCCCTATAAATTCGCCGCTCTAGGCTACAGCCTACTCGCCTAGAGCGGCCTAGAGCGGCGAAGAGGAGGCGAATTATAGGGGCGGCAAAACCCTAAAATTGGTTTATAGGGGCGGCAAAAATCCCCTAAATATTGGTTCTAGAAAATTTATTGCATGGAAAATGAAAATTTCATGCTCACCGTGGAACTAATTCCAATATAAGCCAGCTCACCGTAGCAGTTAAATAATTCAATTTAAGCCACTCCAACCGTACAGTTAAATAAAATAACTAACAGGTTCCTTTATATCCAAAAATAAAAGTACTTATTCAGCACTCCATTCAATTTCATGCAATATATGCAACACCCCTTGGCGATCCCTTGGGGAAATTGGGGAAATTTTTAAAACTTCTCCACAAACAATTAACTACATAAGGAGTGACGCATTCAAAATTAACACTTAGATTCAAAATTGATATCAAAACCTGGCACTCCATAGATACCTTTGAAAATTCCCATTCCCATATCAGTTTTTTCAGCCTTTTGATTACCGGTATCAGTCATCAGTTTTCAGCCTGTTTGATTTACCAGGTATCCAGTCGTTTATTTGTATACAAAAAGTAAGTTTAACAAGGGTCATACGAATATTAGGTTTCTTTAAAAAGTTTTATTGTATCATATTTTTAAAAATAAGATCAAAACAAGGGTCAATTCTTTTAGTAAGGATATTAAGTCTTAAAAGTTTTATTGTATTTTTTTTTCATTTTGCATTTTTTTTCAAAATCAATTCTTTTAGTAGTTTCAAGTTTTTAATTGTATTTTTTTTTTTTCAAATTTTTTCGAGAAAAATTCTTTTAGTAGTTTCATTTAAAAACCTGTCATTTTGCATTTAAAATCCTGATAAAATTAACCTTGTGTGACACGTACAAATAAGTGGATGCGGACCGGCGCCGAATAGATGCGGCCGTTCTTGTAAGCTTGTAAGGTTGTCCAGCTGTCCTAAGTAACTATTAAACTAATTTTTTTTTAATTCTTTGTTTTGCAAAACATACTTTTTAGCATATATTTGTATGGAAAGTTATGGTTTAGAATAAGAATATACGTGTAGTATGTGTTGCTGCTCGGGTATTAAGAGGATATATGAGGGAGGAAACTTGACTAGAATTTTATCCAAAAATTAGTACTTTTATTTAGCAGTAGATATTTAAAGGAAGACTCTCTAAAGAATTAATCTCGACTTATAACCACAAAGAACATATGGATATTTTATTTTAAAACTTAAACGTTTTCCGTCCTTCCCGGGTTATTTTTCCTTCCTTCAACATGAAAAATTTCCCCTGACTTTTCCAGGAGTTTTCCCGGTTTTCTAGATGAGTAGGAACGTTGTTTCAAAGCAAATTTCTCCCTTTTTGATAACACTTTAAAACAGATTATATCTTTATAACTCAAGGTATATTATCCCAATGTTCTTGTACCTTGAGCATGAATTCCGTTCGTAATATTTTATTTTGAATTTTTAATTTTTAATTAATAATTGTAGAAAAGAGTTTTTTTTTTAAAAGGAAAATGAAATTACATTTATATAAAAAATTACAATAAGTATAAAAATCAAAGATAATAAAAAAAGGGCTTAACATTTCGATTTTCAGTTATCAGGCTAAACAATAGAATACATCACAAAAGTTTGGAGAGAAAACGTCAAAAATATACGGATAGAGGGTAAAAGAATTTTACTTTGATCCCAACGTAACAGAATAGTTTACCATAATTTGATGAAAAAAAACTTTTTCGATCAGGCGTATAACTATTAAACAATTTTTAGGGGAATGCAATCGAATAAGGGGGTTATGGGGGGGGGGGGGGTAATTAGGGGGTGGGGGGGGGGGGGTGATACCACTTAGCTTTTCTAGTGGGGATTAATAATAGGGGGGGGGGGGGGGGGTAGAGGGTGGGGAAGGGGTGTGGGTGGTGGGGGTTGTGGGGGGTAATATTTCCTTTTAAGTTTTGTAATATGGGGGGGGGTGAGAGTGTGTGTTAGGGGGTGGGGGGGGTTGGTGGAGGGGGGGGGGGAGTGGGTGGGGGGGGGCATGGGGTTAGTTAAATAGTAAGGTAATTTGATTTTAAAACTGTGGTTGTAATTTTGCTTGTCATGGTCATTTAATCATCTTTTCTTTATCCTACTGCAAACAATCAATTGTTTAAAAATAGAAAATCACATGAATTAAATATAAGATAACAACAGGAGAAGAAAACGTAGTAGCCGCTTTCATATATATATTAACGAAATGTTATGTTATATTACGAAATAGCCATATTCGACGAGGAAAGATGCTAATTCGAAATTTCCGTTTTAAAAATATCAATACAGCCGGAAGAGAGAATGTGGAATGTGGGCAGAAAATATTTTTTTCTCCATCTCCAGTGGATTAAAACATATGGACTTTGCTTTGGTGACCCGCGATTCCAGCGAGCGCATTCCCCCTTTAGACCTCAACATCCCTTAGAATGATACTCCTAAACAAATGTCAAATATTAAAAACACATTAATTTTTGGGCAAAAAAAAAATTTCCTTGCAATAAAATACTTTTTTTTAAAAAAATTGTGAAAACATATTACGTCTTTGATCTACGTATGATAATTACTTACGTCACAAGTTGCAAAGCATCAAAGGAATTCGACAGGGCTGATTCGAAGGAATAAGTTGATAGGTTGGAAGAAAGAAGTAGTCAGTTTTGCTGACTAGATGTCTTTTCCTCCAACATATTCGTAACAACGAAATATAATTGTGCCGTCAAGTGTCAAACAAAAAACCTATTTGATGAACTTTGAAATGGTAAAGTCTTTGATTACACATTTACTTTGTAGAAGGATTCAAAGTTGGAAGGTTTACGCAATTGGAAATAATGTATTAAGGCATATACATAGCGCAAAATGTGAGATTGACCTAACAAGTTGGTATCTTGTAAGTACAAAAAAGTTTCAAATTAAAAATGCTGTAAAAATAAAATACAGGTCAGAATAATATTATATTGGCCGACCCGGCAGCACAACGGTTTTATAGTAGCCTTTGGAGCTCCTGGGTTCGGGTTCGAATCGGGGTAAGGGATGTTTGTGTTTGTCATAATATGTGTTTTATTTGTCGATGTGTTTGTGAGTCACTTCTGGTGACGAGGTAACGGGCTATAAAGCCTAAGAGCTTCCCTTCTAGAGGGGCGCATTCATTGTCATTTATCAATATTAAATTGAACAGAAGCACTCTTAGAGCGATGTTATTTTCTTTATCGATAAGCTATGAAATAAATGTTTGGGACAAGGATGAGAGAGAAATTTTTTTGGTGGCTATATGAACAGGACTTCGTTAAAGTCCTGAAAACGTTATATGCTCTTTTAAAATCCTTTAAATTTCGTTTGCGTTTGTGAATGCGTTGCTTTTTTTAAACTCCTATATTACCAACCCTTTTTGGCGCTTTTTGACACATGAATTGGAGCCCGGATGGCCGAGTGGTAAGCATCGCAGGCCAGCAGTCTGCGTGCTGTAACGGGCGCGGGTTCGATTCCCGCCTTTCGCCCTGGGTGTATTTCTCTCTTTGACAGTAAAAAATCTTTCTGTGTCTGTCTTACTTGACGAAGACTTATAAGCGGCTCACTGAGCAAGCACACAAGTCGGAATATAATATGTAAAATACCCTACCCCTACCCCGACACATGAATTCTGGGTGTTATAGCAGTTCAAAGTAACAGTATCTGTTCTTTTTTAAACGTAGCATGGAACAGATAATTATTAAAAGATGTCAACACTATAGTTATAATTTCAAAATTAATCCACTAGGTAACCATGCAAAATTCTTGAGATTGAGTGGAGTTAGTCTCACGACACCCCTTATGGGACTGATGACCCAGGCCTGATTTCCGGCAGGGCAAATGGGGCACGTGCCAGGACCCCCATTTAAAGGGGCCCCAAATATTGTTCAGTAACAATCATGCTCAATTTTTCAATATGAAGCATGCAAAAAATCATGAAAATTTTACTATGATATTGTGTTCTATCTTAGATTTAATTAATTCACTAAAAAATATGAGTAGTACTGCAAACTGATAAGAAGAAATTACACACCCGACAATATTTAATAGAGAGATATGGTTAGGCTCCAGAATTTGCTGTTGCCAAAAGTTGTAAGTCGGTCCCTCCCTGACCGTCCCCCTGTTAACAAAGAATTTTTATTAAAAATCAAGGGGCTGGGACCCCCCCAGTCGTGTTAAGCACTCGCTTTAGCATGCGGAAAGGTCCTAGGTTCGGGTCTCGGGTCCGGCATCGCCCAAAATATCTGCCGACCTATAAACGGCCCGTGCAGCCAAAAATGTCCGACGAATAATACCCCGTGTAAGGGAGTGCACGTTAAATATCCTTCAAAGTCTTAACGCTGCGTACGATGTCGCCCTTAACGGTTGCGTTGGGTGCCTATTCAGGTGTTGGCTCATCACCTGACTGCAGTTCTAAAATACGACGCCCGTCGTCAATATCCCTCGTGTAGCTCTAGTGCGACGATAATTCAAACCAAACCAAATTGGGGCTATTGTAAAATCTCCGAATGTGGTGATTGTCAAATATAGACACTCTAACAAAAACTAAAATAAAAAAAACTAATACGATCGTAATATCACAAATTTCGGCTGTAGTAAATTGTGATTTCATAAATTTCGGAACTTCAGTTATCTTACAAAAGGTGAAACTCTTGTGATTCCGCATAAAATCGCGTCAATTGACGCCAATGTCCCTCGTGTAGCTCTAGTGCGACGATAATTCAAACCAAACAAACTAAATTAAACTAATTAATAATTCAAACCAAACAAACTAAAAATCAACTTACCTTGACATGAGTTCTACCCTCCAAAGCAACCATGAGTGCAAAAAATCTGAATGCAGTTCCCATTCAGTGGACGAACGAGGAAACGACAGGAGACAGGAAAGTCCTAAAATAAAGGAGCGAATGCAATATAATTATTATTTACGATAGATTTCGTTAATGACAGCTTTTACACACGTACGAGACATCAAAGAACAAATAGGCTGTCATTATTCATTAGTGTTAATAATTTCCTCTTTCAATAAATTTGACAAAAGATCCGACCACAAGTGACCTTAGATTTGAATAAAATAATTTAAGCACTCGGTCTGGTTCTTACATTAACTATTTTTGATTCGAAAAGAAGGAAAAATGAAACGGAAAAAATTCGTTTACGATTTGAGGAATACAAACGGTTTCCTGACGTAATCAAAAAAATTGAAGAGCGTAGTGGTGGAAGGTGCTAAGTGATATTTTTGAAAAAATTTAGATTTTTGTGTCAATGAACTGAATAATAACTTCTCTATTGATTACAAGTTTCTCTTATTTCATAAACTTTAAGTTCAGTACATTTTTTGCGCTTTAGAAGTTACATTTTCAACAGATCCGAGTGCAAATTAAAAATTTTAAAGCTCATTTTCTCGTTTTCACCTTTTTGTCACTTAGCACGTTCTTCCACTAAGCTCGTCAATTGTGGAGAAAGTTAATGACAAGGAGTTAATAATAGTAATTGGAAAGATCGCAAAGAATGGGTCAGGTTTTTTTTTTTAATAAAATAAGATAAAAGGAAATCTCGGAGCAATAACAGGGTTTGTGCGTATAATTTGTGTTTACTGACTCATATTCCACAAGCGCAAAATCATAAAATTAAAAGAGAAAAAAAAAACTCATTTATGCTACTTCGTTAGGGAGACTAAGCAGCATGAAAAGTTTCTATTTGTGGTAAATAATGAGATCAACAAGAAGTTCTAAATTCTAAAAAAAAACTATTCTATAATAGCCTACTTTCATGAAACCTAAATGCTTACTGACATTTTTTTCGGAAAACAAGTAGGTTTGCAACAGTAATGTCCTCTGCAATCGTTTAATTTTTCTATTAAATTAACGGGATCCCAGCAAGTCGGGACCATACTGCTAGTTTATTAGCTCTTTCAGTCCCAAAGCCAATTTGGCAAAATTATTTTAGATTTGTTTTGATCGTCTATAGCCATTTAGAATATCACAAAAGCACATCCCACATTCGATTTTTCAAGCTTTTTCTATGTTAATCCCAATATATGTCAGCCCAATTATTTTTCAAAACTATAATCAGAAACATGATGGTGCCAAATGCATCACTGGGACTGAAAGGTTAATATTGTTGACTAGTATGAAAACCGTGCGGTTGTAAATTTATTTGAGACTAATAAATGTTTAGTTAATTAAATTGTCTTCTCATTCCAGGATTATTGTATTCACGAAAGTAATTAAGATTACTTTCGTGAATACAATAATCGTGAATACAATACCCCCCCCCCCCCCCCTCCTTTCATTAAAACCCTAAACGGCCTGTGGTGAATCTTATTTAACTTAATTTCCATTAACTTTCTTAGCTTCGACACCCCATTTTTAGCCCCATTTTGGGAAGTAAAACCTTTGCACAAAGTACTTTTCTTTGCACCCGAATCCTTCAAAAGTGCGAACTAAAACTAAAGTTCTGTCAATCAATTTTCTCACCCAATAGTATAAATTCTTATATATTCTTTTAACCAATCCCTGCACAATAAAGGCGGGACAAATTCATTCCCAGTGAGATTCGAACCGAACAAGACATCACTTTTACTCCATCTCTCAGTCCAAAAGGACCTGTGTCATTTTGATGCAATTTTACTTGCTATCTGTTATGTAGTTTAGTGCTGTGGTCGTTATATAAAATGTCTTAAAAACCTTCTGATAAACTTCAACTTATTTCTCTATAACAACACCGGTCACCTCACCTCATTGGTGACCCGGTTTGGACACTTTTCGGACAATATCCGCGACCACAAACGCGCACAGCTACTCTTCAAAATGAACTGAAACTCGCGTCTCTCCTCGCTTTTCCCCTTTGGAGGCCCCTCACCCGCTGCCGCGGTGACTTCAGATGCTGGAAGAGTTATGACTTCGCCCTTCTCCCCACCGCCCCCGCGTGAACCCTGTCAACGCTATGGGATTCCTGAGACTTCTCCCATCGTCGCAACTGCCCTTCTTTCGTCAGCTCTCCCACGCCAACTATCACCGGTTTGGGATATCACATCCAAATTCTTTTTGGCTCTGAATTGGACATTTTTTGCGTAGAAAAATGGAATGCCTTGCTCCTGTTGTGCATCCATCCAGGTTCCGATGTACAACTATGCAGGTACATTTGCATTTGCCAAAGCTTGCCTCACCCACAACTCCCCTGGATGCCCAGTGTGCTACCAGGCTGCAAACACCTGGGTGCGCCGTCGTCTCTACGCACCCGTAGAACCATTGCAAGCTCCCCGGCGCAAACAACCCACAACAGTTCCGCATTCACCTCTGTCGCAGTTGCAGCTTCAGGAGCAGCAACTACTAACGTGACAGACAATATGCAACAGTTCCGGGAGATCTTCATTTCGCATCTGACAACTTTCACGCAACTAATGAAAAGTCCTCAGCTTCAAAGTCCTGAGACTCGCCTCAGGCAGCAGCATCACTTGTTCCAACAGTGTCAACGGCACTTTTCCACAACAATTAGCCTTCCATGTGCAAACACCTAGGATATATCTACAACCATCGTCACCCCTTCCTAGTGATTCCTACCAAGATGTGCTCGACTACTCGCTCCTCATGCAACGCTGCTCGCAAATCTCATCGCAACTCGTCGTTACTCACTTGCATGCAAATCTCGACACAACACGTCGTTACCATTTGCATACTTGCTCGCAAATCTCGACACAACAAGTCGTTACCATTTGCATACTTGCTCGCAAATCTCGACACAACACGTCGTTACTATTTGCATACTTGTTCGCAAGTCTCGACGCAACACGGCGATACTCATTTGCAACGTGCAGTCATCACAAATGCAGTGAACCAGCATGCGTAAAGTTCATTCATATATCATTGTGTAGGAAAGGACTGGTGTGGCGGTTCCTCGCAGAGCAAATATAATTATCCTAATTTCAATTCAAAATATCCTAAACACCCATCTTGTGTCACCACACAGTCATGACGAAGCTCATCTGTAGCACGAATGCGTCTGACCAACAGTGACTGCAAGCATCATGTGTTTATAACATTCTTGTGATTGCTGTTATGACCTACAGTTCAACATCACAATATTATACGAACTTCAATCACGCACTCAACAGTCAATATACAATATGCTTTAAATTCATATTGCAGTCAATACTTAAATTTCCTTCCATGTTCTTTAGTTTATTAGATTGCTTTTTCATATATGTTTTATTTTCCTAACATTTCATGAAAATTTTCACTTGCTGTGTATTCAAAGTTCTTATATTTTATATGCAAAACTGAAGTATATCATTTTACCTTTGCATTTCAGGGAAATACTTCTTAATCGTCTAAGAATTTTTTGTTATCTTCTCTAAATTTTCTTAGTATATATAAATATGCAAAGTATATTTCCCTTTATGTTTACGTTTTGTATCGTTCGGTTCCCTCACTGGGGGGATACTCTGTGGTGAATCTTATTTAACTTAATTTCCATTAACTTTCTTAGCTTCGACACCCCATTTTTAGCCCCATTTTGGGAAGTAAAACCTTTGCACAAAGTACTTTTCTTTGCACCCGAATCCTTCAAAAGTGCGAACTAAAACTAAAGTTCTGTCAATCAATTTTCTCACCCAATAGTATAAATTCTTATATATTCTTTTAACCAATCCCTGCACAATAAAGGCGGGACAAATTCATTCCCAGTGAGATTCGAACCGAACAAGACATCACTTTTACTCCATCTCTCAGTCCAAAAGGACCTGTGTCATTTTGATGCAATTTTACTTGCTATCTGTTATGTAGTTTAGTGCTGTGGTCGTTATATAAAATGTCTTAAAAACCTTCTGATAAACTTCAACTTATTTCTCTATAACAACACCGGTCACCTCACCTCAGGCCCAAATAATACAATTTCCTGCCTAACACAATTAATATATCACCATATTGATGCAAAAATTATAAATTTCTTCATCAATATATTGTAGTTAAAGGCAACCAAATCAACACGTATATGATGTGAAAATACTGTATCTTTATTAAATTATTAATTTTTTTAACAATTTCAAAAGTCACATTTCGATAGGCAGATGGCAACCCAATATTTTAAAATTTAATAACTGGATGATATTTTCTCCTCAAAATTACTAATTTGTTTACATTTTCTCCTCAAAATTACTAATTTGTTTATATTTTCTCCTCAAAATTACCAATTTGTTTACATTTTCTCCTCAAAAATACTAATTTGTTTATATTTTCTCCTCAAAATTACTAATTTGTTTACTTGTTCTCCTCAAAATTACTAATTTGATGAAATTTTTATTGAATTTTCATGCTTAAAATTGTAAAGCTATACTTGTACAGATATTGTGATTTCAATAATAAATCATTTATGTCCGTGGACCTGACCAGTCCTCTTGAAATCTGAACACGTGAGAACTTGTCTGGCCGCAGGTTCGAATCAAGTGGCCACAGCGACACTGTCGCGCGAAGGTCAGGCGACATTAGGTCAAGAAGCCTGATTTTTTTTCGCTTTTATTAGAAATCGAAAAAGTCCCTGACTTCTTTAAGGACTTTAATAACAGCAGGCTATAAAAAAAGTGGGTTATCTTTTTAGCGAGTTGGAGAAGGCTTATTTTTAGGTCCAGAACAGAGAATCGGGTTTCCATATCTCCTAAGGTTGTAACGACTCCTGTCCACTTAAGTAGAGAAAATCATCTGGTGTCTCTAACGAAGGAGTATCATATTCTTTAGCGAAAATGTAAATTGCTCGTAAAGCAAACACGCTTTACAAATTAATTAAGCAATGAAAAGTGTAAGACAAAAACTATTGATAAATTATTAGCTAAACTAAAACTCAAGCAATATCAAAGCAATAGAATCCTATTGAAGTATGTACTTCCTTTTCATCATTGGCGTACATTCCTTTTTTTTATTCAAAAGAATTTTTTGAAAGTAAGGCAAAGTTGAATTTTTTAAAAATGCAAAGTTCTATACTTCAAAGTGCATATTTGCATCATGGCGATTTCCAAACGTCTGTTTGTCTGTCGATACCCCCATTCCAACTACTATTCTAACTTTCTACCGTCCGATATTAATTTAATGTTTAGTTAGAAAGGTATGACATCAAAGGTTTATCTTTTTTCCGTCCGTCTGTCTATCCGTCGTTTATAAGATACTATGTTATAATTTTAGTTATAACAGTCCAATTTTAAAAAATTCACTTTTTTTTGTGGATAGATATGACTTCATACGCACATCTATTTTACTTTTTCATTACGCTTTTCCATCGGCCGGTCTTATGGCGGTGTGAGTTTTAGTTCTAATAGCTCGTTTGTTACCTAGTCAAATAGCCCGATATTGATTATAATAGCCAGTAAAATTTCCGAAGACGTTTGAAATTTTAAAATTGAATAAAATGTTGCTTGAAAAGAAGTTCTTAGACAGGTTTCGGTTCTATACTTCAGTTGTATAATACAGACTTCTGTTGAGTCGATAATCGATATAGTTGACGCTATAAACTTATGCAAACACCAAATACAAAAACTGACGACCAACAAGAGGCTTACACTTCTTGCCAATCTAAGTTGGGTAAATGATATAAATATGCTATGGAGAAGATCCTTCCGCGCATGTAAAGAGTTCCATTAATTATTTGTGAAAGAAAATATGTTTAAAACATTAATTTCGTTTAAGATCTAACAGATTTGAATACTGTTTGAGAAAAATTGTCAATTTTTTTTTATCAGAATGAAAAGTGTATTTTTGTTAAATTGTATTCAGATCATTTTGCATGTAAATGTTACCTTACAAGAGTTTCCAACTAACGGACCAATCGCGCTTTTCCCTTTCTACTTTCTCCCTTTTTACTTTTTGTTTTTTCCCAAGTTAGGTTGGCACGGAGTGTAGACGAATGCTGCGCAAGTGTACCTATAGTGTTGTGGACTAACATTGCTGTCCACAACATTGCACTTCCGCATCTTACTCGTTTAAAAGGGTGACATTGCAGAGATGTAATCTTTTTCATCATTAAAATAAATTAAATAAATATGTTATTGTTTTTATTAGACCTTCATGACCTAGAAACATAGCAACAGTTACAGCTAGATCTGGTATATGCGTGTCCATGTATTCCAGTAACGTAAAAGACACGAAATAGAATTA
The DNA here is from genome assembly GCA_023701765.1 of Hylyphantes graminicola. Classification (NCBI taxonomy): domain Eukaryota; kingdom Metazoa; phylum Arthropoda; class Arachnida; order Araneae; family Linyphiidae; genus Hylyphantes; species Hylyphantes graminicola. Next base: position 77,180,679 of record CM043111.1, on the reverse strand, counting down.
AAAGAGATAATGGCATAAAAAATTACTTTATGAATGAATTTCAAACATTCTAATACAAGAATTTTGGAATGGTGTACGGTGTAACGACAGTCAAGAAATTACATCAACGACAGATTTACCATTTTTACCAGATTTACCAACGACGACTACCATTTTAATCTAATACAATACTATTTAAATTTTTGTTTGGTACTATTTTTTTACAATATTAAAAATAATACTTTTACGCCTGCTACATGTATCTCAAACTGAAAAAGCCCTGAATTAATCATTACACCTTAAATACATTTACAAATGAGAAAATTTGCATTAATTTAATTAGTAATTACTATTACTTAATAAGTAATTACTATTAATAATTACTAATATGCTGATTAATAACGTAAATTGATGAGGCGCAACGCTAATTTAAGAGGGTGCCAAAAGATATTATAGCAGAGATATATAGCCTCCTCCCTATAAAAGATATATAGCCCCCTCCCCCCGATAAAAAAAGTTATCACTTTTGAGTAGTTACCATAATCAAAAACATAAGAAATTATTTAATTTGAAAAAAAAAACAATATTCCTACATAAGACAATCAATTATTCTAAGTATCTAAGTAATAATTCGCGGGTCTCCTAAGCAAAGTGCATCAGTGTTAATCAAATGTAGAAAAAAATTATTTTCTCTTCCGAATTTCTCCGGCTGTAGTGAACTTTTTACATTTTTACAAACGGATTTTTATGTGATAAATGTAGCTGACTTACAGGTCCTGACAATCCCACTTTTTGAAATTGGCTTGATTTTTTGTTTAATTTTGATTTTTGAATAAACAATTTTACATAAAGTATTCAAAGCAATTCCGGATTATAGAGTCCTGTAAGTTATCTACAAATATTATTTAAAAAAATCGTTGTAAAGATATTCAATACAGCCGGAGAAATGTGGCAGAGAAAAAGTTTTTTTCCCCCCAATTGGATTAATATTGAGGCACTTGAGTTTGGAGACCCCCAGTCCAGCGCACCCATTCACCCTTAATCTCTCAGTAACAAGTGCCGTTTGGGAGAAGTAATTGCCATTCAAAATTTATGTTTGTTTTTTTAATTATCAACAAAGCATTGGTCATAGATTAAAAGAGCAAATTTTGGAGATGATATGTTCAAGTATATTCATAATTATTATAATAGAGTTCAGTAAAAAAAATGAATTGTCAATATTAGTTGTTTGTGTACATATAATTTTTTTAAAAAAATACATAGAATATTTTTTAAAAAATTGGTGACAACTACATTTCAGTCAAAAATTAAAAAAAAATCACTTTAATTTGTACTTACCGAAAAAAGTTTAATCGCCTGCTGAGATAATCCAATAATGGTTTTAGAACATTTGTCACATCAGATTATGTCCACATTTCCAATGTTCCGAATTCGCCAAATTCTCGCCAAAAGTTCATGTTAAGTCACAAAGCACAATCACAAAATGAGAAAAAAACCCGCAACAACGAAGGACACACCGAAAACGTCCCAAAACTATCCGAAATAGAAGGAACTCCACAATCGTCTGCTGTTGTTGTTACGATTTCGAACATCAGCGAACTTCCACGTTCGTTTTCCTCGCCACCATTATTATTCTGGGTTCTTTTTTAAAAATAAATTCTCGCGGAAGGAGAACCGGTTTGACCCGTCCCCTTACGCCGAGAGGAAGAAGCCGATCCGAGATATAAACAACACTTTTCGCCGCAGGAAAACGTTCGAAAAAGCTTGACCGATCGAGACTGATTAGAAAACGACAAGGTTTTAGATAATTTTTGATGATTCAGTGACCGATAGTGATAAGAGAGAGTGTTCATAGGGAAAGGGGAACTGCGGATGCACAGATGGGAGACCGCGTTCGAAAATGAGCGAAGGGAGAACGGGGAGAAGGCGCGGAGCCGTTCTCTCGATCAATCGATAAATGACGTTTTAATTGGATTTGTGTCGTATGAGCTATTTATCTTATTAAAAAAAATTGAAATGATTTATTTCGTTATTTTTTTTCACAAAAAAACAATTTATTTATTTATACTTTATATTTATCTTATTTTTATTTATTTATTTATTTATTTAAAACCATGTAAGGCACCGGTTGACAATTATTTAAGGTAGGCGAATACCCAAAATTTTCCAAAATTTCAAATATAATGAATAATACTATTTAGGCTTTTGTTTTTATTCAAATATAATTTATTTATTTAAAACGGCGTTTTTCTACTGAAAAAAAGAGGTTTACGCCAACAAGTCTACCACATTGAATTTTTATCATATGGACATTTATTATGCGTTAAATTCTTCGTTTTGAACTGATACATGCAATGACCTCTAGAGTTACATATAAATTACAAGAAAAAAATTTATTAAGAAAAATGTTATAAATAATCCACACACACAAAAAAAGAGATTTTTTTCGATTAACTTACCCTTGGACATTTTTTTAAAAAAAACTTGTATACTTACACCAGATGTTAGAGGTTCATGGCACAGATATATATTAAAATAGCATCTGTGAAAAATTTCAGGTAAATTAATGTAAAACTTTTTATCCTAGAAGTGTTGGCATAAACCCCTTTTCTTAGTTGAAAAACACCGTAAAATAATACAATTTAAATAAAAAAAATTGCCCCAAAAGCATTGTTCATTACATTTGAAATCACTATGCCAAATTTGGAAAAGATTAAAGTAATAGTAAAAATTTTAGAATTACTTTACGCCATCGATTACCATCACTCTCCTTTTGTTGCTCGTTGAGTATTTAAAGGGTTACATCGCCTGAAATCTTTTTCAAGCAATTGACTCTTACTGAGTCGGGATTTAAAAATCATTATAACTTTAAAATCATTACATGTTTTTTAAAATATAAAATTATTGACACTTCAATAACTTTTTATTTTTTTAAAGATTTGCCAGGAATCGGATTTTAGAATATATACATATAGTACATCTCTCTACCATTCAATATTAAAAGGGCCTCGCCAAAAATCAAAGTGATTTCATTTATGAAAGGTGCAAGAAATTTGGAGGAAAAAGATTTTTAATGACGTTTTCAGTACAAAGAGAATATTTTCCTAAAATTTTCCGTCTGTAATTCCTATAGTTTTGGCTGAGCGTTGATACGTGAGTGATTCAGGACTACTTTCTTTAGGGATATCGATTTCTCAACTTAAACAATTATACATACATATATACTTTTAATGGGTGACTGTGCTTTGTCTATCTATCTTGACTTTGTCTATCTGTATGTTTGAAATCTTCGTTTGAGCCACGGAACGTAGAGACTTTAGTCCAGTAAAATAAAACATTTTGGTATACAAAAGGTCAAGTAGTTCTGATTTTTGGATATGTTATATGTAATGAAGGTTTAATTAAGAATTCAAGTTTGTGACCTTGGGGTGCCGCCGCTCGCTGCGCCCCAAGGTCAAACGTCGGTCATTTTTTAGTTTTTGCAGATTTTCTCCTTAAAGGCTTGGTTTTACAACAAAGTGTTGAATACAACAATTAAAGAGGGATAAATATGCTACAATTTGAGTGCATGTTGGTGTTTTTAAGCCTAATAGTTCCTGAGATACAGCTCCTCAAAGTTAGTGTAAATTGCGAAAAAATTGTGTTTTTCAAAATTTAGCAATTTTTTTTCCAAGCGATTTATTTAATAGCAAGTTCATTACTTTTTAATTGATTTGTTCACGTTACCATAGGGTAATTAAAGGTTTCAGAGTTTTGTTTATGTTTGTGTTTCATTTTTAAGATCAAGGAAAGCCTAGCCACAGCGCGCTCCGAATGGAAAATTTAGATATATCGCGCCCTAACATTCAGTAGACCTGTTGTAAAAAAAGGGAGTTACTTTACGGGGTCGGATAGTTTTAATTTTTGTATGTGTTTTATATTTTGGAAGTCTAATTAAGAATCCAAGTTTGTGACCTTGGGGCGCGGCCGCTGGCTGCGCCCCAAAGTCAAAAATCGGACATTTCACAGTTTTTTCAGATGTACGCCTTGAAGGTTTGGTTTTGCAACACAATAATGAATAAAACAATTAAAGAGGGATAAATATGCTACAGTTACTGGATAAATATAACAGTTAGTAAAAATAACAGTAACAGGAATCAGGATAAATATGCTACTTGGGGTGCCGCTGTTGGGGGCGCCCCAAGGTCAAGCTAATTGTTTAAACTGCTGTTTCACTTGCAACAATGCAGTACTGTTTCATGCCTTACGATTGTATTTTCAGGTACAAAACTGTTGGTGCATGAAAAAATCCTCTCAAATGGGGTTGGTATAAAGCTATGTTACTATGATAGCAACCTCGTTTTTATTTCATGATTATTAGAATTTAAATGACAAAATTCAAGTTAGATCGAATGTCAATTTATCCGAGGTTACTAATTTTTTTTAATGAATCAAATATATGGCGTTTGCCAGTTCTACAACAAGGCAATGATTTACAGATATTTCTTCAAAGAAATATGAAAGGGGTTTTCTAGTTAGGTAGATGAACATAACTGTGTTTAATGCTCCTGGTATAAAACCAGTACATAATGTGTTTCGTACATAGCTGTTAATTCCTTCGTTTTTACAAGTCCACGTGCACTGAACATACTCTTTTTTGTTAACCGATTACATGAGCATGCACATTTGGTCTCATTAAGGAATCAAAGGATTTCTAGATTAAAAAGTCATTTTCGAAGATAGAACTAGACTCTTGTAAGATAACGAAATTTTAAAAAGTATCACAAACCTAAACGGCAAAATGACCGTCAACGAGAACAGGGATCGATTCATTAGTTGTTCTCGTAGAGATCTCTATGTAGGTAATAACTGCTTAATTTTTTTTTTATTTTTTTTTTGTAGAACCAACCTTTCCGAGAGTAAATCGAGAAAAACTAAATAATTAAGAAAATTTCATCGTTTTTCTGATTTGGCGTCGCCTGCGACAGTGCCCCTAGGTCAAAAACTTGAATTCTTAATTAGACTTTCAATATTTAAAACATGTTCAAAATTAAAACTACCCGATCCCTATAAGGTTACGTCATACCAATATGACACTCTCTTTTTCTAAAACAGGTTTAGTGAACGTTGGGGTGCGATTTATACAAATTTTCCATTTGGGGCGCGTGGCGGTGGCAAGCCTTGTCTTGATCTTGAAAATAGAACACAAACACAAAAAAGCAAACGATACCTTAAAAACCCTACGGTAACGTTTACAAATCAATTAAAAGGTAATAACCTTGCGATTAAATAAATCCCTTAAGGAAAAAAAATGCTAAATTTTTTAAATGACAAATTTTTCGCAATTTACACTAATTTTGAGGATCTGTATCTCGGGAACAATTTGGCTCAAAAACACCATCATGCACTCAAACTGTAGCATATTTACCCCACTTTAATTGTTTTATTCATTATTGTGTTGTAAAACCAAACCTTCAGGGAGTACATCTGAAAAAACTGTGAAATGTCCGATTTTTGACTTTGGGGCGCAGCCAGCGGCGGCGCCCCAAGGTCACAAACTTGGATTCTTAATTAGCCTTCCAAAATATATAACACATCCAAAAATTAAAACTATCCGATCCCGTAAAGTAGCTCCTTTTTTACAACAGGTTTACTGAATGTTAGGGCGCGATATATCTAAATTTTCCATTCGGGGCGCGCTGTGGCTAGGCTTTCCTTGATCTTAAAAATGAAACACAAACATAAAAAAAACTCTGAAACCTTTAATTACCCTATGGTAACGTGAACAAATCAATTAAAAAGTAATGAACTTGCTATTAAATAAATTGCTTGGAGAAAAAAATTGCTAAATTTTGAAAAACACAATTTTTTCGTAATTTACACTAAATTTGAGGAGCTGTATCTCAGGAACTATTAGGCTTAAAAACACCAACATGCACTCAAATTGTAGCATATTTATCCCTCTTTAATTGTTGTATTCATCACTTTGTTGTAAAACCAAGCCTTTAAGGAGAAAATCTGCAAAAACTAAAAAATGACCGACGTTTGACCTTGGGGCGCAGCGAGCGGCGGCGCCCCAAGGTCACAAACTTGGATTCTTAATTAGACCTCCATTACATATAACATATCCAAAAATCAGAACTACTTGACCTTTTGTTAGGTAACCCCCCTTTTTCACGACAGATTTACTGGACTATATAGGGATCGGGTAGTTTTAATTTTTGAACATGTTTTAAATATTGAAAGTCTAATTAAGAATTCAAGTTTTTGACCTAGGGGCACTGTCGCAGGCGACGCCAAATCAGAAAAACGATGAAATTTTCTTAATTATTTAGTTTTTCTCGATTTACTCTCGGAAAGGTTGGTTCTACAAAAAAAAAAAAAAATAAAAAAAAAATTAAGCAGTTATTACCTACATAGAGATCTCTACGAGAACAACTAATGAATCGATCCCTGTTCTCGTTGACGGTCATTTTGCCGTTTAGGTTTGTGATACTTTTTAAAATTTCGTTATCTTACAAGAGTCTAGTTCTATCTTCGAAAATGACTTTTTAATCTAGAAATCCTTTGATTCCTTAATGAGACCAAATGTGCATGCTCATGTAATCGGTTAACAAAAAAGAGTATGTTCAGTGCACGTGGACTTGTAAAAACGAAGGAATTAACAGCTATGTACGAAACACATTATGTACTGGTTTTATACCAGGAGCATTAAACACAGTTATGTTCATCTACCTAACTAGAAAACCCCTTTCATATTTCTTTGAAGAAATATCTGTAAATCATTGCCTTGTTGTAGAACTGGCAAACGCCATATATTTGATTCATTAAAAAAATTAGTAACCTCGGATAAATTGACATTCGATCTAACTTGAATTTTGTCATTTAAATTCTAATAATCATGAAATAAAAACGAGGTTGCTATCATAGTAACATAGCTTTATACCAACCCCATTTGAGAGGATTTTTTCATGCACCAACAGTTTTGTACCTGAAAATACAATCGTAAGGCATGAAACAGTACTGCATTGTTGCAAGTGAAACAGCAGTTTAAACAATTAGCTTGACCTTGGGGCGCCCCCAACAGCGGCACCCCAAGTAGCATATTTATCCTGATTCCTGTTACTGTTATTTTTACTAACTGTTATATTTATCCAGTAACTGTAGCATATTTATCCCTCTTTAATTGTTTTATTCATTATTGTGTTGCAAAACCAAACCTTCAAGGCGTACATCTGAAAAAACTGTGAAATGTCCGATTTTTGACTTTGGGGCGCAGCCAGCGGCGGCGCCCCAAGGTCACAAACTTGGATTCTTAATTAGACTTCCAAAATATAAAACACATACAAAAATTAAAACTATCCGACCCCGTAAAGTAACTCCCTTTTTTTACAACAGGTCTACTGAATGTTAGGGCGCGATATATCTAAATTTTCCATTCGGGGCGCGCTGTGGCTAGGCTTTCCTTGATCTTAAAAATGAAACACAAACATAAACAAAACTCTGAAACCTTTAATTACCCTATGGTAACGTGAACAAATCAATTAAAAAGTAATGAACTTGCTATTAAATAAATCGCTTGGAAAAAAAATTGCTAAATTTTGAAAAACACAATTTTTTCGCAATTTACACTAACTTTGAGGAGCTGTATCTCAGGAACTATTAGGCTTAAAAACACCAACATGCACTCAAATTGTAGCATATTTATCCCTCTTTAATTGTTGTATTCAACACTTTGTTGTAAAACCAAGCCTTTAAGGAGAAAATCTGCAAAAACTAAAAAATGAACGACGTTTGACCATGGGGCGCAGCGAGCGGCGGCGCCCCTAGGTCACAAACTTGAATTCTTAATTAAACCTTCATTACATATAACATATCCAAAAATCAGAACTACTTGACCTTTTGTATACCAAAATGTTTTATTTTACTGGACTAATAAGGTTACGTCATACCAATATGACACTCTCTTTTTCTAAAACAGGTTTAGTGAACGTTGGGGTGCGATTTATACAAATTTTCCATTTGGGGCGCGTGGCGGTGGCAAGCCTTGTCTTGATCTTGAAAATAGAACACAAACACAAAAAAGCAAACGATACCTTAAAAACCCTACGGTAACGTTTACAAATCAATTAAAAGGTAATAACCTTGCGATTAAATAAATCCCTTAAGGAAAAAAAAATGCTAAATTTTTTAAATGACAAATTTTTCGCAATTTACACTAATTTTGAGGATCTGTATCTCGGGAACAATTTGGCTCAAAAACACCATCATGCACTCAAACTGTAGCATATTTACCCCACTTTAATTGTTTTATTCATTATTGTGTTGTAAAACCAAACCTTCAGGGAGTACATCTGAAAAAACTGTGAAATGTCCGATTTTTGACTTTGGGGCGCAGCCAGCGGCGGCGCCCCAAGGTCACAAACTTGGATTCTTAATTAGCCTTCCAAAATATATAACACATCCAAAAATTAAAACTATCCGATCCCGTAAAGTAGCTCCTTTTTTACAACAGGCTTACTGAATGTTAGGGCGCGATATATCTAAATTTTCCATTCGGGGCGCGCTGTGGCTAGGCTTTCCTTGATCTTAAAAATGAAACACAAACATAAAAAAAACTCTGAAACCTTTAATTACCCTATGGTAACGTGAACAAATCAATTAAAAAGTAATGAACTTGCTATTAAATAAATTGCTTGGAGAAAAAAATTGCTAAATTTTGAAAAACACAATTTTTTCGTAATTTACACTAAATTTGAGGAGCTGTATCTCAGGAACTATTAGGCTTAAAAACACCAACATGCACTCAAATTGTAGCATATTTATCCCTCTTTAATTGTTGTATTCATCACTTTGTTGTAAAACCAAGCCTTTAAGGAGAAAATCTGCAAAAACTAAAAAATGACCGACGTTTGACCTTGGGGCGCAGCGAGCGGCGGCGCCCCAAGGTCACAAACTTGGATTCTTAATTAGACCTCCATTACATATAACATATCCAAAAATCAGAACTACTTGACCTTTTGTTAGGTAACCCCCCTTTTTCACGACAGATTTACTGGACTACTTGGGATTAGGAAAGATTTAAAAATTAGCAGAATGTACCGCGAAAGTTATTCCGCTATTTAAAAATTTCTGCGATTTTTCATTTCAAAGTTCTAAGTTTTTGAAAGTCAGAATTAAGACTTAAAACTTAAATTCTTTTCCAGAGACATTGTAAAAAACTTTTTAAAAAATATTTTTCCTGTCTAGAGAAATAATAAACTTAAGTTAAGTGCAAGCACGATTGATTAAATGGGAAATATTTTAATTTAGGCTGTATAAACTGTCCCAGCAGAAAATTGGAAATTTTAGGACAGAATTTAATTTTTTAATTTAATTTAAGAATGGAATATTATTTGGAATAAGCCTTTGCATTTATTGCATATTTTTTATTCCTTTGCATTGTGTATATTTTTCAGAATAATTATTTTTTCCGAAATTTCATTGGAATTCTGAAAATAAGAAAAATATTGTAGGCGAGTGTATTTTATTGTAATGAAATTAGCAATTTATTAAGTTTTAAACTGAATGAATGTTGAGTATTCACGATATTCCAAAAAAAAAATTCAATTATATTGTGTTTTAAAATTTTAAAAAATAATATTTATTTAAAGCTCTGCAAAAATACAAGTCTTAAAAAACAAATCCAAACGATTACTTAAGATGGCGCCATGACTAGCCTGCGAATTTTACCTTTTTTTTTTTTTTTGTGCTGTGAAACAGGGACGTTTTCCCAATGTAATTTTAAATGCTGGTTTCAAATGTATTAATAGTATTTTCCATTGAATTCAGATTTTTCTTAAGCATGGGAATAATTTAAAAATTATTAAATCGTTTTTTTATATTGTAAGAATAAAATTCGCGATTAATCTCGAGCAGCTTTTTAAATAAATTTCATACATGCAACGCAATATTTGACACTTGAAATAGTTATTATTATTATTTTCAACGAGAACATATGATATCCAATGTATCTTTTAATTTAATTAAAGCGCAATTTCTTTGAAAGAAACTATTCTAAAAACTTAAAAAAAATTATTTATGTAGGCCTTACTTTATGGTCACTAATTCAACGTTTTAACCCTTTCGGTCTCAGTGATACTATTTGGCATCATCATGTTTTTGATCATAATTTTTAAAAAATAGGTTAGACATCTATTGGGATTAATAAAAAATATTTTCTAATAGAGAAAGAGTTTGAAGAATCGAATATTCGAATTGTATGCTTTTTGATACAAATGGCTACATACTATAAGAAAAAAAAATTCTAAAATGACGATATCAAATTGTCATTGGAACTGAAAGGGTTAATAACATGAATATAAATTCAAAACTCTGCTTTCCGAGGCAAAACTTATAAAATCTAAATGATTTGCGATTCTTAACATATAGAGTTAGTTTTAGCTAAAGCCACTAGATGACAGCATGAAAGTTAGTAGTTAATTATGTGCAACTGTCGCTAGATGTCACCACCACAAATTTTATGTAGTCCTGACTGTCGCTGAGCCTGAAACTTAAAAAAAAAAAAAAAAAAAGGATTTCACGCTAAAAGTGGTCTGAGTCGATTGCTGATGTGTAAACACATAAATTCTACAAAAATTTCATTCTTATTAAAGTAAATTCCATAAAAATGACAAGTTATTTAATTTTTTGTTGTTGAAATATTTACTAATTAGGTTTTAAAATATATTCCAAGCTTTCAAATTATAGCTTAAGAAAGCAGGGGCAATGAAGGACATGAATTTGCATTTCCCGAAAAAGAATATAGATAGTCAGGTCGCCAAGGGGGGGGACCCTGCACTGAGATGTTAAGTTTTTTTTATTGATGATTCTTATAGATTCGAGGTTGTAGATTACGAATCTGGAAGGTACTTTTTTGGTACCCTTGAGCATTTTTAGTTATTCAAGATGGCGTCTCCGCCATCTTGAATTTTGTAATCTTAATATTTGACGATCTATTCGACCAAAGTAAATAGTTTTTGTCTTTATAGATGCATTAAGTAATAAAGATATACAATTATCAAGAAAATTTCAAAAATAAAAAATTCAAATTGGCGGAATCCGCCATATTGGATATTTCACTTTTTATATTTTTGTTTTATATTTAACCCAACAAAATATGTATATTTTTTATACCTAGTTACTATGCAACATTATTTTGAAGAAAATATAAAAAATCAAGATGGCGGCATCCGCCATATTGGATTTTTTCCCCGTTTATATAAAGCGATCCACATGTCCTAAATTAAAAATTCTTTTTATTTTAGTTATATCTTAATTTTAGCTTCTATTTCAGTTTTAATATGTAGATTATTAATTTAGAAGATATTTTTTCGCTAGTTTTCAGTATTTTTTTATATTTAAGATGGCGTCTTCCGCCATATTGGATTTTTCTTCCTAATTAAATTTTTCGGGTTCTTTTAGGCCAAAATTAAATTTTTTTTTCTTTTATAGGTGCATTTTGTGGTAAATAATTACTTAAAAATTCAAAAAATCCGAAATCAAGATGGCGGCTTCCGCCATCTTGGATTTTTCACCTTCTAATATTACGTGGTCCACTGGCTCGAAGTTAAAAATTCTTTCAGTTTTACTTGTATATTTTATTATAAAATGCTTTAAAATCATCATAAAGTTTTATTTAAACACTTAAAAAACCAAATTCAAGATGGCGGATTCCGTCATCTTGGATTTTTTACCATCTACTATTACGTAATCTATTGGTGCGAAATTCAAAATTCTTTCTTCTTTAGTCGTATTTTTCAGTAACAAATGGTTTAAACTGCATAAATTTGGAACACAATTGCAACATATCTGAATTTATGGCCATTCAAGATGGAATCTTTCTCATTATTAGATTTTTTACCGTTAGTATTAGGCGATCTATTAGCTCGAAATTAAAAATTCTTTCTTTGTTAGGTATATTTTTACTACAGAATTATCGCTATGTCTTCTTCTAACTGAATACAAATATGTAAACTCAAGGCCCAGGTTAGAAGTTGCTGGCTTTAAAGTTATTCCTACAATTCTTTTTGGACCATGGCATATGCTTTTATGTAGTTTCAATCCACTTTTAATTTATTCCAAACTCCGGCATGTGTCGCATAACGTGATCTGACTTTTAAAAAGTTCTTTAACACATTTTCGGGCATTTTTTCCATTTTCTGAAATTAAATAATGCATATTATTCATAGTTTTGAGGACCAGATGCAAATAAATAGGGTAGACTTGGATAACAACTTCAATATGAAGGGACCAATATCCGGCCCCCACATCTTCCGAAAATGTTTATAAACCGAAAAAAAAAAAACCGAAGATGTTTATTTATTCAAATGAAAAATACATGTGATTTTGATAAAAGATTTCAATTTCATTTCAACAAATAGTTTGAATAAAAAATACTTTTAGTTTAAGGAATATCTACTAATTGAACTATGAAAAAAATATGGTAAAGTGTATAATAGAAAATGATTAATTTTCTATTGTACACTGCATAACGTTACATTCATTACGTTTTTCAAAGAATTTAAATACTGATGTTTTACCCCTTCTGAACATTTCTAAATGCTGACTTATCGTAGTATAGCAGCCAGTTATTGCACATGTAATGAAAAGATATGATTTTGACATTTTGGATAAGCAGATAAATTCTTCGATGAATGTACTTTTGATTATTCATGAGAATTACTAGGTTTCAAAAAATAAAGTCTTATCAAAAATGAAGTTCGTGCATTCAGTAGTATTTTCTATTAGTTTTATTAGATAGTTATTCAATAAAAATGGTACAATTAGTTAGGAATAAACTAAAAATAATTATTTTTTTAATTTCGGGAAAATTTTAATCTGACAGATAATCTTCAAATCCTTCTTCAACAATAATGTCTTCTTCGCTTTCTTCTTCATCTTCTTCCTCTTGCTGAAGATCTAGGAATAGTTCACGCAAAGATGCATCGGTTATCTCCTATATAAGAATCCTCATATGTTGTATTTTAATCAACATTTAAACAAGATTGGCCATGGCAATTGGTACATACTAAAGAATAATATAATCCGACTTTTTTACCGCCACAGTTTGCACTACAACCCTTTTTGTTATTACAAAATTTTGTATATTCAGCAGTTTTTTTGGAGCAGGTGGGAGTAAAGTTTGAATTGGCTCCAAAATATCATTTACTATTAATTTCCTACCCCAGTCTTCTGGGTTCAGTTGATTGCAGATGATTCAGTTGATATATCCCTGCTGGGTAAGTCATTTTGGCTGTATTCTAATGAATGGTTCCTTCTCGACCGGTCGATGTTCACTTCGAGTTATCAAGACAGTTTTTTAAAGAAAAGTATAGAAATGATTCGAGACTCGACTAAAAGTTCGAGTTAAGGTATCCGATGACCTTTTTCAGCAAAAATCGATTAAATATCAAACAATCGACTAAATATCATGTTTTTTGCATTTTAATATAAAATGAACGATTAGCTTTCTAAATCTGTTTCATTTTAGTTTCTAGTTTTTAATAGAGCCGAAGTTATAGCACTTTAAAGCTTTTTTTGAAAATTGTTTTTGCATTTTTTTTCAAAACGCATTACGCAAAACAAAAAACTGAAGATCTTTATTATCAATTGCTTCCAAATTTTTACAGTAGTTTTGTAACAGTATGAAGAAGATTTTGAACTAGAATCGTGTAGAATTATTAAGAATAGGATATTTTAAAACTATTTATATGCTTTGTTACTCTCTTGTTTATATGTGTTTTCGATGCAATGCTTCAAACTTTTGCCTACAAAAAATTTGAGCAATGATATCTTAATCATTTTAGTTCATGACCTTTTTTTATGTTTGTTGAGCATATTTAAATTTAAACGATGGAATAAAATATAAATTTGTAAAGATATCATGTTTTGCGTAAGCGTGATTTGTGAAGCATATTTTACTATAATTTTCCACAAATACAAAAAAAAAGTGTTTTTTTTTAATGATTTACTTTCTAAAAACTATTTTTAAATTCATAACTAATAATAATATCGCCCAACGATATGGTTGGAATAGAATTTTCAGAAACTTGCTGTCAAAGCTGATTGGTCACCTTAATGAATTATTCGACTTATAGGAAGTCGATTTATCGAGGTTAGACTGTATTTGTAAACTTTGGACCTAGAATAATTTTTTTAGCAGACATGGGATAGGTGAGGACTTTTTTTACGCTATAATAGTGTACCTGTACCAATGACCTATACCGAAATTTAGCTGTATGCGATTTTTTAAAAACTAAAATGTCTATTTTGACCGGACGTGGTAGCTATCAAATGCAACAATTATCGTAGAGCCACAATGCTTGAGAATGTACTTCCAAAAATCAGTGTAATTTTCAGAAAACTTCAAGTTTAGACTCCACACCATTTTGTGGAATAGATATCCATAATCAATAACAACTATGCAACGGTATCTAAAATGTTTTTTTATAAAAAGCATCGATATCGTAAGATCTTGGGGGCTAAAATTATTTCCCTACTTTTCTCTGTGTCTTTGGCAAAACATATAACGGCTTGTACTCATGTTTTTCGAAAAATATACCAAAATTCTTTGGTATTGAATCTTAAATACCTTTTAAGACCGTACCAATATAATAAATGATGAAGTCTTCAAGTTCCACAATAATTATGTTCCACTAAAATTAAGTTTTTTGTTTTAATTATTGGGATTTGAAGTGGTAAAAAACTCTTTCAGCGAAATTCGAGATTTTACGCCATTTTTCGAGCACCGTAGCTCCGTTACATTTTATCGTATGGAACACAAAACAGAACCATTTTATAGGAAAAATTATTTTCTACAAGTTTTGCTTTCACAGAAATAGTAAAAAATACAATGGGAAAGACTACCTTCTAAAAAATAAAACAGTGTTTCGTCGGGTGAAAATAGAACCTTTTTTGGGTTTCTGTAAATTTAACCTTTCTTCTTAGGGTCAATTTATTTCATAAAAGTTTTTGGGAGTGAATTTTATTTCCCCATGTTTTTCATATTTTCATTCAATTAAAACAAACATTATTTAATTCTTCAAAAGGCTTGATTCTTCCATCTAACGATAAGTAAGTACGAGTTCAACTTAGTGAGAAAAAAAAAATAGGCAGCTGATGATACCAAATGGAATCATTGGGGGCGAAATGGTTTAAACCATGGATTCCCCTAATTGTTTTGAGCAGTGTAGAAGAAGTGCATTTTCGACAATGGAAAGGAGTGAAAATTAACTCAGACTGAGTTAAAATCACTTGGTTGTTTTAAGAGTGTACATGGAGGTTTAATAAGTTAGGTCGCACTAGAGCTACACGAGGGCTGTTGGCGACGGGCGTCGTATTTTAGAACCACAGTCAG
Source organism: Hylyphantes graminicola (assembly GCA_023701765.1). NCBI lineage: Eukaryota > Metazoa > Arthropoda > Arachnida > Araneae > Linyphiidae > Hylyphantes > Hylyphantes graminicola. The sequence continues at coordinate 77,165,324 of CM043111.1, read as the reverse complement.
GTGACGAGCCAACACGTGAACAGGCACCCAGCGCAACCGTTAAGGCCGATATCGTACGCAGCGTTAAGACTTTGAAGGATATTTAACGTGCACTCCCAAACACGGGTATTATTCGTCGGACATGGCTGCACGGGTCGTTTATAGGTCGGCAGGTATTTTGGCGATGCCCGGACCCGAACCTGGGACCTTCCGCAAGCTAAGAGAGTGCTTAACCGACTGGGCTCCCCAGCCCACGGAGGTTTAATAAGAGTGAGACGTAATTCAGCAAAAAAGTGAAGCAGTTTGTCCGAAAGTCGCCAATGCTATTTTATTCTCCTTCAAATTATATATTATAAGCAGCACAAAACTCACAATTTAAGGACGAAATTGAACTGAAACGTGTTGGGAACAATTCAATTCGCCTGAGGATGGGAGGAGTTACGAATATTTTGTGTATATGAGAATTGACCTGGTCCTTGGCGTGCAAATGAGTACGTCAAGTCACGATTGGAGCAAAATTGAACTGAAACTTGGATTGAAATATTACTGACACTTTGAATTCCCTGCCATTACTGAGACACTTTGACGACTACCCTGCGAATACGATTGTCTTAAGGAGTCATAGGACTCTTAAAAATGTGCAAAGAAGGTACTACAAAGTTTAGTTTGATCTTTCATGTAACTTTTTAACTGCTCAAAGTATAATTTTTTTATATGTATTTCCTATAAGATTTATTTGATATAAAACAAATTTTAAAATTTATGAAACTTTAGCAAAAACTAAAATAAATGATATTAAACATAAAGCTATTTGAACACATTTGGATTAGGCTTGCGCGGCAAATTCTGAGGTCAAAATTGAAAAAATGACCAAGAAAATGACTTTATATTGTACAAATATGTACAAACAAAGACTTATACCTAAATTCTCAGCCCAATTTCAATTAGAAATTATTTTTAAAAAAAATGTAAATCAAAATTTCAAAAATTTTATTAATTTTTTCAGAAAAACGTTCTTAAAATAATTTCTAATTAAAATTGAGCTGAGAATTTAGGTATAAGTCTTTGTTTGCGCATATTTGTACAATATAAAGTCATTTTCTTGGTCAGATTTTCAATTTTGATCTCAAAATTTGCCGCGCAGGCCTAATCCCAATGTGTTCAAAAAGCTTATGTTTAATATCATTTATTTTAGTTTTGGCTAAAGTTTCATAAATTTTAAAATTTGTTTTATATTAAATAAATCCTTATAGAATTACATATAAAAAATTATACTTATATATTGAGTAGTTAAAAAATTACATGAAAGATCAAACTATGCTTTTTCGTACCTTCTTTGCACATGTTTAAGACTCCTATGACCCCTTAAGCTCCTCCTGCGAACCCTCTCGAAAAACTGTATTTAACTTCCCAAAAGCATTCTTGCTCAAGAGATTGTCATTCGTGCAATCGACAAGAACATCTTCTTACGTGAAGTTATATATCATCCAGTATATATTATAGATCATTTGCTGTAATTTAAAAAAAGATGTAAAATAATTAAAAATTGAAAATTTGCCAATCATTTTGTACAACCCCTGTAGTGACATGTCATAAGTAAAAAGTTTTTTTAATGTTTATCCAATTTGAAAATGTATTACTGATACAGCCTAGTCTACGTTGAAGCATGACTTTACTTTTGAAGCAGTGTTGTGAACCAAAAGATAATTGAAATAGACTTATATATCATTAAAAAGGATACTGTGACTGTTGTTGAAAAAAGCATTCATTCGACCATCATTCTATACAAAATTGTCTACAATTAAGTCAAAGTAATAACAAGTTTGTGTGAGCTGTCTCATTATGTTTTATACCTAGTAATTTATTCATTCAGTTATTTTTCATTACATTTAAAGTTAAGTTTTAAGCATTTGATAGGCGTTACTTTCTAGAATTAAAGAACTTATATGTAATTGGTAATTCAAAAAGTTCGCTCAATTATTCTTTTTTCCATTTCCAACTTACATCATTAGCTACTAATGTCTTAGCCGTCATAAAATATTTACCCTTAAATTGCATCGCCTTAAATTACTTTTTTGAAGATGATTCGATAACCTAGCATTCAAAAATCGATAAATGTTTGAAGTTAATCTTTTGCTTCCCATACAGTTGTTATTGCTCAAAGAATACGGTATTCCGAAATTCTTTACAAAGCCAAATATTCAAATAAATGCACCAAAATGAAATTCTATTATAAATTGGTTTTTATCTTGTTTGGCATTAGCGCCATTATGCCTACATCCAAAATATCAGGGAACCGGCGTCTATTTAAGTTCGCGTCAGTATTTTTGAGCGCATTTATACTACTGTTTCAAATCTACGACATGGTATGTTACATAGTCATGCTGCCCTTCTCCTCAATGTCGGTGGCTTTAACCTTCTTGAATTTAACAACTTTCGTCAGCCGTTTTATGCTGATAAGGAGATACCAGTCGCTGAAGCAGATCGCCGATAGAATTTGTCGCCACGAAAACCAAGCTGGAAAATTCCTCAAGTTCGTCCTCTACCCGTATATGGTTTTTGTCGCCGTGTTTCAAATTCCGCTACTGGTCAGTAAAATAATGGACACGCAAAACTCAAGATACGTTTCTTACATCTTCGGCGTACAACCACAAGGAGGAATTTTCAAGCTGGTCAGCTTCTTCTACAATTTCAATCAGATCTTTTGGGCGTATTTCCCGCTGCAGGCCTTCGCGGTTTTTTACGTGCTGATCTGCCACCACATCCGATTCGTCATCAAGCAGAAGCTGTCTAAAGTCCTGGACACCGAACATTGGAACAGGGACTACCAGAAGCTCTTGCGGTATTTCCTCGCGGCCCGGAGGACAATCCAGCAACTGGACGACGAACTGTCCGTCTTCATCTTGTTCCAGGCCATGTGCACGGCGACGATGATTTTCTTCGCCCTCTCCTCCATCATGCGCGACTCCTACTCCTTCGGCGACTGTGCGACCTGCTTCGACGGGGTCGTCCTCTACCTGGCTCTGGTGAATACTGTGCTGGTCTTCTTGGCCACAACTGGCTCCGCATGCTCGGTGTCGGAGACCTACGGCGAGATGACAGAGCGAGCCAAGAACTTGCCTGTCGATCCCCACTATACCCGGCCGTCCTCTAACCAGCTACTATTCTTCATGGTGGTGAAAAAGGACTTGAATTTCACGGTGGGCAACATCGCGCCCATCACTCGCAACTTCGTCGTGAGCATATTTGGAGCCATCATAACTTACATTATGCTCTTCGATACTTTGATTTATTCATCTTAGTTGGCTGGTTGGTACACATCTATTTTTAGGCTTATGTGCTGGCTCAGAGATCCGCTTATAAACTTTCATCAAGTAAGACAGTCACAACACACACTCACACTCACATGCATACGTGACAGTGGCTGCCATCTATCACGCTCCACTTCCACAATTTAGACATGTCCCTGAAGGGGAGGGAAATAGTCTCCAGGAACCTGTACCCGTGGGAAACAGCGCAATGATCGCCCACAAGACTTTCAGACCCAACAGATTTAACTAGCACGTACTCCGCATATACTCGGTGAGTTTTCAGCGACCAGGACTCGATCGAGGGACCTTCCGATCCGTAGATCAAGACACTATCCACAGGGCACCTTACAGCCCTTTATTCATCTTAGTTGGCAAATTTATTGAATGTTTGGTTGCCATAATCACTTGTGACATAATATGCAGTTTTGCATTATTGGTACTCTTGTATTATCCTGTCGACCATTTTCAGCAAACACAATATATAAGTATAATTTAAAATAAATATTTTTAATATAATAATTGATAAAGTATAATAAAATTATAATTAATAAAATATAATAGCTTACCGAGTATAATGATATGATAATTAATAAATTTTAGTAATATAATAATTAATAAAATATATTAATTAACAAAGTGTAATATTGATAGAGAAAAACATCCATAACCGAAACAATTAAAAAGTAAAATCCTCATAAATATCTATTATATAAAGGAAGACATCCTAACTGACTGGCTCACGCATCAACGCCCAGTCAAAACTGTTCGAGATACCAATTCAAAATTTTGATGACTCCTATGGAATTCCACATCTTGAAAATCGTAATGTTATTCCTATGGAGAATATTCGCAAGTCAATTACCGCCACAATTTTATTAAAAGGTTACTAGTTTCTTGTATCATTGCAAAGAATGTAAGGAACTAAAAGGATAAAACTAATTTGTTTTGTGAAAATCACATATTTAGTATTTTTAATAATTTTTTGAAGTTAGTAAAAAATGGCGTAAGCATTAAGTTCTAACTTCAAAAAAATATTAAAAATACTAAATATGTGATTTTCACAAAACAAATTAATTTTGTGAAATTTGCTCCCTTCGTTCTTTACAGTGATACAAGAAACTAGTAACCTTTTATTAAAATTGTGGCTATAATTGATTTGCGAATGCTTTCCATAGGAATAACATTATGATTTTCAAGATGTGAAATTCCCAAGGGAGTCCTCTTATAAAAGGATTTTTCGAAATTCAAACCCAAACAAGTTTAGAAGGGCAAAACGTGAGGCGATTTTTAAATGAAAATAGCATTGTTATTTATGCTTTTCGTTTTCCAATTTGAAAAAAATTCGGCGCGTTCAGCGAAAATTAAGTATAATTACTTAAAAGCACATAAGTTTAATGGGAACGTTTCAGCTGATGTAACGCTCTGGTTTTAATTTTTCCGCTTTGCAATTTCACTGGTCGCTTCGGTTTCACTTTCTTAGATCGGTTTTTGATAATTCTTTACTGATTAAAGCGATGTTATGCAACGAGAATGTTTCTATTGATGTTTATTAATAGATTTTCTATCGATAAGTGATAAGGCGCAAGAGGTTATAACATTGCTGTCTCGCTATCTAATCTTTTTTTTTTTTAGATAGAGTATAATCATGTCAGCAAAATCTCTGAAATCGGTCAATTTTTATCCACAAACTGATTCTCTGTCAAATATTCAATTATTTTCCACCAACACACAGTATAGGTCAGTTAAGTCGTCTAGTTTCAAGACCAGATGAGTCACTTTTTCTTAATTTTTCAGGAACAACAAAAACTAAATATTAAAAAAAAATTAAACAATTTTTAAAACCCAAATTTTTTAAGCCTACGTTTTCTTTTTTTCATTAGAAAGAATTAAAAGAAATGAAAAAGTAGGTATTGACATGCGGTCGATGTCTGTTCGTCCGTACCTTCCAAAATCGGTTCCATCAATCCGATATGAAAAATTCTTTTTTTTTGTTAGAAAGGCATGACCTCAGAGACCCAACTTTCATACTTTTTGTCCGTCTGTCTGTACAATCAGACGGGCACAAATCTACTATTTATCAACAAATTTCCCATTGAGTTAGCATTGAAATTCAATTTCGAGTTATTTAAATTGCTGTTGCCAACTCAACAATGACATGAGAAACTTTATTCATTTAAAAGTAATATTATTTGAAGCAAAATTTATTTTGGTCATAAATCAGTTGAGAATGACGTCGAGAATGTGATTATTTGATAGTTTATTATTTGTTTACTAAGTAAGTGGCAAGGCGTATTTTTTGCGTACACTCTTAAAACAAAAGAGTGAAATCCACTCCAGTAGGAGAAGTGCACTTTCGACACTGGAAAAGAGTGAATATTAACTCAGACTGAGTTAAAATCACTCGTTTGGAGTGATCCTGTCGGAGGTTTAACACACAAAGGACCCACTACTTTCGGGGAAGTGCATTTTCAAGACTGGACGAGTGAAAATTAACTCGGACTGAGCTAAAATCACTCGTTTGTTTTAAGAGTGTAAAATCCTGATTAGTTTTAATTTACATTTCCTATTTTAAGTGCATTTTGGCGTAGTTTCATGGTTTTTGTTCAACTAATATTTATTTATAACTGTAAATAAATCATGCAGACAATAAGTTATATTTATTTTATTTGCGATAGAAAATTACTGAAAATAACTGATTTGGGTTTAAGAAGTTGAAATTATAGCTGGATGTTGTGTTTAGTGAAATTTATTCTAATGTATATAAATTTAATGTAGAAATGGTTGTGGATATCACTTACACTCTTAAAACAAAAGAGTGAAATCCACTCCAGTTGGAGAAGTGCATTTTCGACACTGGAAAGGAGTGAATATTAACTCAGACTGAGTTAAAATCACTCGTTTGGAGTGATCCTGTCGGAGGCTTAACACACAAAGGATCCACTCCAAAAGGAGAAGTGCATTTTCCAGACTAAAGGAGTGAAATTGACTCAGACTGAGTTAAAATCGCTCGTTCGTTTTAGAGTGTACTGTTCAGACCTAGTTTTTTCCTGATATTTATTTTAGTAAGTATTTAAGTAACAGGAAAGTAGTTTTTTTTTAAGTTCTTAGAACTTCTTGTTTTAATTTAAAATGGTACGAGGCATAACCAACATACAACATTATGTCATGGTTATGTGGCGGTTCACCACACACGTAACCTCAATATACCATCAACAGCTAAGGTGGCGCTGATTGGTTGGTTGGTTGGTAGACATATATTTTCAGGCTTGTGTGCTTGGTCGCAAGGACCCGCTTATAAGCCATCGTCAAGTAGGACAACACAAGACACACACAAACACATATCACAGATGTTGCCATCTGTCGCCACCTCCGCAATTTAGACACGTCCCTGAAGGGGAGGGAAATTTTCTCCAGGGACCTGTACCCATGGTGAACTGCGCAATGACTGCCCACAGGACTTTCGGACCCAACAGATTTTACGAGCACGTACTCCGCATATACTCGACAAACACAAACATCCATGCCTGGACGGGATTCGAACCCTGACCCAGCAGCTCCAGAGGCCAATGCCTTAACCACTACGCCGCTGGATCGGCTGGCGCTGATTAGATACTTTTGTAAGAGTAAATTTTCTGAACTTTAGTAAAAAAAAAAAAGCAGAATGCTGCCGTGATAAGGTAAACTGCAGTATCTTCCATAGTGACTTGGACCTTTGTTGCAAGCACTCAATTACTTTAACAGGTAAGAAAACATACTGGAACTTTTTATTTTTTATTTTAGAGCAAAAATGGTGCAACTCATTGTGGCGATTACTGCAGTTTACCTTAGTTGGTTGGTTGGTATACATATATTTTCAGGCTTGTGTGCTTGCTCAGAGAACCGCTTATAAACCTTCGTCAAGTAAGACTGTCACAACACACACTCACATGCACACACATACGTGACAGATGCTGCCATCTATCACGCGCCACCTCCACAATTTAATGTCCCTGAAGGGGAGGGAAATAGTCTCCAGGAACCTGTACCCATAGTAAACTGCGCAATGACTGACTACAGGACTTTCGGACCCAACAGATTTAACGAGCACGTACTTCGCATATACTCGGTAGGTCTTTAGTGGCACCGGGATTCGAACTCTCGATCTTCCGATCTCGAGACCGATATCTTGACCACAGGGCTCCCTACAGCCCCAGTTTACCTTATCATGGCAGAATAGGCGTTGAAGATGACTTATAGTGAAGATAAGTTCCATTACCCCTTTTTGTGTGTTAATAAATATTTTAATCACTGGCAAACAACAAGTTTCACACTAAAGACTATAAAAGTATATTTTGTATGGTGATTAATTTTTTGCTGAGTTTTTTACTATTTTTTATTTGAATATTTTTAGACCTATAGGTAATAAATAAAACTGTAAATTAATTCCATTTTAATCTTTTTATTTCTCCTTTATTATGAGCATGTTAAAAATAAGCAAATATCTAACCATTAGGGGAGAGCAGGGGAATCCCGCCACCTCGGGTAATGCCGCCCTTGTATCTCGCCAGCGGTGGGTGTGGGAGGGGGCTGTGAGCGCTGACCTGTAGCAGGAAACAAAGTAATTTGTAGTATAGACGCTAATGGCCATGCGGTAAGTTGGTGTAAAGTTATTTTTAAAAAATGCGGTTTTTAGTGATTTTCATCCAATCTTGAGCCTTCTGAAATAAAGCGATAAGTGGCTGCTATCTCTAAGTTAGATAAATCAGTTATATATCATTTAAAAGAGTAATTATTTGGCTATTTTATCACGTCGTTAGTTTGGACGCTAGGCTAACTACCTTTCTTTAAACAACCGTCTATGCCATTTTGTCTTACTGGGGTAATGCCGCCACATCACTCTGGGGTTATGCCGCCACATGCAAAAGGATGGCGGCATAATCCGTAAAATAGAAATTTCATATATTTGCCCTACAACCTATTAGTTTTCGTTAGCGATGCCACGTATCCGAAAAAGAATAACTGAACTGGTCAAATAGACCAACGAAGCTTTTAAAAAAAAAACCTGCATAGTTAGTTGTACACAAAAAGTTAATAAAAGAGCTGTGCCCTGTACAATTTACCATTCCAAAGTTAATTGAAACTATTTTTGTTCTATATGTATTGCTTTATTATGTAATTTTCCATTGTATATAGATTATTTGCTTTGTTTATTGATGTGGCGGCATAACCCCAGTGGTGTGGCGGCATTACCCCAGATACCGGGATAATCCCGCCACTGTGCGAGCTTTAGAAAAATACAATTTTATTCAGTTTCTATTCAAAATTTAAATTTAAAAAAATCACTACAAGATAGGTTATGAACTGTAGAATGCTATAATCATTACAATTTAAATTAATTGCGACACAATTCTGCATGAAAATTCAATTTCCCTTAAGGTGGCGCCATTCCCCTTCTCTCCCCTAAATATGAAGTTTTCTCAGGAATTTTACTAAAAAAAACCTTTGAACACTCTAGAAGAATAAATATTATACATTTGTTAAAATATTTAGGTCTGGTGGTACGCCAAAAATTTGGATACATCAGTGCCGGTATGTTATGCGCAGTAGCTCGATTAACCTGACAGCCCTGCTTCAAACCATTTGAACTGATAAACCCCTCTACTCCTCCTTCCTAACTATATAGTGACTATTCTTCTTTTCACTCCTTCACGTTTGGCTTTTTTTTCTTTTACCGTCAGTGCGGGTAACTTTGGCCAAAATCATAGTTTTTCTTACAAAAGAAGAAAAATTTAACTACAAAAACGATTTAAACACTTTAAAATCATTATGCATTCTAAGTATTGTACTTTTAGGAATAATTTTCAAGCATTTTTGTTAAATTTTATAAATTAATAAAAAATTGGTATTAATTAAAAAAAATTAGGACACTGTTAGGAGCCGGGCGGGTAACTTTGGCCACCCATGAAATACATAAAAAACATACTTTTTTAACATCCTTAAAGGCTGTATTAACGAATTAAATAGCAATATTACAACTTTTAACTTAAAATAACAAAGTTATACGGCATATACATAGTTATCAAAAATGGTAAATAACTTAACATTTACATTGCAGTGCATCGTGGAATGGCATTACACAATGAATACTAGTATTGTTTGTAGCCTTAAAAGAAAAATAAACTTCTATTTTAATAATGGAAAAAGAACTTTTTTGAAGCAAGATGTAATAAAAATTATATTTATAAAAAGCAAACGATTTTATTATGAAAGGGGAAAAAATAATATATTCATAATTAGGAATCTGAAAATGTTTACGTTTCGACATTTGCGATTTTGAATGGTATACGTTTCTTGCGTTCTATCTTCATCTTTTTAATGCTCAAAACTGTGATATTTAAAAAAAAAATATCTAAAAATTGAGTAATCATAAAAGTAAGAATTTTTCAAAAGTAGTTAAACAGAATACACTTTTACATACATTTTTTAAAGTGCAGAGTTCCATAAAGAAATATTTACATCTGTGGCCAAAGTTACCCGCTTTCATCAGCAAAAGCTTCCCAATTACAAATATTTAAATACAGCACAAAAAGTATTCAGCCTAGAATAAAACAAATGGTGTAATATTCTTCCCCATAAATAAAAGAATCGAATAGAGCGTTTTATTTAAATATTTCCAATATTTTTTTAAGTGTTCCAGACAAAAGTTGGAAGAGATACATTTTTGTCATTTTATGCTCGTAAGAATGGAAACAGCATTTGTAGTATTGCCAGAATTAGAATGAGAATTTTTTTTACATGAGATGAAAGGGGATGTTTCCACCTTTCCAAAAATATCAAACAATTTAAGATGAGATCATTTTATGAAGAGAAATTAAGAAACAAATCTTTTTCCAACGAGTGGCCAAAGTTACCCTCCGTGGCCAAAGTTACCCGCTTTGACGGTATCGAGTTTCCTTCATATTTGAAGAGTACACGGGAAAAACCACTTGATTTCGTAGAAGGCTTTCCTCAATAGGCCTCTTTGGCAATGATAGCGAGAAAGCGCCAAAACTGGTAAAAAGAAAACGGTTACTCGCTTTGTTTCTCTTTCGCGGCAACCCTGATTCACGCCAGAGAACAGTGCACTCTCACAAAAATCCGTCTTTATACACTAAACTTTCCGTCTTTTTTCACAGTAATTTTTCTGTTTATAAAAAAACAGAAAAATTCCGTTTTCTTTGAACCGCGCATGCGCATCGCGATATTATTGTTGGTGGGTAGAAGAGGCCGCCATTAATTTTTATCGACATCACGACTTTTTGCAGCAGTAACTCCTATACTAATATTTTGACGAGATGTGTCACAATGGCCGAGTGGTTAAAGCATCCGCCTCAAGATTCAGCCTTCTCAGGAGTGCGGGGGTTCGAATCCCACCAACTGCCAATCATCCTATAAATCGGATATGTTTACTGGGAAGTTTAGGGCCCGAGGGCACTGGGACAGACGTGCTCGTTAAATCTGTGGAGTCCAAAGTCCAGACGGCGTCAGCGTACGATGTCGTTCGAATTTCTTCAAAATACATAAAATTTTCGTTTTTTAACGAAAAAATAAACACAACGGATCCATCTTTTAAAAAAACGGAATACTTCCTTCTTTTAGCGGACCAAAGTGTTCCTTCAATTCACGGAAACATTCCGGTAGCAGTGCTGCACAGACTTTTTCCGTGAATTGAAGGAAATTTTTTTGAGAGTGTGGACCGTTTGTACCGCAAATAAAGAACCGAAAGAAAAACCGGTTTAATGTCGCCAATATCCGCCAAGCAGACACATAAGGTAAGGCTCCTAAAAAATCAAGTGGTTCTTCCCGTGTACTCTTCTTTTGTCTTCTTTTCCTTTGGAATATACGCCTATTTTTCTTATTAATTCCCGTGCATCTCAACTTGGGATAAGCAAGTCGCTTATATAAAGCGGGGAGTGGTTAAGGCATCTGCCTCAGGATTCAGCCTTCTCAGTAGTGCGGGGGTTCGAATCCCACCTACTGAAAGTCATCCTATAAATCGGATATCTGTACTGGGAAAGAGTAGAAAAATCCAACTCGTGACGGATGGGCTCGAGTACACTGGGACAGACATGCTCGTTAAATTTGTGGAGTCCAAAGTCCCGACGGCGCACAGTGTGTCAAGATACCAAGTTAGCTGGAATTAATTCACTAGTGTGATTTGTAAAAATTTTAATGGTTGCATTTAATGTAAACTAGTTCATTATGAATAAATAAGTGCACTTTAAAGATTATTTTAGTAATTATTTTGTTTTAAATAAGAATTTTTACTTTTTTTAACCAGTTTTCTATGATACGCATCGTTGTAAAATGCGAAAGAGTTTTAATAAATAGCTTGATTCACTATCCGGGCCATTTGTAACTTTTTGAGATGTTCTGATTTTAAAAAAAACGAATTTTTCGTATAGGGTTTTATACAAAGATTATCTCTCATTAAATTATATAATTCCATTCTTTTTAAAACAAGTTCTTTTGAACGTAACTCTGCGATAAAAGATGCAATACATCAATCTTGAGACTTGCTTAAGAAGCAAAACATTAATTAAAAACCCTCAAGAAGTTACATTATTAATTCATTCCAACATTATGAAGACATATATACATACATATATATCATATAAGTTGAAAGATAGCCTGCTATACTAATTTCATAATAATCAATTTTAAAAAATCACTATAGATTTCCCTCTAGATCAAAGCTTTTTGGAGATTGGTGAGACAGTTTCTGAGGCATCGTCACAACACTTTATACGCTTGTTGCGAACAACAATCAAGTTGCGTGACGTTTTCTTGATAATATATTTAATAATTAAACATATTTTACCAGAATTTTTCCAAAAGAAATTTCTAGTTTTAACTAATTGTATTTCAAACTAAAAGCTATTTATATGCTTTTTTTTTAATTTTTGGAGCTATATAAAAAAGTGAATAAATCAAAATGGGGCAAACATAAGCAACATATTCTTGTTGGATATCGTTATTTGAAGTAGGGTAAGGTGGGGTAAGTGGGCCACCTTTTTGGCATAATTCGACTTTAGACCCTCATACCACTGAATATAATCGGCCTAACAACTTAATTTTTTTTGTGGTCCATTCTCTCATAAGTTATTACTGTACCCATGACAACCTTAACACAAATTGACAAAAAAATAAATTTAAAAAACATGTTTTCTTTTTGGTCATCCGAGTGGCCCACTTGCCCCACAAGGTGGGGTAAGTGGGCCACCCCCCTAATATATTTTTACACATAACTGGTAGAGATATGGTGGGGCAAGTGGAACAATCTACATGATTTTTTTAGTGTTTGAAAAAAAAAGTAGTGATGTATCTTTAATAGTTCCCCCATAGCAACTTTTTCTGGCATGCAAGCTTACTACAAGAAAATATACGTTAATTTGCATCTTGTCATTTTTGCATGTAGTGTAAAAAAATGTTAGGGCAACAGATTTTAAACTGGCCTATGTCAATGAATAGGACTATGAATAGTGAATATGACTAACCCCATGAATCAGTGAATCTGACTTTTTTTTAAGTATATTAAAGAGGTGGGGCAAGTGGGCCACCCCTGGCCCACTTACCCCGCCATTGTGGTGGCCCACTTACCCCAAACACGGGGCAACTGGGCCACCCCAATTTTCTTTTAACCGTATCAACATCATAAGTAAATGACACTTCAAAAAGATACTATGTTTTATACACTTTCAAAATATATAACATTTTGTTTTGTATCATGAACTGTTTGGAAATAAATAAAAAAATAGTATGATGGCGTAAATTACGAAAAGATGCAATTATAAAAAATTTCACAAAAAGGATTGTACCTTGTTACATACTTAAATGAAAATGATGCCATAATTTTTTCTGCATCTATTGGGGTAAATACGTAAAAATATTGTAACAGATTTTTTTTACGTCCATAATTCGGGAAATGCCAGGGGGGGTGGCCCACTTGCCCCAATGGCCCACTTACCCCACCTTACCCTATGCACTACAAGTTCCTGCAAAAATCGCCTCGGGGAAGTGCGGGGAAGTTTAGTTTTACACTAAGAGAAAATAAATTAACAAGAAAAACAATTTAATTTTCTTAGCTACAATTAGAACTTTTTTTAAATATAATTTTAACTTACATAAACTTTAAGAAAAACTGTTTATATTATCAATATCATACCTGAGGGTTCAGGATCCATCTTTTTTAAAAATTTAGAAAGACTATTTTTATCGCAAAACAAGCTGAAAAAGTAGAGACCAATTTGCGAAAATACTTCAAGTGATTAAAATTCAACACAAAATACTTTGTTCGTGGTGGCGTGGGGGAGGGGGAAACCGAGACCACTCAAACCGAGAATAAGTCATAACACCAGGTGCCTTGAACTATATTGTTTATATTTTTAAAGTATTCGCAGCTGAATGCTTCATTTCATTTTTTGATTTTTTGCCAGCTAAATCGTGATTCTGGCACACTGTGCGGCGTCAGCGTACGATGTCGCTCGAAGTTCCGTTGAGTGCCCGCTCTGGTGTCGACCTCGTCACTTGACCATGGCTCTAAATTACGAGGCGTTATTGGCTGTGCTAAAGCTCCTAATGGAGGCTAAAAATAGGCAGCCGGAAACGACTACACTACACTGCAGTGTGGGGAATTATGGGAACTAAAGGGAGATTTGCATATAAGTAAGATTACATAAAATAACACTTTACATGAATTCAAGAAAGTTATCAAATAATAAATAATTCATTACATACAATAAATTAAAGATACAGAAGATCTGGGTTTTGAACCGAGGGAAATCTATCCACTCTTCAATGCTCTTCCAACTGCGCCATCGAGCACTGCGTCAATAGCATATTTTACAATGATTTTAGTTTCGATTTTTCTTTTTTATTAAATAAACTCGGAGAATTTTGTTTATTTTCACATGCGTTTTAATATTTGGCTGCCGACTTAAGGTAGGCGAATACCCAAAATTCTAAAATTTTTACTTTTACTTTAATCTTTTCCAAATTTGGCATAGTGATTTCAAATATAATGAGCAATGCTTTTTAGACAATTTTTTTTATTTAAATATAATTGATTTATTTTAAACGGTGTTTTTCACCTAAAAAAAGGGGTTTACGCCAACACTTCTAGTATAAAAAGTTTTACATTGATTTACCCGAAATTTTTACAGATGCTATTTCAATATATATCTGTGCTGTAAGCCTTTAACATCTGGTGCAAATATAATAGTTTTTTTAGTGTTCAAATGTAAGTTAATTGAAAAAAAATCTTTTTTTAGTTAAATTCATGACATTTTCCTTAATAACTTCTTTTCTTGTAATTTGTATGTAAATCTAGGGGGTCATTGCATGTATCAGTTCAAAACGGAGAATTTAACACATAATTAAGGTTTATAGGAGGAAAATTCAATGTGACAGACTTGTTAGTGTAAACCTCTTTTTTTAGTAAAATACACCGTTTAAAATAAATAAATTATATTTAAATAAAAGAAATGCCTAAAAAGCATTGCTCATTATATTTGCAATCACTATGCCAAATTTGGAAAAGATTAAAGTAATACTAAAAATTTTAGAATTTTGGGTATTCCCCTACCAAGCCTTGAGAATTTTCAAAGGACATTGAGCTTTTTCACACACTCACATAAAAAGACTAAAATGGACAATGCGTAGCCGATGAAAAGCACATAAAAAGCGTACTGCAACTCCAACAACTTGATATGGGAACTGGTGTCGCCGTTCCACTCCAGCCTATTAAGTTCTTTTTTCCACATGTACGCTTTAAGAAAATGTTTTTGGAAAAAATCAAACAGACCCATCTCTACGCCTTGCAGAATAGCCAAATTCAGCTGCTCTTTGCAACAGAAAGTTTTTCTTACACAAGCAGCAACGTGCTCCATGGTTAAAGCATCGTCCGAGAAAAGCATGACTTTGCTGGGTTGGTGAAGGTCTATTAAATCAAGGTATCTTCGAATGGATACACATGCTTCTTTGGGGCCAATCTGAGCAAGTCCGGGGACCATCGGACTTACCCAATTGTTTTTTACTATTTCTTCTCCCAGAATCCTCACATGCTCCTGATCACTGATTAACATCCTCCATGTAAATATTGGATGACCTCGGCAAATGAATCCCTTGTTTTTGACCGCGTAGGACAGATCCTCGAAGGTCTTCGGGGTCCATTCTTGGGTGGGAATCATCATGTAGCTCAGAAACAGAGCAACGTAAAACGAAGACATCACACCGGCCCAAGTAAACCAAGCGCCATGAAATATCCTTTTCTTATGCCCATCGGTTTTGATATCCATGGATTGCTTAAGCATACTTCCAAGAATCGATAGAAAAATGTGTGACAACGAGGCCTTTGTAGCTTTTCTAAACAAAAAGGCCGACACGACAGATATGAATAAGACACATAGCCAAGCATCACTGTTAAATGGAGTCGCAAACATTTCAAATTTCGGTCTTTCACCTCCTTTCTCAATTGCAAAACGCAAGTCGTAAACGTCATATGACACAGTGAAATCAGTGAAAGGAAATCTGTCCCCACTCATTGAAACAACTGCTAAGCCTATATCAGCTTTTCCTTCTAACAACTCCGTGAAAAATTCTTCATCATTATATTTGACTATAATTTCATATTGGAATTGTAACTTTGATGATAGAAAGTCAAGAATGTATGCATCTGGTGCATATCTAGAATTCTTGATTAAACCTTGCTCCGTTGTCACGACTTTCAGAAAACCAGGAAACTTCATTCTACAACTTCACTGGATTTTATATATTCCAGGATATCTAAAAAGTATTAGCTTTGCCTCAGTGCAAGTACTCTAGGATTCTACAAACCAGGGTTTTGTATTTGTTTTGCAGGAGGCAAATTTATATAGAAATTGTAACTTATCCGCTAGATAGTCATGAATACAAAAGTCTGTCATGTATAGAACTCTTCCAGAGCTATTGTCGAATGAATGTTTTTTTTTTTAAATCAAATTTTGACTTTTAATAAACTTGGGAACTCCATCTCAATTTTTTTCATTATTAAAGCATAATGTATTTTTTACTTGAATGTTTTTTTAATCAAATTTTGACTTTTAATAAACTTGGGAACTCCATCTCAATTTTTTTCATTATTAAAGCATAATGCATTTTTTACTTCAAATATTAATCGACAGCTTGCGTGCAGTTTTAAATTATACAAAAATTGTATATTTTAAATATTGATGACTATTATTATATTATTTTGTTTTTGATTATTATATAGTTTGACTTAGTGCCTAATAAATACTTGGCTGACCAGAAAAAAATTTAATTAGCTTTCATTTTCAATATATTTTTTCAATGTATATTAAAGAAAAATAGAAATTCATTTTTTCCTGATTGATCACGGAAGCTTGATTGATTACGCATACTAGTAAATGAGAAACGAAGTTTTTAATTTAAAAAAACTTAGTTCGGAAAGTCATTGCTTTTTAAAATTGGTTTGCATAGTAACTAAAGGAAGATAAGCAATTAATAATTTACTATCGTTAAAATAGAAATTATTATTTTGGTTTACCGATCAACAACGTTGTTGCTTGTTATAAATATGAATTTATTATGAATTATCATTTTCTTTCGCTTGTGTAGTTAGTAATCTTAATAAAATTCATTTTTATGTGTTGACCATGGATATACATTAATTTATGTACAAATTTAAGATAACATTCTATGTTTTTCAAAAACATTCAATGTATTTCATTTGAGTTCTTAAATATTTAAAAGCTTGAAATAGAGAAGTTAAATATGTATGATGTTTTGATGAAAAGCAGCATAAAAATACGTAATCAATGTTAAAAAAGATCTATCTTCGAGCAGACTTTTGCGTTTTTGTGTCGTTGCAATTCATAGAAATAATATTGAACAATTGTGTAGTTGCGATATCATCACATTGTCAAAACAACACAGAAATCTGTTCATAAACAAGAGTAATTACACTCTCAGAAATAACACTTTCATTTTTGACGATTCCTGAATCCTCAAGCCTCATTTCTTTAATTTTGAGGATTGTTTCGTCAAACTATCACGTGACTTTTGAGCAAACGCGAATCCTCACTTTTACGATCGTGATTTGACGATTTTGTATCTTGATTTTGAGGAAACTGAATCTCATTGTTGTACTCACATGCTCAAAAATGACGAAATATTTCTTTAGATTAGACGACATTCAAATCCTCATAAAAATGATGATTCAAATTTCATCCCTTTGAGGAAACGAAAACTCGGAGCATTTGCCAGTAAACGGAATCGTCAAAATCAAGGAAAATTTCGTCGTTTTTGAGCATTCATTTTTTAGAGTGTAGAATAAGTGCATCTGTTAATATGTACCTTTAGGGTACAGAGGATGTCTTATACCCTTTTACAAAATATGCTACTACTAAATTTCGCTTTATTTGTTAAAATGAACGATAAGATAATTTCTTTACAATAATTTTAAGCTATAATTCTATTCCTCTATTTATTATATTTAGTTCTTAAAGTGTTCACCAATACTTTTTTTAACGATTAAAAATAGTGTTTGATTTTGAAAACGTCTTTTAACGTATCTTAAGTACAAAATAATATCATAAAAATACTAGCTGCAGCTTGGAATCATTTAAGTAGATAGAAAGCATATATTCCAAAATGTAGCTAATATTTTTATGGTATTTTTTTTGTAATTTTAGAATTAGATGGTATATTTTCGATGATGCCGTGCCTTTTTCTCCTTAAAGTGTTGGCAACACTGGCCCCTTTGCAATTAAAATGTGTGTCTCCGTGCGCGTCCCGTTCGTTAGCATCGGAGGTCACGTGATCTGTCAATCTAATACTTTAACTATGATATCTATGTTTCAAACTGATTGGTGTCGCAAAAAATTCTTTTAATTTAATATTCTAAAGAAATAAAGTTTCTCGAGAGATTGTTGTCAATGGCAATGGTGAATTAATTCTACACTCCTTGCCAACCTAGGTTGGGTAAATAGAAATCTATGGAGAAGATCCTTCCGCGGATGTAAAGAGTTCCATAAATTATTTGTGAATCCATCCAGGAAACATGTTTAAAACATTACTTTCAATTAAGGTCTAACATATTTGAATATTATTAGAGAAAATTTCGCAATTTTATCACAATGAAAATAGTATTTTGGTTAAATTGTATTAAGATAATTTTGTAAGTAAATATTACCTTACAAGAGTTTCCAGCTAATGGACCAATCGCGCTTTTCCCCTGGCTTTTTACTCCTTGTTTTCATCCAAGTTAGTTTGGCAATGAGTGTTAGGTGGATAGAACGATGAAAGAGAGGAAAGTTACACTTCACCGATTGTAGGCGACATATGCTATATCAGGTGATATTCTGCGACTAAGACATGAAACAAGCAAATAATAAAATAATTAATGCATTAAAAGCGATCTAACATGGACATTTTATTTGATTATCATAAATAGTACATTGTGCGAATCGAGAAATCGTTTATGAAAATATTCTTCCGCTGTTGTAATTTCACAAACCGTGCTATTTCAGGCAAATTCTAAAATGCCGTGTAAAAAAATAACTCTGGAAACCATTAAAATTTAGTTATTGTGTGTGATAATACGAGGCGTGTTTTTTAAGTAAGTACCGTTATGCCACACAGAGGGCGCGGCACTGCGATCGGCGTTCTGCGCATGCGCACTGGGTACCTACATCTCTTGTCTACTCACTGACGATATTTCAATCCGATTTGTCATCGTTTTACGTTTTCTGCTGAGTGTTTAAAATGTTTCCGATAATCGTGAGTCCCGCCGACTGTGAAGTACGGTCTGTTATAAAATTTCTTAGTGCTAAAGGTCTAAAATCAATCGATATTCACCGTGAGATCTGTGCAGTTTACGGACAAGACATTATGAGTGATGGAATGGTAAGAAAGTGGGTGAGATCATTTAAAGAAGGCCGCACGAATGTTCATGATGAACAACGGAGTGGGCGTCCTTCAGTCGTTAATGAAATTTTGGTGCAGCAAGTGGACAATAAGGTGAGAGAAAACAGACGCTTTACCATTCCATCACTCATAATGCCTTGTCCGTAAACTGCACAGATCTAACGATGAATATCGATTGATTTTAGGCCTTTAGCACTAAGAAATTTTATAACAGACCGTACTTCACAGTCGGCGGGACTCACGATTATCGGAGACATTTTAAACACTCAGCAGAAAACGTAAAACAATGACAAATCGGATTGAAATATCGTCAGTGAGTAGACAAGAGATGTAGGTACCCAGTGCGCATGCGCAGAACGCCGATCGCAGTGCCGCGCCCTCTGTGTGGCATAACGGTACTTACTTAAAAAACACGCCTCGTAAATACAATTTATTGGTTACTAAATTTTGTTGCATATTAATAAGATGTAACATAACAATTGTAAAAAAGGCGTTAATTTTAAAATGTGATGTGCTTACACGTAAATATAATTTAATTTAAATTTCAAATATAATTTAATACTATACATGTTTGGTTTAGTTATGGTTTATCACACTTACACTAAACAATAGAGTAAAATAAAACATGCAGTATTTCAAATGTTTTGATTAAATCAAAAACTTGTAAAAACTATTAAATTAAAAACTGTAACTTATTATATAAATACATAAGTTTTAAAGTGCAAATTTTACACAGGAACGTTGCTTTCTTTTGCCAAACAACTTTTTAAAATGTAACTAATGCTAGTATTATGGTGCTCTAATATATTTCTATACATCTTATTAAAATATAAGATCATAGTCAGATAAAGCATTGAGTTTCAGATTCTCTCCCTCTGTGAAAAAAAAATTCAAACAAAGCGATGCCAGTTATATCCTAGCCATTCCGCATTCTTTTTCTAAAGCTATTACTAAAATTATCTATATATGTGAAAACATAGTCATTCGCTCGATACATTTAATCTAAATTACAACGTAATAAAAAGGGGGTAATTATTAAGTTTACCAGTTTCTTTCTTTAAAAAAAAGAAATAAAGTTTAAGACCCATTTTTGTAAACCAGAACAAATTGAATAGGGGCGTGATAGTTGATGTCGTCGATTTTGTTTTTAAAACTTTCAGGATATGTTAGTAGTACTATGGCAAGAAAAAGTGAATTTCAGTTTTTCTTAAATAATACTTGTATGACCTTGAGAGGATGTCAATGTAACAGGTAATGGACCAATGGTGTACATTATATCATCCTTCTACTTCTAAAGCCATGATTGGTCCGTGATTTTTTTTTTATTTTTTTGAAACATTTATACTACTTGATACTAGGTACATGTCAGCATAATTAGTTTGGTGGGTCATGGGTTTGAAAGTCAGGGTCCTTTGAAAAAGGTCATTTTCGTCGATTTTTGTCATTTTTCTGCCTAATTATCTGCTTAAGCCAGAAATGACCCACAAATATAATTATTGGATTAGTTGCACACACTATGGTATTACTTAGAAAATATAAAACACCATGAGTGACCCTTTACTTTGATAGTTACAGGGTCTTAAAGATGACCATTTCCGAAAAAAAGGTCATATTTAACCCTTTCCTTACTGAACCGCCCCAAACCGCCCGAACAACTAAGGATTCGATAATGTTATTCCTGTTAAATATTACGAGGAAGCACAAATCTTTCATGACGAAAGGGTAAAAGGTCAATTACTCGAGAGGTGAAGAGTCAATAACTTAGAGACACAGTTGTAAATACACTTCAAATAATGTAGTTTTAGACGTAAAAAAAGTAAGTTGGGTGCCATGGATTTGTAACCTGGGTCTAAAACTACATTATTTGAAGTGTATTTAAAACTGTGTCTCCAAGTTGTTGACCCTTTGCTTCTAGAGTAATTGGCTTTTGAGTTTGAATATTTTTTTGGAAATGTTCAAAATGGACTGTAACAAAAAAAAGTAAATGAGTTGCCATAGGTTTTTCACCTGGATCTATAACTACAATATTTGAAGTGTATTTAAAACTGTGTCTCCGAGTTAATGACTCTTCGCCTCTCGAGCAATTGACCTTTGAATGTGACCTTTTTTTTGGAAACGGTCATCTTTGGGACCCTGATGTAACTACCAAAGTAAAGGGTCACCCAGGGTGTTTTATATTTTTCTAAGTGCTAAGCTAGTGTGTGCAACTAATCGAATAATTATTTTTGTGGGTCACTTAAGGGGTCTAAGGAGTCTTAAAAATGTGCAAAGAAGGAACTACAAAGCATAGTTTGATCTTTCATGTAATTTTTTCACTACTCAATATACAAGTATAATTTTTTTATATGTAATTCTACAAGATTTATTTAATATGAAACAAATTTTAAAATTTATGAAACTTTAGCCAAAACTAAAATAAATGATATTAAACATAAAGCTATTTGAACACATTGTGATTAGGCTTGCGCGGCAAATTGTGAGGTCAAATTTGAAGACATGACCAAGAAAATGACTTTATATTGTACAAATATGTACAAGCTAGAACTTATACCTAAATTCTCAGCTCAATTTTAATTAGAAATAATTTTTAAAATTTTTTTAAATCGAAATTCAAAAAATTTTATAAATTTTTTTAGAAAAAAGTTCTTAAAATAAATTCTAATTAAAATTGTGCTGAGAATTTAGGTATAAGTCTTTGTTTGTACATATTTTTACAATATAAAGTCATTTTCTTTATCATTTTTTCAATTTTGACCTCACAATTTGCCGCGCAAGCTTAATCACAATGTGTTCAAATAGCTTCATGTTTAATATCATTTATTTTAGTTTTGGCTAAAGTTTCATAAATTTTAAAATTTGTTTCATATTAAATAAATCTTGTAGAACTACATATAAAAAAATTATACTTGTATATTGAGTAGTTAAAAAATTACATGAAAGATCAAACTATGCTTTGTAGTTCCTTCTTTGCACATTTTTAAGACTCCTTAGACCCCTTAAGTCTTAAGCAGATAATTAGGCAGAAAAATGACAAAAATCGACGATAATAACCTTTTTCAAAGCATCCTGACCTTCAAAGCCATGAGTGACCCACCAAACTAACTATGCTGACATGTACTTCATGTACGGAAGTAGAAGGATGATATAATGTACACCACTGGTCCATTACCTCGAACTTTGACCTTCCTCAAGGTCAAACAAGTCGGATTTAAGAAAAACTCAAATTCACTTTTTCTTAAATCATAGTACAAATAACATATCCCAAAAGTTTTAAAAAAAATCGAAGTTATCAACTATCACAAATCACAAATAGTCCCCCTTTTAAAAAATGACTCTTAAAGCAAAGTATGTTTATTTAATTTTTACGAAAAAAAATATTTTCTACGTATATTATGCATGAAGGTGATGGGAGCGGTAGTGTTCAAAACGAAGTCTTCTCTATGTTAAACCCATGTTTTAAAAAATATAATTGTCATGTAAAAATTACTCCGCCTCATTGAATATGTTTTTACAATTTTTTATGATAATAAAAATTTTACCATCATAAATTTTTAATGAATTTTTGTAAAATTATTTTCTGAAAAATTGAAAAATATTTAAACCAATTTTCTGAAACATTTCTATCAGAATCTTCATCTAATTTCAATTATATTTAAAGCATTCTAAACTCTAAAAACCACAAAAGCCCCTTCAAATGCTAACATACATACCCCCCCCCCCCCAGTGTCTTTGATTTTGTCAAATAAAGATACAGAATGAAAGTTTAAATGGTATAATAGAGTATTAAAAAAGTGACTTTAGTGACTAGTTTTTGCTAATAGTGACTTTTAGTTACTAAAGAAAAAAGGTGACTTTGAGTGCGAATAGTAACTTGGTAAGAGCCTTGCATTCCCCAAACCAATTAAATGAGTCCGACTTCTAAATGAGATTTCGCATGTGTAGTACTAGTGTGGAGGCAAGGAGCAAGAATGCAGGGTTGGCGAGTACAAAGGGAGCAGCCGCATTGCAGAGATCGTGGTTGCACGTGCAAATTTTCCAAGTTTCCATTCTACTTTCGCCTTCTACGGAACTCCCGATTTTTGTTTTTGTGTGATAATGGTGTTTTTCGGTCACACAGTTTCCAATCATAGTTTCTTCTGGAAATAAACATCTTCGACTCACAGCTAGAAGACGATCTGGAAGAAATAATGCTCAATATAAGAATTACAAGATGGTATGCCAGTTTTAAGGTAGTTGTGATGGGTAGAAAATTCAGCTATATTTTTTGTTTTGTTTTATATTATGTTTGTTAGTAAGCAGTTTGCTTTTAAACTATTGCATGCGAAGAGTTCTAGGTTTAGATTATTTCCAAAACAATTGCTGGCTTTTAAACGTCTGCGCAGCCAAAAAATACCCTATGGACACATTAAATACAGGGTGGTTATAAAATAACGCTAGCTATTCGGCCTGTAGCTTGAATGAATAATCCAAATGCATCAAAAATTGAGACACTTACTAATCAGGAAGGGGGACAAATAATAGAATCATAAAAAAGATAAAATCCTAAAAAATAATCATAAAAAAGAATAATCATGTAAAACAAACTCGTCTCTTGACCGGGGTTCTAAATTACGAGGCGTCGTCAATTATGGCCAATTACGACCAACACAGCTAATTACGCCTCGTAATTTAGAACCCTGGTCAAGAGACAAGTTTTTTTTTTCAAGAAGAATGAAATCATGAAAGAGAAACTCGTCTCTTGACCAAGGTTCTAAATTACGAGGCATAGCCAATTATGGCTAATTACGGCCAACACATCCAATTACGCCTCGTAATTTAGAACCCTGGTCAAGCGACGAGTTTGTTTTTTTATGATTCCATTATTTGTCGACCTTTCTTGATTAGTAAGTGTCTCAAAGTTTTTTGCATTTGGATTATTCATTAAGGGGTCATAGGAGTCTTAAAAATGTGCAAAAAAGGTACTACAAAGTATAGTTTGATCTTTCATGTAGTTTTTTAACTACTCAATATATAAGTATAATTTTTTATATGTAATTCTATAAGATTTATTTAATATAAAACAAATTTTAAAATTTATGAAACTTTAGCCAAAATTAAAATAAATTATATTAAACATAAAACTATTTGAACACATTGGGATTAGGGTTGCGCGGCAAATTGTGAGGTCAAAATTGAAAAATGACCAAGAAAATGACTTTATATTGTACAAATATGTACAAACAAAGACTTATACCTAAATTCTCAGCACAATTTTAATTCGAAATTATTTTCAAAAATTTTTTTAATCAAAATTTTAAAATTTTTATTAATTTTTTTAGAAAAAAGTTCTTAAAATAATTTCTAGTTAAAATTGAGCTAAGAATTTACGTATAAGTCTTTGTTTGTACAGCTGCGGAAATAAAAAAAGTACCACTAGTGATTATTTCTGCCGTTAGTCACCCTATAGAATCGGACCTTTTTGAAATTGTAAACAATTAACATTCTGAGTTAATTGCATGACACAAATTTGCATAAAGGGTTATCTTCATATTAAAAATGTTACTAACTTTAAAATTTCCAATGGCAACACCCCTTTTTGAATCCATATTTCAAATCTATGACCTATGTTAATACGAAATGCCAAATTTTGTTAGCTTTTAAGCATTATTAGGGGAGTTAGAGACATGCAAAGTTTAGATCCCATAATGTTAAATGAGTTGCACATAAAAAACTATCCCAATCTATAAATAATTAAAATAATGAAACGAACTTTTTACTGAAAAGAAGTTTTAATATCCCAAACAAAATGCATTCAATATTGGGGTATTTAAAACAATTTTTATATTTTTTAATAATTATTATATCAATTTTTTAAAAAAATATGAATAGAAACCCCTTAATATTTTTACAGAAATAAATTCAAGACAGGAAGTTTAAGCGAAATCCCAATTTTTAAAATTTTTTATTCATAATTTGCTGAGTAAATCACAAAATATTTTTTAATTACCCTTTAGGGGACTGTTTATAAGATTACATGTGTAATTGATAAATAAAGACGGCCTTGTATGGATGCTTGCTTGTCATTTAGAGATGGACCCCAAAAGATCCACAAGTGATTCGATTGAATAACTCATCTAATATTCATTCAAATGTAACAAAAACTTAGATTTAAGGGTTTTCGAGCTTGCCTAACATTTCTAAGTTATTAAAATTGGGTGTTGCCATTGGAAATTTCAAAGTTCGTAAAATTTTTAATATGAAGACGGCCCCTTATGCAAATTTAGTGTCATGCAATTAACTCAGAACGTTAATTGTTCACAATCTCAAAAAGGTCCGATTCTATAGGGTGACTAATGGCTGAAATAATCACTAGTGGTACTTTTTTTTATTTCCGCAGCTGTACAGCTGTGGAAATAAAAAAGTACCCACTTGAAGTTATTTCATCCGTTAGTCACCCTATAGAATCGGACCTTTTTGAGATTGTGTACAATTAACATTCTGAGTTAATTGCACGATACAAAATTTGCATAAGGGGCCGTCTTCATATTAAAAATATTATGATCTTTGAAATTTCCAATAGCAACACCCAATTTTAATAACTTAGAAATGTTAAGCACTCTTGAAAACCCTTAAATCTAAGTTTTTGTTGAATTTGGATTAATATTTGACGAGTTATTCAATCGAATCACTTGTGGACCTTTTGGGGACCATCTCTAAAATGACAAATGACATGCATGCATGCATGCATGCAAAGCCGTCTTTATTTATCAATTACACACGTAATTTTATACACAGTCCCCTAAAGGGTAATTATAAAGTATTTTGTGATTTACTCAGCAAATTATGAATAAACATTTTTAAAAATTGGGATTTCGCTTAAACTTCTTGTCTTAAATTTATTTCTTTAAAAATATTAAGGGGTTTCCATTCATATTTTTTTAAAAAATCAATATAAAAATTATTTAAAAATATAAAAATTGTTTTAAATACCCCAATATTGAATGCCTTTTGTTTGGGTTATTATAATTTCTTTTCAGTAAAAAATTCGTTTCATTATCTTAATTATTTATAGATCGGGATAGTTTTTTATGTGCAACTCATTTAACATTACGGGACCTAAACTTTGCACGTCTCTAACTCCTCTAATAATGCTTAAAAACTAACAAAATTTGGCATTTCTTATTAACATAGGTCAGAGATTTGAAATATGGATTCAAAAAGGGGTGTTGCTATTGGAAATTTTAAAGTTAGTAACATTTTTAATATGAAGATGGCCCCTTATGCAAATTTTGTGTCCTGCAATTAACTCAGAATGTTAATTGTTCACAATGTCAAAAAGGTCCGATTCTTTAGGATGAATAACGGAGGAAATAACCTCAAGTGGGTACTTTTTTATTTCCACAGCTGTACATATTTGCACAATATAAAGTCATTTTCTTGGTCATTTTTTTCAATTTTGACCTCACAATTTGCCGCGCAAGCCTAATCACAATGTGTTCAAATAGCTGTATGTTTAATATCATTTATTTGGCTGTTTTGGCTGAAGTTTCATAAATTTTAAAATTTGTTTTATATTAAGTAAATCGTGTAGAATTACATATAAAAAAGTATACTTATATATTGAGTAGTTAAAAATTACATGAAAGATCAAACTTTTCTTTGAAGTACCTTCTTTGCACATTTTTAAGACTCTTATGACCCCTTAAAGCTACAGACTACTCCGAATAGCGAGCGTTATTTTATAACCCCCCTGTATACTCCAAATTACCGAACGCCGAAAAAGATGTGAACATTATAAGTTGAGTTGGGTGCCTCCACTCGGGTGTCGGTTCGTCACTTGACTGTGGTTTTATTTCGACACTCGCCGTAAATAGCCGTCAAACAGCTCTAGTGCGACGTTAAAGCATCCCAACTAAATTCTTAATAAAAATATTCTCATTTAGTTCACGTGAAATTCTTCCGTAGGCCTCTCCGTGACCGAGTGGTAAGGCATTCGCCTCTGGATTCAGCCTTCTCAGGTTCGAATCCCACTTACTACCAGTCATCCTATAAATCGGATATCTGTACTGGAAAGAGTAGAAAAATCCAACTCTTGACGGATGGGCCCGAGTACACTGGGACAGACGTGCTCGTTAAATCTGTGGAGTCCAAAGTCCCTACGGCGTCAGCGTACGATGTCGCTCGAAGTTTCCGTTGGGTGCCCGCTCAGGTGTCGATCTCGTCACTTGACCAGGGTTCTAAATTACGAGACGTTATTGGCTGTGTTAAAGCTCCTGACGAAGGCTAGAAATAGGCAGCCGGAAACGATTACATTACCCATTAATTCTTCCGTACTTGAATTGGTTTTTTTTAAGTTATTTTTTTATTCTGAAGTAATTCTTTTTATTTGGTATAGCCATTATTGAATTAGTGAATTGAGAGATAAGATGATTGTGTGTGTCTTTTTTTTTTAATATTTAGTTTACAAAGAGGGGGGAGGGGATGAGAGAATATTCTTAATAATTTAAAAGAACAGTAAGTTAACAGAGACAACCTTAGCCCCAGACAGAAGCATGAAAATGTAAGAAATAAATGATGCTCAAATATTACAAAACTTACATAAACAAATGTATTTGAACATTAAATAATAATTCCGAAGTGCTAGTGCTTTACAGAAAGAACATTTGAAAACTTAAGTATATGTGGTGTACTTGCTTTTTTCCATTTGTACATTTTTTAGGCATCCATTTTCACAATCACGAATTTTCAGATGTTTTGCTTCAAATTTTTCATCAGTACATGTATCGGGAGGGCTTCGGTAAGGGGTAGGGGGTGACCAATCGCATGAGTAGCATTTAACTGCCAGCGCTAGAACAATGCAATGCAATGAATATAAATTTCAAGAAAAAAAATTGGTATTTTATTGAAATATATCATAGATTTTAAAGACTAATAGTAGGTAGAACAAACTTCTGTGTTGATAATTGTAATTTTTTAAACTTCTGGGAGAGTGGGGGTTAAGGGGACACATTTTTCCCCCTTTGTATTTCAGCAAAAATACAAGATTTTGTTCTTTTTTATTTGCAAACTCATAAACAGAACATTCGCTTATTTAAATATTCATTGGACAGATGTTAAAACCTTATCGTATTTTGATTTTTGAACACTTTAAACAAACACGAGAATGTCCCATGAACCCCCATTGCGGGTTCTAATGGGACACAGTATTTGACCTATAATACCTTCATCTATAATGTCTTTGCTACTGAAAACTACAGTTTAAGGGGTCATAGGAGTCTTAAAAATGTGCAAAGAAGGTACTACAAAGCATAGTTTGATGTTTCATGTAATTTTTTAACTACTCAATATATAAGAATAATTTTTTTATATGTAATTCTACAAGATTTATTTAATATAAAACAAATTTTAAAATTTATGAAACTTTTGCCAAAACTAAAATAAATGATATTAAA
Organism: Hylyphantes graminicola; assembly: GCA_023701765.1. Classification (NCBI taxonomy): domain Eukaryota; kingdom Metazoa; phylum Arthropoda; class Arachnida; order Araneae; family Linyphiidae; genus Hylyphantes; species Hylyphantes graminicola. The sequence continues at coordinate 77,136,661 of CM043111.1, read as the reverse complement.
CATAAAGATATTTGAAGACAATGGGATTAGGTTTGCGCGGCAAATTTTGAGGCCAAAATTGAAAAAATGACCAAGAAAATGACTTTATATTGTACAAATAGGTACAGCTGTGGAAATAAAAAAGTACCCACTTGAGGTTATTTCATCCGTTAGGCACCCTATAGAATCGGACCTTTTTGAGATTGTGTACAATTAACATTCTAATTTAATTGTACGATACAAAATTTGCATAAGGGGCCGTCTTCATATTAAAAATATTACGAACTTTGAAATTTCCAATAGCAACACCCAATTTTAATAACTTAGAAATGTTAAGCACTCTTGAAAACCCTTAAATCTAAGTTTTTGTTACATTTGGATGAATATTTGACGAGTTATTTAATCGAATCACTTGTGGACCTTTTGGGGACCATTTCTAAAATGACAAGCAAGCATGCATGCAAGGTCGTCTTTATTTATCAATCACACGTAATCTTATACACAGTCCCCTAAAGGGTAATTAAAAAGTATTTTGTGATTTACTCAGCAAATTATGAATAAAATTTTATAAAAAATTGGGATTTCGCTTAAACTTCCTGTCTTAAATTTATTTCTTTAAAAATATTAAGGGGTTTCTATTCATATTTTTTAAAAATATTAATATAATAATTATTTAAAAATATAAAAATTGTTTTAAATGCCCCAATATTGAATGCATTTTGTTTGGGTTATTATAATTTCTTTTCAGTAAAAAATTCGTTTCATTATCTTAATTATTTATAGATTGGGATAGTTTTTTATGTGTAACTCATTTAACATTATGGGACCTAAACTTTGCACCTCTCTAACTCCCCTAATAATGCTTAAAAACTAACAAAATTTGGCATTTCGTATTAACATAGGTCATAGATTTGAAATATGGACTCAAAAAGGGGTGTTACTATTGGAAATTTTAAAGTTAGTAACATTTTTAATATGAAGATGGCCCCTTATGCAAATTTTGTTTCATGCAATTAACTCAGAATGTTAATTGTTCAAAATGTCAAAAAGGTCCGATTCTATAATATTACTAACGGCCAAAATAACCACTAGTGGGTACTTTTTTATTTCCACAGCTGTACAATAGTCCAGGCAACGAAGGCTGAAAAAAGGGTCTAGAGGGAAAGTTTTGGAACACAATTTTTGACTTCATAACTTTGTTAAGACTAGTTAGGAGGTAAACATATCAAAAGTCCCCGCCCCTACCCCCTGTACTAAAGGTGGGAGGGGGGGTTGAATGTCCCATTTTTCAGTTTTTCGCTTATATCATGAAAACTATGCGTTCTAGCGATGTAATTGTAATACACAAAATGAAAGCTGATTAAATTTGCTACAAGCTGCACCCCTCAAAGGTTTTAATATCTTGTATAGTTTTCGAGATATCCGCTCTTGAAAGTCAGTAATTTTGGAGAAAACACTTCTCCCCCCACATTTTCCCTCTTTTTTGACCGGATAACTCTTCAATAATGCACCGAAACACTAAATTTTGGCCCTAGAGTGGAAGAAAATTTAATACTTTTCAATAATATATCTTATTTTACTATTTTATCTATTTTCCTTCAAATTTTAAAGCGGTTTCAGTGTTGAGTGAAGAGGGTAGGGTCATATGGGGGAATTATGGATCAAAAAATCACAACATCCTATTTTTTTCTAAAGTATGAAAGATAGAAAGATTTAATTTTGCATGGAGTAAGCTTAAATAATTTAGAATTTACTTAAATAATCACTTTACCTAAAACTTAATTTTTATTAGTTTTATTTTAATTATTGAGTGATCCAGAATTACCCCGGGTTTGGGCAATTATGGATCACACATGGGGTAATTATGGATCACCCTTTTTTTTATAGTAATGCATATTAAAAGTAAATTAATTTTTGGTTGCAGTTAAAATATAATTCAAAGCAAACTTTTAAACGCCTAAATTAACTTTTTATTAATCTTCTTTCTCAGAAAAAAAATTAGACTTTATCGTTTGCTAGGTTTTTTTTAAACTTGAAGAAAAATGATGATCTTTTTTAATAAATTATGCCGCAATTTCCCATTTACATTCTTTCGAAAATTCGGTTATTTATCGTTTGTTAAATTAATTTACAGTTCGAAGTATCTCGAAAGTTTCTCGTAAGTTTAACGAAATGAAAAGAGTCAAAATATTGAATAAAAATGGAATTTGCATGTTATTTCAAAGTAGATTAAATGTTTTTTTATTTAAATTTTAAATAAACCTTGAATTCGAATTTTTTAATGAAATTTGGAATGCAGCCTAATCTGATTTTTTGCTTCAAAATGGCGTATACCACTTAGCTAAAAACACATGAAAAATTAAAAAATATTACTGATCCAGAATTACCCCAGTGATCCAGAATTACCCCAGTAAACTGGGGGATAAATCGATATACCTTTAAAATCATTAAAAAAATAATTATGAAAAAATTTATATCGGAATGAAAAGCTTAGACCTTTTCCTATTGAAAAATAGCACCAACAATATAGTTAGTTCAAATATGTTTCTCCAGTATGGATCTTTAAAAAAATCATGTTTTTCAAAGACAATCTTTTTTGAAGATGTTTTTATAGTAGTGTAAAAAGTATTTTTTTTCTATTATTTGCTGCAGAGTAACATTGTTTTTGAACTTGATATAAGAAAATAGAATGTATAAGGATGACTTGTCATAATTTATTTTTTTTCTAAAAACCATTTTTAATTCTTAAAACTTAGTGATCATTATTTACCCCGGAAAGAGAGTGATCCATAATTCCCCCATGTGACCCTACATGCAGCCCATAGAGCTAATGCATAAGTTTTGAAATCGCAACTTTTGCAAAAGAATTCCTTTGCCATGTTATTCCATTTTCACAAGGTATTAGAATCATCATTACATCAATTTAACACAAAATCGAAAAGAAAATACCATCCGGTTATTTAATTATTAATTAATAAAGTTTTAAAATAGTGGCGCCATCTGCTGTATATGTTTGCCATTTTAAAATTTCAAAAATGTATAATTAAATAACTAGATACTATTTTTGTTTCAAATTTGTTTCATTTCGATGTTATGTTGATTCCCGTACCTGGGCAAAAAGGGCTAACATGGCAAAGCAATACATCTGTTTAAGTTGTTATTCCAAAAGTAATGCATTAGCTCTATGGGACTGACAACACCTCCTATGTACCCTTATTCTATACGGAACGTCTAAATAACACTAATACTCATTTTGTAGGCACATTGTTACTTTAATATGTTATCTATTTAATTTCATTCTTCAAACCCCAGTGGGAAAACAGTCAGATGCTATTACTGTTCTTCAGCTTCGGAGTCAATTTGAGGGACCCCATTGACGCTGTTCCAATGGTAAGTTTGGCATGCTCTGGGACCTTTGAGGCTTGCCATTTTTGCTGCTATACTTGAGCTGACACAGTCTTTCTTGCATCATCTGAACATAATTTTCAGAACATCGCCAGGTGCTGCTGCTAGCTCACTGTGCACTGGGACCAGCAGAAGCGCTATCGAATCAAGAAGTCGGTTGATATCCTTTTCACTGAGGACACCAAGATAAACGTCAAACAAGATGATTTTCTGTCGAACAATTTAAATAAAATAGTCTAATCAACATACTTAAGGTGTAGCTTGAGGACAATTGGATGTAGGACCCTTCGAGCAGAAAGTGATGTGGACGTTCTGATAGTGGATACGGCATACGGCTGTTATAATGTCGGAAACAACACAGATACAGGGTGTTCCAAAATTGACCGGAATTGTATAGGACGCAATTCCTAAATATTTACCCTGCCCCCGCCAATGAAAAACAGCTAACTAATTGGCCGCCCTTTCGGTCGTGCATGAAATCTTGCACTTGTGCTACACAAGAATGTAGAACTTTTAGTTTGGTTTGGTTGAATTTACATCTGATAAAAATTACAGGTTCAACTAGTTTTCAAAAAAATTTTTTTAGGAGGCTGTTCATTTTGATAGGTTGTTGCATTATTGTTAAAAAAAACTTGATGTTGACCATCTGTCTATACATAACAATTATTGTATTTTGCTTATTTTTGCTGGGTAGGTATGCACATATACAGGGTGGTTATAAAATAACGCTCGCTATTCGGGGTGGTCTGTAGCTTTAATGAATAATCCAAATGCAGAAGACTTTGAGACACTTACTAATCAAGAAGGGGGGGGGGGGAGAGAATGGAATCATAAAAAACAAACTCGTCTCTTGACCAGGGTTCTAAATTACGAGGCGTAATTGGATGTGTTGGCCGTAATTAGTCATAATTGGCTACGCCGCGTAATTTAGTACCTTGGTCAAGAGACGAATTTCGTATTATTATTCCATTCTTTATCGAAAAAAAGAAACTCGTCTCTTGACCAGGGTTCTAAATTACGAGGCGTAATTAGCTGTGTTGGCCGTAATTGGCCATAATTGACGACGCCTCGTAACTTAGAACCCTGGTCAAGAGACGAGTTTGTTTTTTATGATTATTCTTTTTTGTGATTATTTTTTAAGATTCTATCTTTTTTATTATTCCATTCTTTTTCCCCCCTTCTTGATTAGTAAGTATCTCAAATTTTGAAGCATTTGGATTAATCATTCAAGCTACAGACCACTCCGAATAGGGAGCGTTATTTTATAACCACCCAGTATATTCCGGTGTGTGTGCATGATCAGAGACCCGCTTATAAGATTTCGTCAAGTAAGACAGCCACAGAAGGATTTTTTACTGACAGAGAAAGGAAGTACACCCAGGGCAAAGGCGGGAATTGAACCCGCACCCATTACAGCGCGCGGAATGCTAGCGTTATGGCCTGCGATCCAAACCACTCGGCCATCGATCCCCACATGACACCCTAAATTGTCTCCGTGTTAATAGATGGTGCGGTTGGTAGGTTCAGTCTCTACCCTACTATAGAACTATTTGGTCCCAACACATGCACATTTCGACAAACTGTACATTTCTATCGCAAAACGTTTAGCTCCTTCCAATTTTCAAACATCCAGCTCGAATTTGAAACACACCAAATTATTTAAATCGAAATCCAAACACAAAAATTCCATTTTCGTAGTTACTAATCATTTTTAGTAGTTTTAGAAACTGTGATGTACCAGAATCTGCAAATTGTAAAATTACTCGGCAATATGTCGATTCAACCAAACCAAACTCAAAACAAATGCATCCCTCCGTCAACAAATTCTCGTGCTGCCCTAGTTCAAGTATGCAACCACGACCAAAACGCGTGATCAATTGGCTTTTTACTATTTTTCGGAGGGGCCGGCTCAATATTTCGGAATTGCATCAATTCCTATTCCGGTCAATTTTGAAACACCCTGTACTTATTTTACAGGCACGTTGTTATACTTTAATATTTTGTGTCAACCTCACAGTCCTCTTGATGGCTACAGCTGATGCGCATAAGGACATCAGTTTCATAAAGCCTGGACGTTGGAAGACAAAGGATTTTTTATTCTCATCCCAAGATCTTCAGCAACTGGGTTTAGGACGTGCTATTTTTGTAAACACATTAGCTGGATGCGACACTACATCTTTCGTATATTGAAAAAGCAGGATCGCATTTGCGAAGTTGTGTACGAAGTCGTCAGAGGTTCAGAAAGCAGCAGCGGTCTTTTCATACCCTTCCTTAACCACCTATCAATTACAAAAGGCAGGCAATACCTGCATCTTGAAGTGTTATGGGGCTCCAACGAAACAGGCCTTCCCCAGGTATAATTCATTATTGAAATTCGGGGCCACCATCAAGCCTGATATATCGTCTTCTTCCCCCCGAGGAAGCAGTAAAACAATATTTCCTCTGAATATTACACCAAGATGAGCTGTGGCTACGAAATGACCTGCCTCCTCAGGTGTATGATTGGAAGATTGAGAATAACTGCCTGATGGTCAAAGTACACAGTGAGTTAGCAGCAGCAACTGACGATATTCTGAAAATCGTTTTCTGCAGATACATGAAAGTCTGTGCCAGCTCAAACTGTAGTTGTAAAAAATCAAGTCTCAAATGTTCCTCAGAATGCCAAAATTCCCTGGGGACTAGCCTCAATTGGGTCTCTCAAGTTGACTCCGAAGATGAAGAAGAACAGGGGGATCATCTGACCGTTTTTCCTCTGGGGTTCGAGGAAAGAAATGAAATAGATAAAATATTAAAATAACAACGTGCCTACAAAATGAGTATCAGTGTTATTTAGACGTTCAGTATAAAATAAGTGTACATAAGATTGATTGTCAGCCCATAGAGCTAATGCAATAGTTTTGGAATAACAACTTCCGCAGATGTAATGCTTTGCCATGTTAGCCCTTTTTGCCCAGGTAAGGGAATCAACGTATTATTGAAATGACATAAATTCGAAACGAAAATGTTATTTAGTTATTTAATTATATAGTTTTGAAATTTAAAAATGTCAAAAATATACAGCAGGTGGCGCCCCTAATTTAAAACTTTATTAATTAATAATCAAATAACCGGATGTTATTTTCTTTTCAATTTTGTGTTAAATTGATGTTATGATGATTCGAATACCTTGTGAAAATGGAATAACATGGCAAAACAATTCTTTTGCATAAGTTGCGATTTCAAAACTTATGCATTAGCTCTATGGGACTGCCAGTACTCTCTTTCCTCAACACTGAAACCGCTTTAAAATTTGAAGGAAAATAGATAAAATAGTAAAATAAGATATATTATTGAAAAGAATTAAATTCTCTACCACTCTATGGCCAAAATTTAGTGTTACGGAGCATTATTGAAGAATTATCCGTTCAAAAAAGAGGAAAAATTTGGGGGGAGAAGTGTTTTCTCCAAAATTACTGACTTTCAAGAGCGGATATCTCGAAAACTATACAAGATATTAAAACACTTGAGGGGTGCAGCTTGTAGCAAATTTAATCAGCTTTCATTTTGCGTATTACAACTATATCGCTAGAACGCATAGTTTTTGAGATATAAGCGAAAAACTGAAAAATGAGACATTCAACCCACCCCTCCCCCCTTCAGCACAGGGGCTAGGGGCGGGGACTTTTGATATGTTTACCCCCTTACTAGTCTAAACAAAGTTATGAAGTCAAAAAGTGTGTTCCAAAACTTTCCCTCTAGAATCCTTCGTTGCCTGGACTACAAACAAAGACTTATTCCTAAATTCTCAGCTCAATTTTAATTAAAAAATATTTTGAGAACTTTTTTCTAAAAAAAATTAATTAAAAATTTAAATGTTATTAAAAAATTTTAAAAATAATTTCTAATTAAAATTAAGCTGAGAATTTAGGTATAAGTCTTTGTTTGTACATATTTGTACAATATAACGTCATTTTCTTGGTCATTTTTTTCAATTTTGTCCTCAAAATTTGCCGCGCAAGCCTAATCCCAATGTGTTCATATAACTTTATGCTTAATATCATTTATTTTAGTTTTGGCTAAAGTTTTATAAATTTTAAAATTTGTTTTATATTAAATAAATCTTGTAGAATTACATATAAAAAATTATACTTATTTATTGAGTAGTTTAAAAATTACATGAAAGATCAAACTATACTTTGTAGTACCTTCTTTGCACATTTTTCAGACTCCTATGATCCCTTAATTCATGGAATTCTTTTATTTAATACTGTAAAAGATAAAGAAAAAAACTGGATTTGGATTTTCTAAAACAACACATGCTTCTCTAAACTTCAACACATCGTCACTTAAGTTCCCACATGTGCTATCTAATTGTTGTGAAAGGATCAGATTTACTGTACTGTAACCCTTGGCGTGATTTTTTCGGATTTGGCGATAAATATTTTTTGTGGCAACGGTCTGACATCGACTGATGATTCGATTTCTTTGACTTCTTAACGATGACGTTTTCCGAACAGCCGGTGTTAAATGAATTAAGGGGTCTAAGGAGTCTTAAAAATGTGCAAAGAAGATACTACAAAGCCTAGTCTGATCTTTCATGTCATTTTTGAACTACTCAATGTATAAGTATAATTTTTTTATATGTAATTCTACAAGATTTATTTATTATAAAACAAGTTTTAAAATTTATGAAACTTTAGCCAAAACTAAAATAAATGATATTAAACATGAAGGTACTTGAACACACTGTGATTAGGCTTGCGCGGCAAATTGTGAGGTCAAAATTGAACACATGACCAAGAAAATGACTTTATATTGTACAAATATGTACAAACTAGGACTTATACCTAAATTCTCAGCTCAATTTTAATTAGAAATTATTTTAAGAACTTTTTTCTAAAAAAATTAATAAAAATTTAAAAATTTTGATTTTAAATTTTTTTAAAAATAAATTTCTTATTAAAATTGAGCTGAGAATTTAGGTATAAGTCTTTGTTTGTACATATTTGTGCAATATAAAGTCCTTTTCTTATTCATTTTTTCAATTTTGATTTCACAATTTGCCGCGCAAGCCTAATCACAGTGTGTTCAAGTACCTTCATGTTTAATATCATTTATTTTAGTTTTGGCTAAAGTTTCATAAATTTTAAAACTTGTTTTATAATAATTAAATCTTGTAGAATTACATATAAAAAAATTATACTTACATTGAGTAGTTCAAAAATGACATGAAAGATCAGACTAGGCTTTGTAGTATCTTCTTTGCACATTTTTAAGACTCCTTAGACCCCTTAACACGTTTTTCGGCTCTCCCTCGTGTAGCTCTAATGCGACGATAATTCAATCCTATCCTAACCGACTTTTGGCCTCGATTTTGGAAAGTTCGCCAAGGGTTACTTTCAGTAAATTTCCACCGTTTTGCAAAGTTAGATAGCACATGTGGGAACTTAAGTGACGACATGCTTTTAATGACTGATCTTTGGTTGTTAAAGTATGAAGTTTATAATTGTTCAAATGCTGGTAGCGTAAAAATATTGGTTAAAAATTATATTTTTACTATTTTAGGCCCATCGTCTCACTCTCCTCCATTTTCCTTCAAACCGTCTAAACGTAATATCTTTATGGGCTAATTTAAAGCTCAGTTCACAATTCCAAAATGGTCTCTTTCATATATTTTTTTTCATGGTTTCGTAAGATTTCGCTTAAAATATTCACCACGAAATAATGAACCTTCGTTTATCCTAACTTTTTCAATCTCTCTGCTATGATCCTAAAGTAGCAAAAATTCAGAATTAAAATCTTACGCAACTTTAGCTACCAGTAAATTGCAAGACATCCGAGATCGAAAAATCCCAAAATTTGCGGAGATCGTAAAATTCAGAAACTCCGAATTTCCGAAATTGTCATATGTATGATTTGGGAACTACGTGTATCCCAAAAAGGCGAGACTTTGTGATTTATAAATTTCAAAACTTCGATTATTCTAAAAGCAAACAAAAGCAAACAATTGCTCAGTTAAAACACCGTAGTGCAGACGAAGAGAATTTGTAGATAAGTTTTAAAAAAGATTATTTTTTCTAAAATGCTCATAGAAAATATGCATTTGCCCCTATAGTTTTATTTTAGTAACAAAGATTTCCGCAAAATTTCTTTATCCATTTTCTAACACATTATTATAAAAAAAAATCAATTACAATTACACTGACTTATAAGCTCAGAGTAAATTTGAAAAGAGTAAATTCATATTTATCCTGATCTTAAAGTGCAATATTATACTATCATTTGATGATTTCAAAATAATTCAAGAAACAATGAGGTCACAAAACAGAATAAGAAATCACAAACATATTCTTTTTTAAACAGAGACAACTTTTAAAATAAAATATTAATGTAATTGCAATTAATGCAATACACTTACTTGCTGGCAAAAGGGCAGCGAAAATTGCTAAAATTAGCATAATGGTTATGAAGTTGTTCACCAGCAGCATCAGTCTACAGTCCTATCGACAGATTACCTTTTATAAAAAAGCAATTAATTTATTGACAATATTTAGGAAATAGTATATTCAATGAATTATGGATACATTTTGTAAGAATTAACTAAAATATTAGTATAAAATAAAGCCAATGTCTCTGATCTGCACAAAAATTGTCTTAAAAAAACACTTTTAAAAAAATGGGGGGAGGGGGCAAAAAACGGCATTTAAGAAGGAAGGGAGAATAACAAGGAAAAATAAACTGAGCATCTTTTTAAAAAAACACCAGCAACTTAAGGTAGGCGAATACCCGAAATTCCCCCAAATTCCAAATTTTTTACTATTACTTTAATCTTTTCCAAATTTGGCATAGTGATTTCAAATATAATGAATAATACTATTTAGGCATTTGTTTCTATTTAAATATAATTTATTTATTTTAAATGGTGTTTTTCTACTAAAAAAAGAGGTTTACGCTAACAAGTCTATCACATTGAATTTTCATCCTATGAACATTAATTATGTGTTAAATTCTTCGTTTTGAACTGATGCATGCAATGACCCTCGAGAGTTACATAAAAAATTACAAGAAAAAAAGTTATTAAGAAAATTTTTATAAATTAACCACAAAAAAAGGGATTTTTTTCGATTAACTTACACTTGGACATTTTTTTTTTTTTAAAAAGTTGTATATTTACACCAGATGTTAGAGGTTCACGGCACAGATATACATTGAAATAGCATCTGCTAAAAATTTCTGGTAAATTAATGTAAAACTTTTTATGCTAGAAGTGTTGGCGTAAACCCCCTTTTTTAGTTGAAAAACACCGTTTAAAATTTATCAATTATATTTAAATAAAAAAAAATTGCCAAAAAAGCATTGTTCATTATATTTGAAATCACTATGCCAAATTTGGAAAAGATTAAAGTAATAGTAAAAATTTTAGAATTTTTGGTATTCGCCTACCTTAAAAAACAGTTTGGGAGATCACAAACAATTCCGCAAAAAATACCTTCAGGAAATCACATACACGCATGGAAATCGGTGGGAAATCATAATTTCCTTAATGTATGATGATATAACTAGATAAAAATTAAATAAACTGCAATAAAACTATGAGTTGAAAAACGTATAAACTTTTATTCTTCAACAGAAATCGTAATATAAAAATGTGTATTTTTTTAACGCTAAAGGAAATTAAATGCGCAATATATAGCTATATATTTGAAGAGTACACGGGAAGAACCGATTGAGAGTCTTTCCGTAATGGGGAACTTGCATGCGTGGGGAAATGCAAAAACATTATATTTTTCCGATAGTTTTTGGGTTGCTTATTTCAAAAATCAAGTTAAAATTTTAATTCAACATCTAATTTTTCTTGAATTTTAGTTTAAAAATGACTGAAAAATCACGTGACGTGAAACGCGACAACTATTGGTTCGGGCGATTCTGACGTCGGACGACGCAAAATACAATACGAGCGATACGAGACAACTTTGTTTACATGTTTTGAATGTGCGCGTTTGAATCGGATTCTACTATTCTAGCAATTTATTTTATGGAATATCTTAGGGAAACAAATAGGAATAAGAAAAACTAAGTTTTCGTTGTATTTTTGTGAAAGATGCAGCCCGATTGTGTTCAAGGTCGATCTGACAATCTTCCGAAGATCGACTCGTTCACAATGTTTTGGTGCTGAAATGAAGAATTTGAAAATGAGGAGGTAAGTAATTTTTTATGTAACTTCTAAAATACGTCAAGCTCTATAAACTGCATGCAGTATTTATCAAAGCAATGTGTTTATTGTAACTTGTTAGGTTCTTGTATGTAGTACGTTTATTGGTAAAGAAACAGTGAGTATTTGCGAAGTCTGTAGTTGTTTACATTTTACAATTTGGTGAAAATAAACTTCCATTAAACTAGACACCCATCCATTTACTATTAAAGCGTAAATGTTATTACTTCATGTCTATTGTTTTGAAAAGATTATATTAGTATTTAGAAGTTTGAGGTTTTGCAATGAAGGTTTTGTTGTTTACTTCGAAAATTTATCAGCATTAAACATTCAGTATATGAAGTATAATATATGAATTCCCTTGTGCTTGTAATAAAATTCGTTTGGGTTTGCTACTTGTATTGCTAAATAGTAAAGAAATTAAGTAGGTAGTCCGAAAATGGTCAGCATTTAACTTACATAGAAAAGTATTCGAGAATGTGAGTATTAGCAAGGAAGGTTTGCTTTTACTTCTAAAGTATATCAGCATTTAATATACTCAGAATAAAGTATAATATAAGATTCTCTAATGTGTGTAGTAATGTGTGCTAGTAAATTTGTTTGGGTTTACTACTTGTAATGCTAAATAAATAGTAAATAGATTAAGCTGAATTATGCTGAAAATGGTTAGCGCTTAATTACCATAGTTAAGTGAAAATAACTATGTAGTATATTAACATTAACTATGTAATATATTACCTATGTAATGTTGTATACATTACCTATGCATTGTATTTACACTCATCTATGATGGTTGCATACTAGATACAACCATCCAATACAATTTATTGTAATTATTTTTTTCTAAATGTTCTAAATATGTATATTTAAAATTATAAATTCCCAGGCCCTCGGATAAACTAATTGAGTTTGTAAAATATATAATTGTGAAGTACATATATTTGAAATATTAATGCTATAAACATTTTTATAGATACTTAAATTATTATTTTATGTTTTTATATAACGAGTTACTTTTGGATACTGTACGTATTTAGTAGTAGTAGCATATTTCATGGGATATGTGCTCGTCGACTTGGCTGCTTCATCCCAATGATCATTCTCTGATTCTATTGGCTTATTGTATTTATAAATACCCGGATATTTTACATAATTACATGCATGCATATTAATAGTACCAAATTTCTATGATAATAAGGATAATTCTATAAATTTCAATAGTGTTATAATGTGTTTGGTATATATAACACTTGTATGAAAATCCTTGCAATACAAACCATATAATCTGAACATTTAAAATTCTGGGTGTTTATGTAATTTATAGTTATAAATAATGATGTTAAATGATTAGGATTTTTGGTTTAACTGACCCTCTGCACTACCCAATCTTAGTCTGACAAACAGACTTAACTGATTCTTCAAAAATTATGAATTTTTTTATGAACTTAAAAAAAAACTCTTGAGGTCTCAGTCAGCAAAATAAAACTGTAAATAATTTTCAACTTATCTTTAACTTAACTAGATTATGTAACATTGTTCTGTTAAAAATTAAGCATTTAGATTAAGTACTGCAATGAAATTATGGTGAAAAAATTTTAGATCTGAAAGGCATTAGATTTAATAGTTGACACATTTTAGAATACATTCTATATCTGAAAATCCTTCCCAAACTATAGCTGAACTTAAACTAGTGAAGTAACAAGTATTAATTTGGCCTGGTATCCAACGGCATATTTTTATGTACTATTTATGTCAATTCTTATTTTTATTTTAAAATGATCAATTTATTTGCTAATTGAAAACTTAATGTTTAGTTACTGGAAAAGGAATCTGTTAAAGTTTCTAAGTATGTATTTTTGTTTTAGGAGGATGCAAGCATGCAGTTGCATTTATTATCTGGATCCATTGACATAGTGAGGAACCATCTCTGACACAGTGGCCAACTATTGAAAAAAATCCAAAGTTTACACTACTGTGAAGTTTAAGTGGCACTACTGTGAAGCAAAAGACCTGCCTTCAGGTTTCAGGAAAGAAGATGGTCCCTTCTATTCTAAGTGCAAGCCATGTCAATTTTTCGGATTATTTTTTAGAAGAACAATATCAAATAGATTGCATCATCAGCAGGTATTTTGATGAAAATTATCTGGTTAAGCATTTATCTATACACCTGGTGGCAGAAGAGTTTTTTTCTTTTTCAAAACAACCCAGATGGTTGTGCTGAAGGCTTCATGTCATTTTGTCAAAATAACAGGACTGCAGAATCATGTGAGGAGGCATAAAAGCTTATACAATTACAGTCTTGATATACCCTGTGGTTTGAGCATCAACAAGCTCGAATAACAGCATCGAAAATATATAAGGCGGGTCATATTCCAAAACTTTAGATGGTTCTTTATTTGAAGTTTTGATGGGGCCAGCAGTTTCCAAGATACTGCGATAAAGTGCCCAAGCACAGAAAATGCAATGAGAAATTACGTTTCTAATGGAACTGTGTCTTCGAATCTTGAAGCCCAAATACAATTTAAAATGTTATGAACAAAATTCACAAAGGACTTTTTTGTGTAGCTCATGCAGATTTTGAATTTGCATCAAAAGTAACAGCAGTTGAGGTCAGACATAAGGAAACTTTTGTAAATGTTTTGGAATTAATGTATTTTTCCAAACTTAAAGCAACATTTTGTTTAATTTTTTTAATGCTTAATATATCTGAGATTTATTGCAGTAAGATTCAGTTAATATATCTGAGATTTATTGCAGTAAGATTCAGTTTATCCCATTCTTACTTATATTAAAATTATAGCTTCATTTTATGATGTCTTATTACAGTTAACTTTTGATTCATGATGATTCAACATTCGAAAAACTTTTCTCTACCTGGAATCTTCATTATTGTTACACCTTTTAATATAGATTTATTATCATTACATATTTTGATACTTAAAAGAATATCAAGTCAATTTAATTAAATTGAAATAAAAAAAATTCTAATAAGAAATAGCAGGATGGATCGATTTAAATCATGACATTTGATTTAATCAAGATATTTAAACTGCATGATTCTTTAAAAAAAATCACTGATTTAAATAATTTTTTTTCCTTAACTCAGGCATCAGTAGAAAGGGTTTTTCAGCCTATGGATTGGTGCATTTACTGTAAAAAATAGGTTGAGTGCTGAAAAGGCAGCAAAATAAGTATTTTTGTATAATGTTCTTAATAAATGAAATGTCATCATGGTAATTTTGTCCTTTTTTTTGTTAAATTTATTCTATATGTGGAATCATAAGTTTTAATTTAAGATTTAGATTTGGTTACAATTACGATCAGTATTTATTTTCAGATAAATCTAGGTTTCAGTCTAGCAGTTTTCAACATTTATTTCACTTATAAGTATGTTGATTATTGTTACAGTTTTTAAAACTGAATGTTAATTTAAATAGTTCAGATTGCAAAATTAAAAATATAATCCATTTTTTAGTATTCATAGTTTTTAAAAGTATAAAATTAAAATAGTCTTCATTTTAGATATCATTCATTGTATTTCATTCGTACATTAATTTTTAAGTGGTAATTAAAAAGTCCTTAAGGGGGTTCAGTATGTTGTATATCGGTAATGTTAAATTGGCAATTGCAATGTACCTTTTCACAATAACTACTGATCAGATCCTCTTAAAAATTTCTGTGTGTGTTATACCAACCTTATATATTAATCTGATGTTAAAAGTTTTTTCTAAATAACTGTTAGATTTTTTAAATAAAATAAGTTTTAAAGTACCCAAAAAATCATGAAATTTTTCACTTTTTTGCCCCATAAAATTTTTTTCACTTTGGTTTTATTAAAATTTATAACCTCAGATTAATCTATACTATGTATTACATCATATAAAAAAAGTTTACGAGAAAACATAGCATAGTTTTTGAGAAAAGGTACATCGAAGTTCAAAAAATCAAGTTCTGAGAAAAACGCATTTAAAGTTTTTATTGTTAACCCATTTTCTTACGAAGCCATGACATTAAAATGGCTTTTAATGTCAAAAATATTTTTCCAATCGTCTTGATACTTTGTGACATTATTAATAAAGGTTGTAATAGTATTTTAAGCCAATAATTTTTGTTTTGATTTTTTCCACCGATTTTTGGGTATTGAACCCACTTAATCAAATTTTCAAGAATACGCAAATTAGTATGCTAAATATTAAAAAAATCAAACAAATCTGATTTAAATCATAATCCAATTTAAATCAAATATTTTTTTTAATCATGATTTTTTTCTACCCTGAGAAATAGCTATTTCAAATTTTTGGATGAAGTAGTACACCATAAGAAATTCAATACCAGTGCATACATTAGGTTTTCAACCAAATATATATTTAAGACTTAGTGTAATGAATTACAAAAATAATTTCAATCGTTAAAAGAAGACTAGAGAAACATTAAGAAGCGTTTGCGCGCAAAGCACGGTAGCAGCCGATCATCTCTGCCTGCCCGCTGTCTTCCATGTGTCGTGTGTCGTCACGCGGAGGAGAGAAGCCGAAGGCTGCGTTTTCAGGGGGCGGAGCTAAGCTCCAACTTTAACTGGTTTTCAAATTGAATAGAGATTCGTTTAAAAAAATAAAAAAAATACATGCAAGTTCCCCATTGTGTTTGCTTGGCGGACATTGGCGGCAGAAAACCGGTTTCTCTCTTTCTTCTTCGCTTGGTACAAGCTCGGGATCGTCAATCGCCTGAATCTTGGTAGCTAGAAACAACAGAGATAGTAGTTAAAGTATTAGAGTGGAAGATCACGTGACCTACAACACTGGCTTCATTTGGGCTCTTCTGAGAGCTCCTTGCGCATCCCGTCGTTAGCATTGTAGGTAACGTGATCGGCCACTCTATTACTTTAACTATAAACTCTGTGGTAGGAACTGATTTAATTACACAAGTTTAAGCGATCACTCGCTATCATCGCCAAAGTGGCCGCTAAGGAAACTTCTCTGCAAAATCAATTGGTTTTTTCCGTGTACTCTTCGTTTATATCCTCTCTCCCCCCCCCCCCCCTTCCCAAATTCAAAATGTAAAAAAAAATAATAATCACAGGTTATTTTTAATTCACTCAATTAGCAGAGGGTAATTATAATGAGCGTGTTTCAACACTTTGTCAAAGAAAACAGCCAATGAAAACGCAGTATAGAGAGCGTGACGTCTTAAGAAATATTCGCATTGAACAAGCGAAAGAAAATATATGAGAATTTTAAAAAAATTAATACAATTTTAAAGTTTATATCGAAGGATAAGCTACATTTTGTCGATTGTTTCGGTACTTTTACACTTTATGTGGAAGCGGTTGTAAGTCACTTATGTAGTATATTTACTTACTAAAGTTCAGCCCTTGGCGTCGTATTGAGATAGATGGGATGAAGGATCGTTCCGTCCTATTCCAAAAAAGAGATCAAGATATAATTTAGAACAAGACTTTCGTCTGTAAATTTGCCAGGTCGACTGCGCTTTGCGCCTAATAAATACTTAGCTGACCAGACGAAATTTAATTAGCTTTCATTTTCAATATATTTTTTCAATGTATGTATGTTAAAGAAAAATACAGTGGCCGCCGCTTTTTGGAATCACTGGTTAATTGAATCAGCCGCTTAATTGGAATAAATTTCGTAGAACAGAACGGAATCACTTTTTACATTGAAAATCCGCCGCTTATCGGAATCAAATCACCTTTTTACCGCCGTTTTAAGGACTCAAAAAATTCTATAAAAGTTCTTTTTTTCTACGATTCGTGGTATTTTTTTTAACCCCAAATGACCTCTAACTACAAATGCGAAACAAAGAGGCGCCGACAAATCCATCTTTAAAAAAAGGTAAATCGCAGAAATTGTATTATTAAGGCAAGGACACAGATAGAGAACTATAATGGGGGGGGGGGAGGTAGAGGGGAAGGAATTTGTAATCGACACGTGTGCATGAAGGTGTAGACAGTAGACTCACTTTGATTTTTGATCGATTAATTAAGTACGTGTTTTTCGGAGTGTTATCGCGATGTTTAAACGGAAAGATTTCAGCTTAGCCAAAAAATATGAACTCCTAAAAAATATTTATAATCTGGAAAAATGCAGCCAAAGAGAAGCTGCAATTAAATTAGGACTTTCTCAAGCAACTTTATGTAGGATTTTGAAGAGAAGAAATGAAATTATAGAAAGTTGCGAAACAGAGCCCAACATAAATCGGAAATGTCAGCGAGTTGGCAAAGCAGAAAACGCTTTATTAGAATGGTTTAAGGCCACGAGGAATATAAATATGCCGGGCTCTTCAAATATTAAGAACTTTAGAGCAACAAATGTTATGTGTGATGATTATAATTCCTCTTATGACATTGAAAGGAAGGTAAACGAACTTATCAGTTCTACGACAACGCAGGCGAAAACAACGAAGTATTCATTCATGTAAGCTAAATTTAACTAAATTTTAGTACTAAAGTAAACATTGTTGTTTATGCTTTTAAATTTTGTTTTAAAATTATACATAATATCGTTCAAATTATTAAATTTTTGTAGGTATTCGTATATTACCTGTTCCTGTTAATTTGTATAACTCTAAATTTTATTGAACATAACATAACGTGTTTTTCTTAATAATATGTAGTGCTGGTATTACTCAGTAATAAGTATTAAAAAAATCATATTATGTCTCATGGTGACAACTTTTTCTTTATAATTTCATGACTTTTGGTTAAATGGTTCAGCCGCTTTATTGGTTCAAAACGTACTGGGACGGATGTGATTCATTTAAGCGGCGGCTACTGTAGTAATTCAATTTTCTAGTTTGATCACGCACAATTCGAACCGACAAAATAAGTTATCAGAATGGAAATTTACTAATAAACATATTTTGCAATACGAGTATACTATATAAGAAACAAAGTTTTAATTAAAAAACTTACTTCTGAAAGTGATTGTTTTTTAAAATGGGTTTGCGTAGTAACTAAATCAAGATAAGCAATTAATAATTTACAATCGTCGAAATGTTAATTATTGTTTTGGTTTACCGTTCAGCAGCGTTGTTGCTTGTTACAAATATGAATGTGTAATGAATTATCATTTTCATTCGTGTAGCTTGTGTAGTTTGTATTCTAAGTTAAATTCATTTTCAAATATGCATGTGTTGACCATGATATACATTAATTTATGTACAAATTTAAAATAACATGCTTTGTTTTTAAATTTAAAATAACATGCTTTGTTTTTCAGAAACATTCAATGTAGATTCAATGTATTTCATTTGAGTTCTTAAATAACTAAAATTCGAAATAGAGCAGTTAAATATGTATGATGCTTTGATGAAAATCTGCATAAAAATACGTAATCGATGTTTTAAATAAAAATATCTATCTTTAGTGAACAATTGCGTAGTTGCGAAATGATCGCATTCAAAGCAACACAGAAATCTGTCCATAAACAAGAATAATTATGACTTGTGACTTTCTTGGTGGGGGGCAAGTTCGCCGAACACTGCGACCTTAGGTCTATTGAATTCAACCCCAGAAATGACACAATCAGGGCCGGACTGGCTCCTTGAGAAGGGCGCATTTTTACCCGGCACTTCCCGGCTTCAAAGGGCGCAACCCCCCCCCCCCCTTTCAAAATTAGTATTTAAAGTATTCAAAATTGTAAATGGAGTCACCAAAGAAAAGAACAACAGACCGCGCCCTTTTTCCTGCAACCTACACTTTCTATTTGGACGTTCGATACCCGGGAATCTTCAAAACACATAAAACAAATCGAGGTCCAACCACAAACTTAGATTATTCAAAACAGCAGCTGCTTCGTATGGTGATGGTAAGGAACTACTTCAAAATCACAAACGATGCATAATTTGTCTAAATTTCCTTTGTGGTGTGGGAAAATAATTTGACATGTGGCCTTTGGTCTGAATTGAAACTAATAAAGAGAACATATACAAAACAGATATACAAACTTTTTTACTTTCAAAGAAAGAAGCGAATGCCAATCGAATCTATATGAAAGAACGGATCGTACTTTTCCCTTAAAAAAATTTTAGTACAGTTCGGAGGACCAAGTTAAATATTATTAAGTAAGATTTTCCAATTTTAGGTATTGAAAAAAAAATACCGGAATTTGCGCTATTTTACGTTCAATTTTTACGGAGAAAAACTACGTGACACTCATAAAACTTTGTTTGATATTATGGATTACAGTATTCTCTATGAATAATAGAACGATTTTAAAAAATCAGGATTTATAAGAATTTTAAAATATCAGGTATACGTTTATAGATATTTTACTCATTTTGATAGATTTATCGTTTTTATAGATATTTTACTCTCAAAATGACCGATATAGATGAAAAGAAACTTTTTTTCTATGCAAGATTTCTTAAACAAATGTTTTGAATAACCAAAAGCACAGCAAGAAGTTGGCCGTTTAAAAATTTAAGAAAAAAGCATTAATTTTTGCACTAATCTCATCCAATAATTTACATGTGGGATTTATCTACAGGTGAAATTAGCTTTCTGCATTGCACCATCAGTTTTAGGCGAGGACAGAACCTGGGAAGGTATCATCAGTGGCATGTGACGCCTTAATCACCACACTTGCGCTCTGTTTTACTAACGAAACGAAATGATTTTTACTAGGAAAATTAAAAAATGTATACAATTAAATCTAAAAGCTTCCAATGCGAAATGAAAGGCGTTAAATAGTTTTGGCACAGTTTTCTAGGTCTCACATTTAAAACCAATTGAATAAAACGCCTAAAAACGTTTTAGCGCCAGGTACAGCTGTGGAAATAAAAAAGTACCCACTTGAGGTTATTTCATCCGTTAGTCACCCTATACAATCGGACCTTTTTGAGATTGTGTACAATTAACATTCTGAGTTAATTGCACGTTACAAAATTTGCATAAGGGGCCATCTTCATATTAAAAATATTACGATCTTTGAAATTTCCAATGGCAACACCCCTTTTTGAATCCATATTTCAAATCTCTGACCTATGTTAATACGAAATGCCAAATTTTGTTAGTTTTTAAGCATTATTAGAGGAGTTAGAGACGTGCAAAGTTTAGGTCCCATAATGTTAAATGAGTTGCACATAAAAAACTATCCCGATCTATAAATAATTAAGATAATGAAACGAATTTTTTACTGAAAAGAAATTATAATAACCCAAACAAAATGCATTCAATATTGGGGTATTTAAAACAATTTTTATATTTTTAAATAATTATTATATTAATTTTTTTAAAAAACATGAATAGAAACCCCTTAATATTTTTAAAGAAATAAATTTAAGACAAGAAGATTAAGCGAAATCCCAATTTTAAAAATTTTTTATTCATAATTTGCTGAGTAAATCACAAAATACCTTTTAATTACCCTTTAGGGGACTGTGTATAAGATTACGTGTGTAATTGATAAATAAAGACGGCTTTGCATGCATGCTTGCTTGTCATTTTAGAGTTGGTCCCCAAAAGGTCCACAAGTGATTCGATTGAATAACTCGTCAAATATTCATCCAAATGTAACAAAAACTTAGATTTAAGGGTTTTCAAGAGTGCTTAACATTTCTAAGTTATTAAAATGGGGTGTTGCCATTGGAAATTTCAAAGATCGTAATATTTTTAATATGAAGACGGCCCCTTATGCAAATTTTGTATCGTGCAATTAAATCAGAATGTTAATTGTACACAATCTCAAAAAGGTCCGATTCTATAGGGTGACTAACGGATGAAATAACCTCAAGTGGGTACTTTTTTATTTCCACAGCTGTACCAAAATAGTATACAAAGAAATTTAAAGCCATCCATAATATGTGAGTGAGTGATATCATAGGCATCCCAATACTTCTTGGTGCATGGATTTTGTTTTATATACAGCACCCAAGATTAATAATATATTGGAAAATTTGCGTGTTATATAGAAAGCGCCGTTTGGAGCTTGTATGTAAAGGAAGGCGCCTCATTAAAATCTGCTTTTAATATTTATCAAAATTTCCCATTTAAAATTTATAGTTACGGTTGATTCTGGCATGTGTGTTAAAGCGTCAAGCCATGGTGGTTACATTTGAAAGTTCTGTTTCGTCTAACCATCTCCTCAACGGATCACGTAAGACCGAACATATACCACCATTAAGTAATTCCATGTATATAAAAATGTATTCGTTATTTAACCGCCTCATCAGCGCCCAGTATGGAAGTAAGGCAGAGGCCCCGAGTGAAGGCGCCTTTTTAGGTATCTCTATCAGCATAATTCCAAGACAGTTTAGTGTATGCACCTCATGAAAGTGCGGGAAACTTACGAGAAGATAAAGCTAGGGTTCAAAGAATTTTAGTCAAAAGTTCTTTTTTTTTTTTTTTTTGTAAAAGGCGCACCGGCCCGAGGGCCGATGGGCCAGTCCGGGCCTGGACACAATCACAAGAGACCCACAAAGAAAGAGACGACACAAACACTTAAGCAAACAACAACATTTATTGACGGACACAAACATCCATGCCATGACCTGGACTCGAACCCGAGCCCACCAGCTCCAAGGGCCAACACGTTAACCATTGCGCCACCGAGCTGGCAACAAGAATAATTAGAGTATGTGCATCGGTTAATATGTTACCTTTAGGGTACAGAGGATGCCCTTTTACACAATATGCTACGACTAAATTTTGTTTTACTTGTTAAAATGAACCACAAAATAATTTCTTCACGGTAATTTTATGCTAGAATTATCTCTTTTCTTCTATTTATTATAATTAATTCTTAAAGTAGTCACCAATACTTTTTTTAGCGATTAGAATTGGTGTTTGATTTTGAAAACGTCTTTTAACATCTTTATTAATTACAAAAAAAATATCATAAAAATACTAGCTGCAGGTTGGGATCTTTTTAGTAGACAGAAATCATAGATTATATTCCAAAGAAATAAAGTTTCTAGCGATTGTTGTCAATGAATAAAGCGATTGTTGTCAATGGCAATGGTGATTTAATTCTACACTCCTTGCCAACCTAGGTTGGGTAAATAGAAATATTCTATGGAGAAGATCCTTCGGCGGATGTAAAGAGTTCCATAAATTATTTGTGAATCCATCCAGAACACATGTTTAAAACATTAATTTCATTTTCATTTAAGGTCTAACAGATTAGAATATTATTTGAGAAAATTTCGCAATTTTAACAGAATGAAAAGTGTGTTTTTGCTAAATTGTATTCAGATCATTTTGTACGTAAATATTACCTTATAAGAATTTCCAACTAACGGACCAATCGCACAAGGGGGAATAGTACCGAGAATCGGCTTCTCAAGCGAAGGCTTCTCTCTGTGTTAATCCTATGGGGAAAAAATAAAAAGTCTGCCACATTTCTCCGGCTGTATTGAATATTTTTACAAGCGGTTTTTTTTATATGATACATGTAGCTGATTTGTAGGTCTCTATCCATCCACTTTTTTGAAATTGGTATAAATAATTTTTTTAATATTAATAAATATTTTTTCAATATAAACAAGGTCGAAATTTGAAAAACTGTATGGATAGAGACGTAGAACTTCAAATTTCCTTCACAATGAAAAAAAAAAGTGTGAAAATATCTCAATTTTTAGGGTAGAAAAGTGGCAGCGAAATTATGAAATTTTCAATATCCAGTCTTATCCAGGAAGTAGCGCCCCCTAGGAGTAGAAATTAAGCTCCTCCCCCTAAAGTTAGCTCCTCCCCTTTTAGTTAAAGATGCTGAAACTCAGATAAGATAAGGTACGTGTAGTTCAATTTCAAGAGTCTGCGAATTTTAACTTCTGCTCCGTAAGCTAAAGTTTCAATTCATTGTGTGTTTTTGGACGCCGATTTCGAAAATACAAATGGATTTTTTCTATAGCGTCCAGTTTAAAAGCTTTTTTAAAAAAATTAAGTGGCATTGATTCATTCTATATTGGATTCTAATTCTTAATTAGTAAAAAAATCTTTTTTAATTTCTTCCAAATGATTTATTTGAAAGAGTTTGAAATATGCTTTAGGGACTTGAAGTTCAGAAAAAGGCATTACAAAGTGTGAACAATTGCACAAATTTGGACTTATATATTTTTGTTGAAATATTAATTTAAGTTAAAATCCGGAAAACAGGTACTTCTTGAATTTTTTGTTGTATAATTTACCATTTCTTTCAAAAAGGATTTTTGCATAACGTTTTAAATCTGTTTTGGCATTAGGTAGCAGTATTGGCGTGTTTTATATTAGGTAACTTTTTTCAGTTTTTCATTTTTGATCTTCCGCGATTTTAATTAATGATTCGGTTCCACTCTCAATGCGAGGTCTTGTTGTGTTCTAATATAGTTCAGTTTTAGGTTTGAATGATCGTCGAACTAGAGCTACACGAGTGCTATTGGCGACGGGCGTCGTATTTTAGAACCACAGTCAGGTGACGAGCCAGCACCTGAGTAGGCACCCAACGCAACCGTTAAGGGCGACATCGTAAGCAGCGTTAGGACTTTGAAGGATATTTAACTTGAACTCCCTTACACGGGGTATTATTCGTCGGACATTTTTTGCTGCACGGGCCGTTTATCGGTCGGCAGCTACTTTTTGGCGATGCCCGAACCCGAACCTGGGACCTTCCGTATGCTAAGCGTGTGCTCAACCGACTGGGCTCCCCAGCCCCTCTAATATAGTTGAGTAAAGTTAGTTTGAAATATCTTCGCACTAGAGCTATATGATGGCTATTGGCGACGGGCGTCGTAGTTTACAACCGCGGTCAAGTAACGAGTCGACATCAGGGTATGCACCCAATGCAACTGTTCAAGGAGCCATCGTACGCAGTGTTGGGACTAATAAGAATATTTAGCGTGCATTCCCAATGCAATGGGTATTATTCGTCGGACCTTCGGATAGTCTTCACAGACGATTTATAGGTCGGCGGTTGGACCGAACCTGGGACCTTTCACATTTAAGGCAAAAAAATGCCTTAATCAACTGATCTGCTCTGTCTTCTTTATGTGCATCATTTTCTTATTCCTGTAATTTATTAAACCTTTATCGCTGCATACTCGGCATACCGAATATCCCGTATAAATCCCAACCAGTAGTTTCCGCGTACGAATCCCGGTTGGTAAGCGCATGGATGATTGACTTGTCAATACAATGTTAGGTTAGGTAAGGCTTGAATTATCGTCGCACTAGAGCTACACGAGGGCTATTGGAAAACGGGCATCGTATTTTGGAACCACAGTCAGGTGACGAGCCATCACCTGAATAGGCACCCAACGCAACCGCTAAGGGCGATATCGTACTCAGCGTTCAATACAATGTTAATTGTCTACATGTTGGTCTTAATTTGTTGAAAAAGATGTCCATGCTCTCCGGACGCTCTGGTAACATTCTTCCATAGGATATCCATGATCACAACAACAGCATTAAACCTTATTAGTTTCAATTAGATTAAATTTTCCCTAACTCCTAGAACAGTGGTTCCCAACAGGTGGTCCGCGAACCCCTGGGGGTCCGCGAGCTATGCTAAAGGGGTCCGCAAGATGCTATTAGAATAAAGAAAAATATTTGAAATATATTTCGTATGATAACAGAATTTTTTTTCGACACTTCCTGCATAAGCAGAGTCTAGCCCAAAACTATCACTCAAAATTTTCTCACTAACTTCTCTTGGCTTTACTCAATTGCGTACTTAGCTCATGTGTTTGAACACTTTAATGTGTCAAACTTGAGTTTACAAGGAAAAAATGTAGGCATATTCAAAGTTGAGGATAAGATTAGTGCTATGGTCACAGAGTCAGATCTAGGCGTCAAGGATAGAAAACAAGTCACTAACTTTTCTACTTAAAAACAATTCTTGGAGAATTTGTCTGACCAGATCAAGATCAATGCGTATTTTCTTCCATGTTTCATGAAAAACAAACATGAGAATCCTCTCGACATGGGGTTGGAATTAAGAGTGAAAGTTTCGGAACCTAATATTTCAGAAATAATGGGGTCAAAGGACAGATTTAACTCATCTCATTAAGAATTGAAAATTAAAACTAACTATATACTGAGGGTTCTCTGTTGTAACTGTAAAAAATGCATAAAATAAGCATAATAAACGGTTTAAAAAACGGAAAATAAAGACTCTTAATTTAGCTCTCACTTTTCAATTTTAGGATAAGGAATTAATGGGGGTCCTTGTCACAATAACGTCTTGATGAGGGGTCCGCGAGAAAATTTTGTTGGGAATCCCTGTCCTAGAAGATAGCTAATTATTCGAGGTAGCATCCTTCAAATCCAGATTGCCAAATTATTTTCAAAGAAAATTGTAATTTGGTTGTTTTAGATTATATAAGTTTACAGTTTTCATTTTTGTCCATCTTGATTTTATTGGTTGTTTCAATTTTACTCTAAATGCTCGATAAAAATCGCAGATATTTAGTAATGGGAATTTATTCTAAAGTGTCTTCCATTTTGAGTTTGAAACAAGCATGAGAGGATTCACTAAAGAAACCACGTTATTGGCGCAAATAGTTTATTTGTTGCTGTGCAAATTATACAAGTTTCGGCTCGTCTTCTTCATAAAAACACTACACAACTATAATAGTGCCTCTTATAAAAAAATGATTTTAATTTTTTTCAAAAACTTCATTTTATTTAAGACAGTTTTTCTTTGCAAAATTGGAAATTTTTTTAATCGTTACGTCTCGATCCTCATGTTGGCGCATACCCTTCCCTCCCCCTCTGAGCGTGCCGTAATTTATGTACGTCCCCTTATCAAAAAATTTAATATTTGGAAGCATATTCAATACATTTACTTTCAATGATCTTTCAATATTACTTTTATGATGTGGTTTTTTAATCTATCAATAACATTTGTTATAATTTTCAAAAAAGGATACGAATGAATTTTAAAAAGTACACTTTTGTCAAACATATAATTTTTTTTGTTCTGAAAAATAATCGTATGATAATTTATGTAAATATACATCGTAATAAAATGTAAGTTTTTAAAGAAACTTGTGTGGAATATTTTTGAGAAGAAAAAATAAGGCATTAAGGGGGTATGGGACACTTTCAACTTTTTTCTTTAATATTGCAGATATCAATATAATTTTTTTTCCATAAATGTATACTAAATATACTTACACTTTTAGATAGTCAAAGGTTTTAAATTATCATTATTTTTTTTTAAATAAAATGTGTCAAAAAGTGATGTCTCTTATTTTTGTTATAAGTCAAAAACTTATTTATTGGCAAACAAATATTTAGCATTTTTATAAACAGAAAAATGTATTTAACAAACTGTCTTTACCGATTTTTCATATTTGCCATAGTTTTTTTTTAATAAAATATTTAAATTTTTTTTTAATAATTTCACAGGTTCACTTTTTTATAAAAATTAATAAATAAAAAAATAAACTATTTACAACTAATCCCTAAAGACAAATTAAAGATATATGTTTGAAAAATATGAGTGGAAAATTTTGACACTCTACGGGCAGTAGATTAGGAGTTATATCAATTTAAAGTCAAAAAATCATCGAAAACACGATCAAGGAGAAAAACAGCTTTGAAGTTTATCACTTTCCTTACTGAAGCGCTCCAAACCGACCGAACAACTAAGGATTCGATA
Organism: Hylyphantes graminicola; assembly: GCA_023701765.1. Taxonomy (NCBI): domain Eukaryota; kingdom Metazoa; phylum Arthropoda; class Arachnida; order Araneae; family Linyphiidae; genus Hylyphantes; species Hylyphantes graminicola. The sequence goes on along the minus strand of CM043111.1, from coordinate 77,109,496 downwards.
ACGTTATTCCTATCTAATATTACGAGGAAGCAAAGATTATAAACGTGGTTGTCAAACACAGATGTCTTGACACAAAAAACTACACATCTCACGTTCTAATGCAGACATAAATAAAATTTTTGTTTAAAATTATTCTAAAATATTTGTGTTATTTTTTATGATAATAATAATTTTTTTGATTTTTTTGAAGATTTTGTGTCCTATACCCCCTTAAAGTGTTCTTCGATTCCAAGCACCACAAACAACCATTTCACCGATCAAACTGAACCGATTCCAAACACCACTATACAATTTCGATTAAGCAAAAAAAAAGTGCCATGCAAGTGCATATTTCATTAAGGGGTCATAGGAGTCTTAAAAATGTGCAAACAGGGTACTACAAAGTATTGTTTGATCTTTCATGTAAGTTTTTAACTACTCAATATATAAGTATAATTTTTTATATGTAATTCTATAAGATTTATTTAATATAAAACAAATTTTAAAATTTATGAAACTTTAGTCAAAACTAAAATAAATGATATTAAACATAAAGCTATTTGAACACATTGTGATTAGGCTTGCGCGGCAAATTGTGAGGTCAAAATTGAAAAAATTACCGGGAAAATGACTTTATATTGTACAAATATGTGCAAACAAAGACTTATACCTAAATTCTCAGCTCAATTTTAATTAGAAATTATTTAAAAATAAAATTTAAATCAAAATTTTAAAAAAATTTATTAATTTTTTTTAGAAAAAAGTTAAAAAAATTACATGAAGGATCAAACTATGCTTTGTAGTACCTTCTTTGCACATTTTTAGGACTCCTATGACCCCTTAAAGCATCAAATAAACCAAGATTAGTATAAAATACATTCTTCTCGCAGGTATAGCTGTAAACAAGTTGACCTGCAAACCAGAGATCCGATGCCAGGATCGAATGTAATCCTTCTATAAATCATAATATCAATCAAATATCTACCGTATAGAGAGGGTTTGTGCACATTAAATCCATTGCGGTGCAATGTTTCATAGTTTTGCACAATATTACGAATTGGTTCCCAGTCAGATACAAGCATCGTCTTTCTGACGGCATTTTAAAATTACGAGGCACGTCGACGAAATTCCACAGATAGATATAACACAATGATTAAATAACTTCTAATATAAATTCTAAAACCGCGTGCAGTAGAACTTCAACTATCCGAAGCATGAATGATTATCCGAATGTCGGAAAAAAAATTGCATCCGACCCACCTCGTAATGTTTGTTTTTGTTGGATGTCATACCTGATAATATTTTTGAACCAACCAAAAAATTACTAGGCATGACATCCAGCAGAGATTACAAGAATAGGTAGGCAGATAAATGTTTATGGTGTCGCATAATAATCTTTTGTACCAACTGTAACTGCTTCCCCTTTTTGTAGTCACCTGTTATTTATGCAAATTATCTTTTTTTAATGCGTATAGTAACTCAACTTGCCAAACGATACTTTATAGCTTGGATTTGATTGGACTGATTACGACCGAAACTAGAATTTACGTGGTGAGTTTAAAGATCAGGCGTAGCTTTCGTGCGACGTTATTCAATTAACCTGCAAAGTGAGTCATCCCGTCTTCTCATAGGGAAAATGGTTGGTTGGTATATGTATTTCCGGGTTGTTTGCTTGATCAGATACCCACCTATAAACCTCGTCAAGTAAGACAGACATAGACAGATTTTTTACTGGCACACAGATAGAGAGGAATTGCACCCAGGGCGACGGCGGGAATTTCTCGAAGGAGGTGTGAGATACGTTGACAAGGGGAGGAGCTTAGGAAAGGTAGTTTAAAACTGACCAATCAGCTATTTATAGAAGGATTGAAAAATAAGATGAAAACGTCAATCAATGAATTAAGCATTTTGATTTGCTAGTTTCCGAATTCTCTGAACCTCCCTCTATAGCAGTTCCGGTATCTTCACCAGATGTCGCCCTCGGCCACAATGAGTTGCCTGCTCGGTACGATCCCGCCTTAACCCTCTCCCTTTTTATGTTTTTACCCAAGTTAGGTTGGTACGGATAGTAGATTAGATAGAATAATCTAGACTAGAAGATTTCAACAAAAATGGCTTCTCATTGTTTTTAAATGAGCTGAATTATTTGACGTAACACACTTCCCTGTACCATTTGTAGTTTGGGCTATAAAATAACTGGGTGATGGACTGGCGGACTGAACCGATTATAATACTTACCACTTTTTACGTTGTAAAGTAGTGTGGAAGCTTAAAAGTAATAAAAATGTTATTCTTAGAAAATATCACAGTTTAAAAGTTAATCACTGAAACAAACCTGGTCAGGCACACTATTATTATACACTAAACTCCCCGGCGCAACAGCCCATTACTAGGACAAGGAGTGCCGTGCCCATTTCAGCTTTCGTGGCCTAGGGCTCTGGGGTGCTAGGCATATGTCCCGGTAAGGTGGTCAGCCTCACGCGAAACCCCCAGTGTTTAGTTCCCAAGCATGCTTGGTACCAATTTAATCAACCCACTCAAGGGATTAAAGGAGGGGTCAACCTCGCCCAATCAGGGATTCGATCCCCGGTCCTGGGGCGTGGCAATGCGAAGCACTACCACTGGGCCTCATTATTAGGAACTCTTTCATAAATTTAAATGGGAAATAGCTGTAACTGGAAAACGACAATGTATTTCTTTTTAAAGCAATGAACAAGAAAATTTAGCACTTGAATATTGAAGGTTTGGTATGACTCGAAGTTTGAGAATTGCTAATGAATGTTTGGTAAGACTCAAAGTTTTTGAAAATTGGAACTTTTATACAATCATTCAACTCTAAATTTTAATTGAAGGACCAATTCCCCCTTTCAAAGTGCATTAAATTATTAATGTTAGGTAAGTCTACGCTTCTTCATTTGTACATTAAGGAGGAATGGGCACGCTGGACTGCGGGTCTCGAAAGCCAAGTGCATCAAGGTTAATCAAACGGAGAAAAAGGTATTTTGTCTGCCACATTTCTCCGGCTGTATTGAATATTTTCACAAACAGTTTTTTTTTAAATAATAAATGTAGATAACTTCATGTATTGAGTATTTTTTTCAACGAATTTTTTTATGTTTGTAGCTGACTTTACAGGTCCCGACAGTCCCACTTTTTGAAATTGGTTCAAATATTTTTTTAATGTTCTATAAATAATTTTACAAAAAGTATTCGAAGCAATTTTAAAAAGTGGTATTATGAAGACCTGTAAGTTATCTACATTTATTATTTAAAAATAAAACTTTGATAACATTTAAACAGAATAAACATTATATATGTGGTGTACCTGCAGACGAGATTTTAGATTGGAGACAACTAATATATTTTTTATTCTTGATTATTACTTTAACCGTACAACTGGTTCAAAGTAGAAAAACAATGGAGGACCATTTCAAATGCGATTTTGACTCTTCACATAGAATCTTGCGCTTTTAAAATGTTTTAAAAATGCAAAACACACCTGAAGGTTACGTTATTTTTAGTTACTATGAACTTATTGTGTTTTTAATATTTTCAATTTAAATTAAATTTATTATTTCCATATGATAATTCAATAGTTCAATTTAAAACGTTTGGTTCAAATAAAAAAAATCCCCCATATCCCCCTCTAAAATTTGTTCTACCGATAAAGTTTAAAACCTGTTTTAATGGTTTCAAGTGAAATCTTGTGCGCTTTTTAAATTGAAATAAATTCGTCGTAAGCTCGCGCTAAAAAATTCAGTGTGGCACACGTTACACTCGACTCACAGTGCAGAGTCCAATGGGCAAAAATGGAATGTGACTTTTTATTTGAGAAGTTTAGTGCATTTATTATTATTCTAGGATAGTCATAGTTTTGTGTACGAAATAAATATAACAAAATCGTTGAAATCACTTAAAGTATAAGGTTCTATGGAGTGATAAGAAAAATAGTGTTACTAAATTAATATATTTTGGGCATTTTAAGAATCTTTTAATATGTTTATTGGTTGAAAAAGGCACATCAAACTAAGAACTTTACAGTGGATAGGGGAGAGAAGGGGAATGGCGCCACCTTAAGGGAAAATGAATTTTTATGCAGAATTGTGTTGCAATTAATGTAAATTGTAATGAGCATAGCATACTACAGTTCATAACCTATCTTGTAGTGATTTTTTAAAATTTAAATCTTTAATAGAAACTGAATAAAATTGTATTTTTCTAAAGCTCGCACAGTGGCGGGATTTTACCCCGGTATCTGGGGTAATGCCGCCACACTACTGGGGTTATGCCGCCACATCAATAAACAAAGCAAATAATCTATATATAATGGACAATTACGTAATAAAGCAATACATATAGAACTAAAATAGGTTTAATTAACTTCGGAATGGTAAATTGTACAGGGTACAGCTCTTTTATTAACTTTCTGTGTGCAACTAACTATGCAGGTTTTTTTTAAAGCTTCGTTGGTCTATTTGACCAGTTCAGTTATTCTTTTTCGGATACGTGGCATCTCGAACGAAAACTAATAGGTTGTAGGGCCAATATATGAAATTTCTATTTTACGGATCATGTCGCCATCCTTTTGCATGTGGCGGCATAACCCCAGAGTGATGTCGCGGCATTACCCCAGTAAGACAAAATGGCATAGACGGTTGTTTAAGGAAAGGTAGTTAGCCTAGCGTCCAAACTAACGACGCGATAAAATAGCCAAATAATTACTCTTTTAAATGATATATAACTAATTTATCTAACTTACAGTAGCAGTCACTTATCGCTTAATTTCAAAAGGCTCAAGATTAGATGAAAATCACTAAAAACTGTATTTTTTAAATAACTTTACACCAACTCACCGCACGGCCATTAGCGTCTATACTACAAATTACTTTGTTTCCTGCTACGGGTCAGCGCTCACAGCCCCCCTCCCACACACTCCGCTGGCGAGATACAAGGGGTGGCGGCATTACCCGAGGTGGCGGGATACCCCTGCTCTCCCCTATAACAAACGTTTGTATTTACATTTAATTATTACCCCGACATACCCCCACTTAGCCACCTTCTATATATAATGTCTTTAAACTGTTTTAATTTGAAATATATATTTTTTAGCTGCTAATAGCTGTGACCCTATTTTCGGAGAATTTTTAATTAACACGGCGCAGTGAATCGCATACCCGACATACCCCCACTTAGCCATCTTCTATATATAATGTCTTTAAACTGTTTTAATTTGAAATATATATTTTTTAGCTGCTAATAGCTGTGACCCTATTTTCGGAGAATTTTTAATTAACACGGCGCAGTGAATCGCATAACTAGATTTCAACATATTTTACCATGTAGCTTCCAAAACCTTAATATTTAACTTTAATTTTCAAATATGCGTCGTATTAATGATCATTCAAACACTTCCTGGTAGCCAAACGAGCTGCAAAAAAAGAAGCGTATGTCAAATGATGACAATCAATTTTTATTAGAATGAAAAGTGTATTTTGGTTAAATTGTATTCAGATCATTTTGTATGTAAATATAACCTTACAAGAGTTTCCAACTAACGGACCAATCGCGCTTTTACCTTTTCCTTCTTATTCTTTGTTTTTACAAAAGTTAGGTTGGCACGGAGTGTAGCCGCCTGTGTACAGACAGACGGACGGACGGACTGAACGATTATAATACCTTCCACTTTTTATGTTTTAAACGTAATGTCATAATGTGCCTTTATGAACTTAATTTTAGAAGATTTAATTCTCTGTGTAACATTATAAAATGGCCGTAAATACGTAATAGGGTTAGCCCCAATGTAGTGAAATTATAGAAATATGAACCAGCATTAAGTATGACACAGAAAAAAAGATATGACAAATTAATTTTAAAAATACATATATTTATTTTGGACAATAAAATACATGTTATTGCTAAGGACGATGTTTATGGTAATATTTCAAATAGGGGCAATGATATAAAAATAATTAAAATACTAAGATAATTTTAAGAGGGTCTAGAAGTCAAAGAAATTAATATATATATATATTTAAAACAAATCATATATAATAAAATATGTCAAAATACTTGTTATGTAAAATACAACTTTGTGTATGCCAATTAAATTCTGACAGGAGGAGGACTTCAAATACTTCCGAAATTAAAAAAATCAAAATTATTGCCTTTTGGGATCTTGCATGAAAGTGAATATAACAAAAGATTTTTTTCAAACTTACTACTTTCCCGTTTCATCGGAAGGACTGGCCTTGAAAAAAAAAAAAGTTCACAAATTGTCTCTACATAGTCCTGGGCACAGTGGGATGGAGGCTGGGGGCTGCAGGATCTCGGCTATAGATGCTGGGGCCTGCGGGACCTCGTGAATGACATCGGAGTTCTAGGCTGCTGATGTGGGCTATGCTGGGGGGCTGCGGGATCTCGGTCATAGATGCTGTGGCTTGCGGCGGATCTCTCAGTCAGCGATCGCTGGAGCTTGCGGCTGATGGGATCTCTCACCAGCGCAGTTGGGGCTGGCGGGATTTCTCCGTCAGAGTAGCGGGGCTTGGGGTGATGTTGGACGGCCTGATGTCAGCACATGCTGGACGTTGGGGCATCAGGACGGTGTCGGGATCTCTACGGGGCTTGGGGTGATGTGGACGTTGGCGTCGCTGTTTCTCCAGACGGGGACTTCGGAACTCCAGTCAGAGATCGCGGGGCTGGCGGTTGTTGGATCTCTCTCTCTCAGAGATGTAGAGGCGTAGTAGGTGCGGGATGCAGACCACTCAGGCCAATGTTGACTCAGCCATCAGTTGATCGACTCGAAGTCTCTGTAGTTGTCTCTCAGTCATTTTTTTAGCATGTGGACTCTCCGTGCATTTTTTTGGCATCCAGTCTGGAGGTGGAATCTCTATCCCTCTCTCTCCTTTTTTCGATCTCCTTCCTCTCTCTTCAAATTTTTAAATCCCTCCTCTGTAGCTCTCGTCCCGTCCCATTCGCTTCCTCTCCTCAAGGATCCACCCCTGAGCTGCCCCCCTGTCCCCCATAGGTTAATCAGTCTTTCTTTGGCACACCCCTTGACCAATAACGTAACCTGGGAGAAACCCTCCTTCGTGTAAAATTTCCTGGAATCCTTAATAGGATCCCCTTGGTGTTGGGTCATAAAACCTTCAGACACGTCTAGACTGTCCAAAATTTATTGCCTGATTGCTGTGCCTTTTGGAGACTTCAGTCTGGGAAAAATCCACTAACAATGAAACTATATGGCCCTCTTCTTTGGAAAAAAAAATCACTGGGGCTGCTAAATTGGTCCCTCACTTAACTCTACGATAAAAGGTTCTCACCGAAAAAATCCAATTAGGCAAAGTTGTCGGAACGTAATCCAACGATTCGACAAATTTTCTCTTCTTCCCTCAAAAAAAAAAAGGGAATGATTAAGTCACTTTTGAAATTTCCTTTTTTTTTGTCTGTTCACCTCAGCAGCACTAAACAACAACAAAAAAAAACCTCCTCTAAAAAAAAACTACATCCTCTCCTCCTGTCAAAAAAACAGTGAACCCATAACCTAAATAAATTTGCATGTGTTATAAGGTATATATGTATGCATACAATATGTGTTACAAATCATTAACATTCAATGCAATGTGATAAAATTTTGACAATACCATGTGATGTAAGAATCTGTGGCCAAAGTATTTTGTTAAGTTCATTTTTCAATGGTCTTTCAGAATGTACATACTTTCTTTGAGTAATTTATTTGTCCAATTCTTTGTTTTTCTTTCTTGGTATATAAAATATTTCACAATCACAAAAATCAATGTTATTCTCACAAAATGAATTCAGAATCCGTCAGGCAGTTTAAAATTAAACCAAATCAAAACAATTTTCCGATATCTCGAAAAATAAACAAACCAAAAAAAGTTTATGCAAACCTAATTTAGTCCTAACTCAATTATAAATCACTTTAAAAAAATTGTCTATCACTTTAAATAAACCCAATATTTTGTATCATTCTCTGAGCACTTAAATTTTTGAAATAAACAAACAATAGGAAAAAAAACATTCCATCCCTTACAAAACATAAACAAATCTTCCTATTTTCCACACAAAAAAACTATCTCCCAATGGATACAGTTTCAGAAACGCCAAAATAGTTTTAAAAAAATCATAATTATAGATAAAATAATACGTACTCAAAACCATCTTTCGTTTAAATCTTGTCTGTTTACCAAGACACTGTAGGCATTTCTCGTTCAAAACCCGAACCACGAATTGATTTCGTTGCTCCAGACCAGTAAGTAATCCCATGATTGCCTTACGCTAGAAACACAGCCTCAAAATTAGTTTTTAGGCATCGCTTAAATTCTCCAAAACCCTTCTTAAAATTCTATACATAATTTTGGTACTCCAACCCAATTTTTTTTTTCTCAAATTCATTCCAATTTAACAATTTTATCTCTTCCAATAAATCCGCTTGTGCTATCTGCCAAGCCTATATCGTAACCCACCGAAAAAACTGCATCTGGCAACTTGTTGAACGTTGAACCGGCTCAAAACAATAAACATCGCCATGTGCTCTTTTTTTTTCGGTCCGGGAGGCTTCCTAAAGTCGGTCGTGTTCTCGGAGCTCTTGATTATTGTGTGTTTTGTTTACAACGCTATCCTTGCTGACTTTTCCTTTTTCCGCTAACAGTTTATCCCTTACTCTTGGATTATCCGTTCGTCTTGTACTGTTTTCAGGTATTTATCTATTTATTTATTTCTGCTGCTGCTGGGGTAAGAGGGCTCCGCCCCCTTGTGTTATACAGGATGGGTAGTACTTCGGATGGGAAAATGGACTATGATACTTCCAATCCATTTCTGTTAACCTCTCAACTTGGACATATTGATATGGTTGATATCGTTCATAATCATGGCTTTACTGGCCAATATATCGTTACAATAAAAGGTGAATCTAATATCCCGAAAACGAACCCCAAACTTCTCAAAGATAACCTTTCTACAAAAGTTACAAATCCCAAAAAAATAGATAGTGTCTATCATTCTAAAACAGGCTTAGTCTGTACTACACATGATTATGTTACGGCTAAAGAACTGTTATTTGTAAAGCTTCTTCTTAACGTCCGAACAAACACTGCTATTAACATCTATAAATTTACTTCGAAGTTTGTCTTGCATAACTTGCCCGTGGAAATATCATTGGACGACATCAAATCTGAACTTGAAGAAGAAAATAACCTGAACGTGTTCGAATGCAGACGCTTCACCAAAAAGACCTCTGGAGTACTCAATCCCACCGAGACAGTGCTTGTCACTGTTTTCGGTACTACCCTCCCTTCTAAGATAAAAATATTTTACGAAGTGAAATCCATATCTCTCTTTGTCGATAGGCCACGAAATTGTCTAAATTGCTGGTCATTTACGCACCCAACCAAGTACTGTTCCCTCACCAAAAAGTGCTCCAATTGTGGTGAGAGCCATGAAGGGGCTACTTGTAAAAACCCATCTAAGTGCCCAAATTGTGGGGGACCCCACAACGCCCTCAGCTCTGACTGTCCCAAAAAGATTGAAGAGGCGAATATTCTAAAATTCAAATGCGAAAACCGACTATCCTTCCCCGAAGCCCGCAGGTCCTTTAAGCCAACAAGCAATAGCTATGCCCATATTATGCAACCCAAATCAGATCAGCATAACTTTATTTCCCGGGATGAATTTAAAACCACAATCCTAGAATTGAAAACTAGTTTCGAAAATGCAGTGACAAACGCCCTTAATGAACAAGCTAATGCTATATTCCAAATGTTTGCTTCGCTGTGTCACACAAGTGCCCCACCGCCAACCCCGCAAACAACAGATCTGGCCTCTAAATCCAAGATTCACCCCACATCCTCCCCAGATAGTAAGAAGATCAAACCCTCCACACCTGCACCACTTATTCCAGCTCTTACGAGCACATTAACCACCACGTCCCCTTCCTTTCAACCCACCCAGTTGACTGCCGCTGCCTTAGTTTCCCAGTTAGATGAACTAAAGAAAAATAATGTGTTCGCCCTGGCTAACAATAAAGACGTAAAGTCTATAGAACCCTCCAATTAGTTTGCCTGACATTTTCTTCAACTCTGATTCGACCTTCGTGATACTGCATTTGTCCTTCTCTTTAAATAGTTTCTATTTGTCTTTTTCTCCATTGTTGTTAACAGTTTGGTATTATTATTATTTTCTTTTTTTATGTCCAGGTCACAAAATTTAAAAATTGTGCATTGGAACTCCCGTGGGGTGATCAATAAACTCAATTATTTGACAAGTGGAAACTTCCCAGATTTCGACATCCTGGTTTGCCAAGAGTCCTTCTTAAAACCTCACCTAAACTTTAATTTATCCGGTTTCATTACATACAGAGAAGACCGCCCTCCCCCAACTAGGGGTGGGGGTCTTTTAATCTCTCACAAAAATCACCTTTCCAGCTCTAGGCTTTATTTCCAAAACCTTCAAAACAACAATATTGAAATAATGGGAGTCAAAATAGCCTCTCCTGCTTTGACAATTTCCATTGTTAATGTTTACTCTCCGAGGGGTAAATTCTCTGACACCTGGCTCAACAGTCTAGTCGATCAACTGGCTTCCCCATTCATCATTGTTGGTGACTTCAATATCACCCATCAGTCTCTTGGATCACCCAATAACACTGTTGATGGTGAGACCGTGATTAATTGGATTATTGGAAATAACCTAAGCATCCTAAATACACACCAACCAACCAGAATTTCAAACAATACCTCCTCCCTCTTAGACCTTTCCATAGTTTCTCCAGATCTTTTCTTGGCATGCTCACTTAAAGTTTTCCCAGATCCGTTTGACAGCGACCACTTTCCGATTCAGATTTTAATTGACAACGACAGTCCTACTTACATCACAACCCGCAAAGCGATTATTTGGAAAAATATTGAAAGTTTTTTTATCTCTAACCCTTTAGTGCCCCCGCATATACGATCTTATAGTGATTTTCAGTTTTTTTTTTCAAGCCTGATAAAAAATAACTCGAAAAACATTAATATCAAAAACAAAAAATTTGCCCCATGGTGGGATATCCATTGCAGTCTCTTACAAGGCCAAAAAAGAAAGTTTCTGAGGATAGCTCGCAAAACTCTGAACTTAACGGCCTGGATTCAGTTTAAGAAGTTTTCATCTAAGCTCAGAAACCGGGTTAAAACCTTAAAAAGAAAGTTTTGGAGTACTACCTGTGAAGAAGGGGTGAACTCGAAAAGAATTTTCAAAATTATAAACAGCATACATAATAGATCTAACCTACCCCCTCAGAGTAACTTGACAATTTTTTCTAATAATGGTCCAGTCTCCGATCCAAGTATTCAATCAAATCTCTTCGCTCAACATTTCTCAAATCACAGTGACACAGTCCCAATCCCCTTTACTTTTACGGACAGTGACGAGAACTCAGATTGCAATGAGGACTTCTCTCTCACTGAAATTCAGCAGTGCATTAAATCACTTAAAAATACATCCCCTGGAAACGACCAGATAAGTGCAAAATTTCTAAAACTCCTCCCCATTTCTTATGTTAGAACACTCCTGGACCTTTTCAACGATATATGGAATTCAGAGGATCTTCCGAGTGAATGGTTAGTTTCTAAGGTCATTCCAATTCTCAAACCAGGGAAACCCTCGCATGAGATTTCCTCCTATCGACCCATATCGCTAACAGCTGTCTGCTGTAAACTCTTCGAAAAAATGTTACTCTCCAGGATCATTAAATTTACTATTTCCTCTAAGTTCAATAACAACCTATGTGGCTTTATCCCTCACAAAGACTGCAACTATGCTTTGTCATTAATCCACCACAAAATCACCCTGGCTAAAAACGAAAACAAGTACTGTTTCTTTATTAAACTTGACATCACTGCCGCCTATGACACTGTCTGGAGAGATGGACTAATGGTTAAAATTTTAAATCTGGGTATCAAAGGGAAAGCCGCTTTCTTCATACATCGTTTCTTAACTAACAGAAGTATTTTTGTTTCCTGGAGAAACACTGTATCCCAATCATTTCCCAGTAAACTTGGAGTCCCGCAGGGATCCTGCACATCCCCTTTGCTGTTCGCTATTTACATGCACGACATCTTCGAGGTAATTCCGGACAATCAACTCGGAAGCATCAACTTTTCAAATAAAATAGTGAGGAACTCAGTTTGCTTCCTTTTTAATAATCAACCTATCCCTTCAGTAGAATACATCAAAATCCTAGGCGTCTTCTTTTCTAAAAACCTTACTTTCAAGTTTCATTTTGAGTACCTTAAGAAAAAGTCTATTAAGAAACTCAACGCCATCAAAGCAATTGCCTCCAATGCATGGGGTACAAGAACCTTCCACCTCATTTGTATTGTCAATTCGATCATTAGAAGCTTACTCGAGTACGGTTGCCCGGTGTTTTTAACTTCCAGCAAAACTGATTTACAAAAACTAGAAACTATTTATAATCAGGCTATCAGGGTCGCGACTGGCCTTCCTCGATGGACTCCAATCCCCGTTCTCTTACAGGAGGCAGGGACCCTCCCACTTTTTAACCGACTCTTACTTCTTTCCAAAAAATTCTATTACAAGCAGTTTGCTTGCCCAAAATCGGATCTTCCTAACCTTTTCCAGGACCGAACCAGATTCAATCGCCTCCAGCGTCCAATTACCCTTGGGAAATACCTGGGCGATCTTTCTCCCAAGTTAGGTATCAATACAGATTATATTATTGCCAAGGAGTTCCCAAGCCCGAATAGTTCTAAATTCCGTATCCACTCACATAGTTATCCCTTTCAATCCAAAGACCTCTCTGACTGTGTTATCAACAAATTTTTCTTAGAGTACAAAAACCAGATTAACGATTCTACTATTCTTATTTCTACAGATGCTTCTAAGACTAGCATCTCATGTAAAATCGCAGCTATCAATTTTGCTCAAAAATGTACAGTCTCGGGAAGTGTTTCTAACCTCAATAGTATCTTCACAGGTGAAATTTTAGCTCTCATCCTTGCAATTATCTCCTTTGTTAAGTCGGACGCCTCGTACGTTATTTTCTCGGACAGTTTATCAGTGGTCTCAGCCCTTCAAGCAATAAATTCTGAATCCAATAGTGCAATTATTACTCTTCATAACCTTATCCTTTCCAAAGCCGACACCTTTAGAAGCCTCGAGTTAGTTTGGACCCCTGGGCACAAAGGAATTATGGAAAATGAAAAAGCTGACATTGCAGCTAAATCAGCTTCGGACAAAATTGTTCTTGATTTGGTTTCACTGGAAGACATTCATCGGTCCCTTAGAAACCTGGCCTTAAAGGAAGGTCTCAGTCTTTGGGAAAACTGTAAATACTTTTCCTCTTATAGTCACCTTCAATCGATTAAAGTCAAGCATCGATTTCTACCGCCAAATAGAAAATTTGATGTGTTATTGTCCCGTTTTCGCACCAGATCTTTCCCTACCAATTCTAGATAACGTTTTATTGATCCAAATATTCCACTTCTTTGCCCCGTTTGTAAAGTTCCTGAAACTGTTGAACATCTGGTCCTCTCGTGTGAGCGCTTTAATGCTCCTCGGGACGTTTTCAGAAAAAAAATGGGTATTCTCCCACTCTCCTTTAGTTGGATTTTCGACCTGTCTGAGAATGCTTCTACAAAGACCTTTGCTACGATTAGATTTATTAGTGAAATCTTAAATATTATCCAACCGTAGTGACATATCAAGAGTTTCCTCCTTTTTCCTTTTTATTTTCTGCCTCCCGGACAAATGAGATAAAGCAGCCTTAGGGCGAGCACATATCTCAACCCAACCTCAATCAAACAATCAATCAAGCCATGTGCTCGAATTATTTACAAGGTAAGTTATTTCAATGCAAAAACACTTTATTTTTTCAATATCTAATTAAGAATGTCTTTGTTTATCCATACCGAAAAACCTATATTTGTTTTCTATTTTTCTCCAGCGCTATCCTATATTCTATCCTCGTTGTCAATGTGCCGGCCAAAACATCTGTGTGCTAACCCATGCCTGCGGCTGTTTCTTTGACCAATGGTAAGTGTATTCAGTTTCAACCCCCATCAAGTAGGTGATTAATCACTTGTCCGGCGACAAAAAACCGCGACTCGTAGTCGCTAATTAGTAAATGAGCGTCCTTGCTAAAAAAAAACGCTCGGTTGAGTATACATTTTTTTTTCATGTTTTAACAACAATTAAATGATGTGGATGTGTTTAATTATTTTTTTTTTTTGTGTGTGTGTGTTTGTTAATTGTTGGTATAATCTGTTTTGAAAATTTTAAACAGAAATATATTATCTCTGCATTATTTTCAACATCCAAAACAATCCATTACTTCAGTCAACTTACTTGACCAGCCTAAAATACTGCCAATGTCGACTACTTAAGAAAAATTTTAGATCAGTTTCAGTGATATACTTTCACTAAATCTGAACTAAAGAATAATAATAGTGCATGTTTTAACTAAGCCATTTTTTGCCTCGTAATGTGTAAAACATTTTAACCTTGCCAGAAATTTCACCAATCCTGACCAAAATATTTACTGTTATTTATGTGTATTTTAATAAAACATAATCTGTCACAATCGCTTTCCTCTTTATAGGCAAGAAAGAAGCACGAAGATCACCAGGAAATTTCCATAGCTTCCCTGTTGGTGTATATCATGCCTACTCATGCATCGACAGTCTGTTCCAAGGTAAAAAGCACTAATGATTTACTAGTTTTATGAAACCTCAAATAATAAAACCTCTGTGTGTGTGTGGTTTCCACTTTTATTTTGTGTGTGTGTGTGAACCCATCTTAATGAAAGAAACAATTTAATCTCTTGATTATGCATGTAATTTCTCTGTTTTTCGCTATTAGCCAACAAATCATTTTCCCTCGTACTCGAGTTTAGAGAGAAAACTACCCTGTTGCCAAAAGAAAAAAAACAATCCAAAAATCGCAGGAAATTCAGTCCAGCTGAAATCTTTTTGATCCAGGTTTGCCCGAAAAATCTACATGCAGTGTATAGTTTGTGCACAATGAAAATTTAAACCAAATTTAAAAAAAAAAAACAACAATTTAATTTTAGAATAAAAATTGCAAAAATTTTAACTCGACAGTGCCTTTTACCTGTGTTTAATCGAATGTATACATGCCTTTGTGAACAAAAGCTAATCTGTTGTTATTGCTTCCAGTCAACTTCAAAAATCATTTTTTTTGGATTCGACAACTATCTCTTGAGTCAGCTCATCTTCTGGTAAGTTCCCATTCTCTTTAGCAATTTTATGTTTTGTTTTTGTGTTTTGATTGTACCTGTATATATATATAAATATTTTGCATGTGTAGTGTTTTAGTGTAAAAATACATATATTCCTTGCACATTACAACACCTTTTTGCATTTTGTACCTGTGAATACACTTTTGTTTATTTATTTAATTTTTCACTGTTTTCACCTTCCATTCGTTATTGATCTTGTTATATTATTTTTTTTTATGACGTTTTTTTTTATTTTTCGAAATGTTCCTATTTTTTTTGTATTTTTTTTTCGTCTTGTTTATAACACGTTGGTTGTAAAAGTCGTTTTTTTTTTCGTTTTTAAATATTTCCATTTTTTAAAAAAAAATTTTAATAGCCAAATCAAGTAACGCGATATTCAAGTTTTGTTTAGCTCTGCTCCTTAAGTTGTATCGGTTTTGTGTTGAATTTAGCTCTTGCTGCTCAGTAGGGTCGTGAATCACAGTGTCAGCGCTTCCCTGTGAATCGCTGGCATGTGTATCGTTGCCCTGTGTACATTGCGCTTGAGTGGTGTTGTCCACAACTCTCCTTAGGTTGTCGTTTCTTATTTCTGTGTTATTGTCTCCTTCGTGTATGTGTGAACTTTCTGGATGAACAGTCCCTTGATTTGGGCTGTGTCTACCTAGTTCTCTAGCTTGTGTTTGATTTGTGTTATGTTGCTGCCTTGTATTTGAATTTTGGCTCTGCACTTGTGTTTGTTGTAATAGGAAAGCCAATGGTAAATTGTCGTCAAAGTCATCATCTTGGGTGTCAATTTGTGTTTGCACATTGGCTTCAATGCCATCGTCTATAACTTTTGGCAACGTTTGGTGCCTATCCTCTGGCAAATTCAGTTCTGGCAATCTTTCTGTATATCCAAGCAGTCTTCGGACGTGTACTCTTTGGGGTTTACAGTTTGCCCTTTCCATGTGTTTAATTGTGTAATTTACATCTGTTTCTCTTTTGAGAATGATGTATGGACCATCCATTAATGGTCTTTTTACAACATAATTGCTCCTTTCCAGATTTGGTGTGTGTAGGAATACTTTTTGCCCCACTTTAAATTCCCGTAATTTTGCACCTATTGATAACCTGTAATTCTTTTGGGTCTCTGTAGCCTTAGCTACATTTTCTTGGACTAATTGCTTTATTCTATTCATTTGATTTAACCGATTATTTACATAATCAGGTATTTCTTGTCGCTCTTGTTGGGTTTTGGGAACGGTTGTGTATGGCAAAATAGGTTGTCTCCCGAACATAAGAAAATAAGGAGTGTAACCCAACGTTGTATGTTTTTGTGCATTTACCAAAAGCTGCAAATAATTTAGTCGTGCATTCCATGCACCGTCCTCTCTAGCAAAAATTGCCAAACACTTTTTAATATCAGCATGTGATTTTTCGTTGATTCCATTCGTTGAAGGTGAATATGGTGTTGTCCTTAACTGTTTAACACACATTTGTTTTGCTAATGATGTTAAAACTGCCCCTTGAAAATTTGTGGCACAGTCTGAAAGCAATTTATCAAAAAGGCCAAAAACTGACACATAGTCCAATAATCTGTCTGCAATTTCCGTTGCTTTTTGAGTTTTTAAAGCATACAATTGTATGAACCGAGTATATAAATCAACAACCACCAAGATATATTTAAAACCAGTACTAGTTTCGTTCACAGGACCAACAATATCAATGGACACAACGCACAGTGGTCCTTCTGGCTTAATATTGTCCTGTAATGGAATTTTAGCATATCTATTTGGGTACTTATGTTTATTGCATGGTACGCAACTATCAACAAAGTTACGACAATGTGAATACATGCCTTTCCAATAGAAATATTGGCACAAATTATCATATGTACCTTTTAATGCATAGTGTGCAGCATGGCACAGGTTTAAGAAATGGGGTCTATATTTGCTAGGAATTACGATTTGTTTTCTTTTTAGTAATTCCCCATTTTGTGTGTGTTCCCATAAATAAACCAAGAGTTTGTCCTCCAATCTATATTGGTGGTCTGCGTTGGACAAAGTATTATTTTGTATTCTGTCAATTATACCTTTTGTTTCTGGGTCTACCCACTGTTCATTTTGTATTTCTTGTAAGGAAGGTACTTCCATCTCTATATTGTTTATTTGGAGTGTGTGATCTTGTATTTCTGATTTTTGGTCAATTTCTTGTCGGCTTAAAAAGTCAGCAATTAAATTTTCTTTAGATTTTACGAGTATGTATTCTATATCATACTCCTGTAGTTTAAGTATTTGACGCGTAACTCGATTACCCGGGTTTTCTACCGTTTTTATTTGGAATAGTGCCTTGTTGTCGATTTCGACTTTAAATCTGCGTCCGTAAACGTAGTGTTTGAATGCACGAATGTTTTCCGTTAAACCAATAATTCCAACTCGTAAATTGGGTACTTTTTTTATTATCATTAAGTTTTTTAGAATAGTAAGCTATCGGCAATTTTACTCCAGTTCTCTCGTCCATTTGGGACAAACAGCCTCCTACCGCCTTTGTCGAAGCATCGGTTGACAATATGAACTCCTTGTCAAAATTAGGTTTGATTAACACTGGTGCTCTATCCAGTCGCCATTTTAACTCCTCAAAAGCTTGTTGTGCTTCTGGGGTCCATTGAAATCTTCCCCTTTTCTTTGTTAATTCTGTCAAAGGTGCGGCTATTTCTGAAAAATTCTTAATGTAACGACGAAAATATGAACATAACCCGAGCATACCTCTGACCTGTTTTACATTTTTAGGGATTTTAAACTGAGCTATCTTGACTAGGTTTTCATTCGAAGGGCGAGATCCATTTTCGTCAATCGAAAAACACAGAAAAGTTACATTTGTCCTGCAAAAATTGCATTTTGATGGATTTATAGTAAGATTATATAGTTGTAACTGTAAAAAGAATTTCTCCAACTTAAACAACATCTCATCTATGTCTTGAGCCCCGAAGGCAAAATCATCGACAAAATTTGCTATGTTTAATTCTTTTAATGGTGCCAAAATTTTGTCCGATAATTTTTGTAAAGTAGCAGCCGAAAAAACTGCTCCCATTGGTAGTGATTTAAATTGAAAAGCACCAAATGGAGTTTGAAATGCAGTAAACTGTTTTTGTTCGTCTTTTAAGGATATTTGGAAGAAAGATTGGCTCAAATCGACTGTACTGAAATATTTTGACCCGCTAATTTTATCCACCTCAATATTCATTAAGGGAAGTGGGTGTGTACTATAAAGAACGATTTTATTCAGAGCCCTAAAATCTACACAAATTCTGTACTGTTGTTCTGTATTTGGTTTAGATTTTTTCTTTACCATTACCAGAGGGAAAGTAATGTAACTGTTGGAAGGTTCAATTATCTGTGCCTCCAACATCTCATCCAATTGCTCTCTTAGTGTCTCGCGTAATGCTTGTGGAACAGGAAAATATTTAGCACTAGTTAACTCTTCAGTTTTTACTGAAAATTCTGGTTGGACACAATTTGTTCGACCAATAGTGGTTAATGTCGTGCTAAAAACGTCCGCATATTCTCTCACCAATCTTAACACCTTTCTTTTTTGTATTGTTGTCCAAATGCTCTAATTGAAAATCCGAATCTTTTAAGAGTTGTCTACGTTTTTCTGTTATGTTTTGTGTTTTTACATCTTCCATGTGCTCTTGTACCTCTGCGATTATTGTGTTTTTATTTAATTTTACTTGTTGATGTGTTATATTAGAGATTAAAATTTGTGTGTGACCTTTATTATTAGTATTTACAATAGCTGGGTTAATTTCTATATTAGTGTGTTGTATGGGAGTTAGCACAATATCTGTCTCTAAAGCTGTAAATGGGTGTATTTGAAACTGTATCATTAATGTCTCCTTGGGTTTTAGTGTATAGTCTTCTGTCAATGTGGCATGCCTTACCACTTCAATTTCGTTAATGTAAGAATATGCTGAGTCCAAAATATTTAATTTTAAATTTTGTCCCACTAATGTGTTATCAGTGAAACTCATTGTCATTCCATTATTTCTCAAAAAATCTACCCCTAAAATAATTGAATAATTATTGCCAATGGTGCCATTAACAACATAAAAATCTTGGTTAATGTTTTGCCCATCTAATTGAATAGTTAATTTAAAAAATCCAAAAATGTCCAAAGGCTGGTTTGTGACCGCTCTTATTGTAGCTTGGGAGGGGATTCTTTTAATGTCAATGTCATTTCTTAGTTCGTCAAACAAATGTTTACTCATTAAGGAAGCAGCAGCTCTGTTATCAACCAAGCCAAAAACTGTTTTGTCATTTATATTTATTTCCACTACTGGCAGACAGCTACCTCTTGTTAGTGTCTCGTTCAAAGTGTTACTCGTACCCCTGTTTTTTGTTTGCAAAGTGTTATTTATGTTGATATCTAGGGACTCTCCCATTATTTGGGGTCTGTCTGTTTGACGGTTTTGTCTGTGTGATGGTGAGTCCCTTAGTAGTTTAAATGTTAGTTGTTGTGATGGTAATTTTGGCCTCTACCGCGGCCTCTATATGTCTGACCTCGTGTTGTGAAATTATTTCCTCTGTCTCCGAAATTATGTGACATGTCCTGTGAAGTGTTTCTGTTGTTAAATTGCCCTCTACTAAAATTATTAAATTGTCCTCTGTTGTTGTTGTTAAAGTGTCCTCTGTTGTTGTTGTTGTTGTTAAAGTGCCCTCTATTAAATGAATTAAATTTCCCTCTGGGTCGTCTGTAATCTGTTTCCCTATTAAAGTGTTGGGTGGGCTCCCATCTTGGGGCATTTTCGTAATGGACAGTGTCCTGAAAATTTGGGTCTCTCTCTCTGGTGTTATAATTTGGTGTTCTATGTTCCTGTTGTTGTACTCTTTGTCTTAGTTGTTGATTCTGAATTGTTAAATCTTGTAGTTGCTTCTGTATGTTTTGCAGCATTTGATGTGTTGAGTCTGTGTGTGTATGTGTTTCTTGGACAGTTCTGATAACATTTACTGCTTGTGTGTCGATTAATTGTCGATTTGCCTGCAAAAGTTGGATAAATTTAATTGCTTCTTCGAAGCTTTCAACGTCTTTTGTTAACAGTTGTAATTTATATGTGGGGAGCACGCCATCTATTAGCCGCGCTAATCGTGTTTGGTCGTATATTTCCTTTGTGTCCTCATTCTGAATGTCGATGTTTCCAAAAAATTGCCTTATGGCTTGCGTTAATCGCGCTCCGAAACTTTTTATATCTTCATCAGGTTTTTGCTTGCATTCATTTAATGCCAATTGTCTTAAAAGCAAACTATCGTTTTCGGAAACAAAATCTAAAAATCCGTCTTTGAAATTTTGAAATTGTGTGGCTTGAATCAATTCGACGTTATTTATAATTTTAGCCAATGGCTCTCTCTTGATTTTTGATATAACAAGCTGTATTTTTTGGATATCTGGTATTGTAGTGTCTTTAGTAAGTTTCTCCACCAATTGGATTAAATATTTAGGTGTAACTGGGCTTAGTCCATCATAAATCGGAATCCACGTTTGAATAACCGCAATATTTGGCGCATTTTTGTCTACAGGTGGGGTGAAAGTGTTGTCATTCATGTTTAAGATTTGTGTGTCTTGTAGACCCGTACCGTTACCAATGTCACCGTTATTAGCCATGCTATCCCTCTTAAACCAAACCAAAAAAAAAACAATCTCTAAATGAACACGTAATAGCGAAGATAATTAATCAATATTAGTGTTTTTAGGAAACCAACGTAAATTACGGTCAAAATATTCTTATTAAAATCAAACAAATCAATAATAAAAAAAAGACACATATATGCATAAAACCCATCAAAATTTCTAACCAAACTTTTACCCGCAGGTCCAAAACTCAATTTAAAAGAAACCCAATGTGCTCAGAGTACGATAATAAACCCAAAATAACCCCCTTTTGTTTAAGTTTAAAATTAAATCCTCCTGTCAAAATGTCAAATTTCTCTTTCAATGCATACATTTGCTCTGGTTCTATTTCACTATTTGGTTCCGAAAGGTCATGGCACCAACTGTCTTAATGTGCCTTTATGAACTTAATTTTAGAAGATTTAATTCTCTGTGTAACATTATAAAATGGCCGTAAATACGTAATAGGGTTAGCCCCAATGTAGTGAAATTATAGAAATATGAACCAGCATTAAGTATGACACAGAAAAAAAGATATGACAAATTAATTTTAAAAATACATATATTTATTTTGGACAATAAAATACATGTTATTGCTAAGAACGATGTTTATGGTAATATTTCAAATAGGGGTATTGATATAAAAATAATTAAAATACTAAGATAATTTTAAGAGGGTCTAGAAGTCAAAGAAATTAATATATATATTTAAAACAAATCATATATAATAAAATATGTCAAAATACTTGTTATGTAAAATACAACTTTGTGTATGCCAATTAAATTCTGACAGGAGGAGGACTTCAAATACTTCCGAAATTAAAAAAATCAAAGTTATTGCCTTTTGGGATCTTGCATGAAAGTGAATATAACAAAAGATTTTTTTCAAACTTACTACTTTCCCGTTTCATCGGAAGGACTGGCCTTGAAAAAAAAAAGTTCACAAATTGTCTCTACATAGTCCTGGGCACAGTGGGATGGAGGCTGGGGGCTGCAGGATCTCGGCTATAGATGCTGGGGCCTGCGGGACCTCGTGAATGACATCGGAGTTCTAGGCTGCTGATGTGGGCTATGCTGGGGGGCTGCGGGATCTCGGTCATAGATGCTGTGGCTTGCGGCGGATCTCTCAGTCAGCGATCGCTGGAGCTTGCGGCTGATGGGATCTCTCACCAGCGCAGTTGGGGCTGGCGGGATTTCTCCGTCAGAGTAGCGGGGCTTGGGGTGATGTTGGACGGCCTGATGTCAGCACATGCTGGACGTTGGGGCATCAGGACGGTGTCGGGATCTCTACGGGGCCTGGGGTGATGTGGACGTTGGCGTCGCTGTTTCTCCAGACGGGGACTTCGGAACTCCAGTCAGAGATCGCGGGGCTGGCGGTTGTTGGATCTCTCTCTCTCAGAGATGTAGAGGCGTAGTAGGTGCGGGATGCAGACCACTCAGGCCAATGTTGACTCAGCCATCAGTTGATCGACTCGAAGTCTCTGTAGTTGTCTCTCAGTCATTTTTTTAGCATGTGGACTCTCCGTGCATTTTTTTGGCATCCAGTCTGGAGGTGGAATCTCTATCCCTCTCTCTCCTTTTTTCGATCTCCTTCCTCTCTCTTCAAATTTTTAAATCCCTCCTCTGTAGCTCTCGTCCCGTCCCATTCGCTTCCTCTCCTCAAGGATCCACCCCTGAGCTGCCCCCCTGTCCCCCATAGGTTAATCAGTCTTTCTTTGGCACACCCCTTGACCAATAACGTAACCTGGGAGAAACCCTCCTTCGTGTAAAATTTCCTGGAATCCTTAATAGGATCCCCTTGGTGTTGGGTCATAAAACCTTCAGACACGTCTAGACTGTCCAAAATTTATTGCCTGATTGCTGTGCCTTTTGGAGACTTCAGTCTGGGAAAAATCCACTAACAATGAAACTATATGGCCCTCTTCTTTGGAAAAAAATCACTGGGGCTGCTAAATTGGTCCCTCACTTAACTCTACGATAAAAGGTTCTCACCGAAAAAATCCAATTAGGCAAAGTTGTCGGAACGTAATCCAACGATTCGACAGTAATGAGGAAGCTAAAAGTCCTTCACATCCTTTTATCTGATTGTTCGAGGGCGACTTTTGATCTTTTATCAAACCTTTTCAGTATTCAAAACAGATGAGCCGAAAAGGAATAACGGGTGCTCGCATTTTTGCAGAAAAAAGTTATCGCTTATAAGTTCAACAACATGACGGTCGAATGAGAATTCTATAGACATTTGTACATCTCTATTACATCATAAAAAGGATTTGGTTTACTAATGGGTAAGCAATGATTTTTAGATTTTCTGAAATCTGTAACACGCCTTGATGCTTAGCGATTATATAATAATTAAATGAACTTACAGACATGTGTCCATCCATATGGTGCCGCAATTAAAAGATTTTGTTTGTAAGTTGATGTTTTTTTTAGCTTCCACACTACGTTTATAACATAAAAAGTGGAAGGTTTTATAATCGTTCAGTCCTTCTGTCTGTCATCCACTTTCATAGCCCAAACTACAAACGCTACGGACAAGTATGATACGTTAAAAAATTCAGCGCATCGAAATTAGAATACATTGAAAATTTCAGAAAAGAATTCGAATTCGAAGTACTTCAATTATTTAAAAAACTTCAAAGTTTAATGCTCATTTAAAAAGCATAGGAATCCATTTTTATTAGAATTAAATCACCATTGCCATTGCAACAATCGCTCGAGAAACTTAAATTCTTGTAGACTGTAGACAATAAATTAAAATAAATTTATGTTTGCGACATCGGTCAGTTTGAAATGACGTGAAATACATTTCACTACGATATTTTTCGTATGTTTATATGAAATGTTTTCATTCTATTTAAAAGTGAAGGAATGTTATATATTTATTCTTTGAATTATAAATTGATTTTTGCAAACGATAAGTAACAATTATTAAATTTTCGAAATAAAATAAGTGAAACTAGCGATTTAATATAGAATTAAGGCTGCGTTTGGCGCCTTTTTACCTCTTACTTATATTACATGTTTTGGTTCTATTTAAAAGAGAGAAATATTATATATTGATTTTTAAATATTAATTAATTTTGCAAACGATAATAATTATGGAATTTATTATTAAATAAATAAATATTTTGAATTTTTGAAATAAAACAAATGAAACTTGCCACATTTTGCGTTTTAAGGTTTATAATAGAATTAATATTGTGCTTGGCGACATTTTTCCTGTTGAACACAATTGTTGTGTGGAAGCGGGTTAAGTGACAGATTCTGTTACAAACCTACTTGTTTTTTTTTGTTTTTTTCAAAATCTGTAACAATTCAACAACAGTGAAAGTTGAATAGAGTTACAGAAATCAATTCACCTCTAGCATATCATTAAAAGAATTTTGCTTATAAGAGACTAAGTTAATGATTAGTTAATGTAGTAGTATGAGTAAGTTGATGAATTTAACTTTTCAAGATCTGTAACACTTCAACGACTGGAGGATCGAGTGAAAATTAAATGGGAGTAACAGAAATTAGCTCTACACTCCTTGCCAACCTAAGTTGGGTAAATAGAAATATGCTATGTAGGAGATCCTTCTCTTGAATTATTTATCCTTCTCTTTTGAATATTATTTGAGAAAATTTCGCAATTTTAACAGAATGAAAAGTGTGTTTTTGTTAAATTGTATTCAGATCATTTTGTATGTAAATATTACCTTACAAGAGTTTCCAACTAACGGACCAATCGCACTTAACCCTCTCCCTTTTTATGTTTTTACCCAAGTTAGGTTGGTACGGATAGTAGATTAGATAGACTAATCTAGACTAGAAGATTTTAACAAAAATGGCTTCTCATTGTTTTTAAATGAGCTGAATTATTTGACGCAACACACTTCCCTGTACCATTTGTAGTTTGGGCTATGAAAAACTGGTGATGGACTGGCGGACTGAAGGATTATAATACTTACCACTTTTTACGTTGTAAAGTAGTGTGAAAGCTTAAAAGTAATAAAAATGTTATTCTTAGAAAATATCACAGTTTAAAAGTTAATCACTGAAACAAACCTGGTCAGGCACACTATTATTATACACTAAACTCCCCTCCTACAGCCCATTACTGGGACAAGGCCTGCCGTGCCCATTTCAGCTTTCGTGACCTAGGGCTCTGGGGTGCTATGCATATGTCCCGGTAAGGTGGTCAGCCTCATGCGGAACCGCCAGTGTTTAGTTCCCAAGCATGCTTGGTACCAATTTAATCGACCCACTCAAGGGATTAAAGGAGGGGTCAACCTCGCCCAATCAGGGATTCGATCCCCGGACCTGTGGCGTGGCAATGCGAAGCACTACCATTAGGCCACTGGGCCTCATTATTAGAAACTATCCGGGGCGGACTGGCCCGGGCGGCTAGTCGGCGATCGCCGAGTGGGCCAAACTGTCAAGTGGGCCAAAAACAATATGATAATATTCGTTTAAGTGGGAAAAAATCTACAAATACTTAAGTGTGTATTAAAATATTCAAAATAAAACAACTTAAACAACAAGAAAACAACTTAATATTTTTGAATTAAATTTAAATTATGTCTAAAAGGCATTGGCCACCATTGAGCATAAAAGGGGCCCACATTTTTTTCAATCGAGCCAAGGGGCCGACTTTGCCTCTGAAACACCCTAAAAATATTACATATAAAAGGGGCCTAAAATTTTTGTTCAAATTGAGCCCAATGTGGTTATTATTTGGGCCTATTGGTCCACATTGCCTCTTAGGATCCTTATACAGTATATATATAAAAGGGCCTACAAATTTTGCTCAAATTGTGCCCATCAGAGGTCACTCGGCCTTTGGGGGCCCTATATATAATTATTATATAAGAAAGGGGCCGACATTTATTTTTCAAATCGTGCGCAGGGACCCACTTTTCCTCTGAGGCCTCTTATATACATTGTATATAAAAAGAGCCTTATTTTTATTTTCAAATTGAGCCCAATATGTGGTCCTAATTGGGACCATTGATCCACATTGCCTCTTAGCTATATATATATTATATGAAAGGGGCCAACAAATTTTATTATACAAATAAATCTACTAATGGAAAGTCAAAGTTTTAAATGCAAACAATGCAAAAGATGCTTAGTTTGTGCCTTCAAACTTTTGCATGAACTCAATCTTTATGAACCGACGTACCCTTCATTGCACAATGCACAGGGCGTACAATTATAATTCACTTTAAAGAAATTCACTTTTTCATGCACACAAGTTTCATGTGAACGCTATTTTTCAGTTTTGAAGCTCATAAAAAATCGTTTGCTCTAAAATATGGGACAAGATCGCCTTGAGGACTTAATGCTTTTGTATGTTGAAAGAGATTTTAAGAACGACTATGAAAAAGCTATGGATTATCTAGGCTAGGTCTAAGATTATCTAGGCTTTTTGTTGGATATTTGTAAAATAAACGTATATAGATGTTATAAGGATAATTAAAGGTAACATAACTTCTATTTTAAATTTCATATTGAATTTCTTACTTTTAATCAAAACAGTTGATTAATTAATAAACATATACATCGATATCCTGTATTATGGTATGGTGGGCCAAAGTCATTACTGCGCCGGGTGGGCCAATCTTAGCCAGTCCGCCCCTGGAAACTATTTCAAAAATTTAAATGGTAAATAGCTGTAACTAGAAAACGACAATGTATTTCTTTTTAAAGCAATGAACAAGAAAATTTAGCACTTGAATATTGAAGGTTTGGTATGACTCGAAGTTTGAGAATTGCTAATGAATGTTTGGTAAGACTCAAAGTTTTATGAAAATTGGAACTTTTATACAATCATTCAACTCTAAATGTTAATTGAAGGACCAATTCCCCCTCTCAAAGTGCATTAAATTCTCAATATTAAGTAAGTCTACGCTTCTTCATTTGTACATTAAGGAGGAATGGGCACACTGGACCGCGGGTCTCGACAGCCAAGTGCATCAATGTTAATCCAATGGAGAGAAAAAAGTATTTTGTCTGCCACATTTCTCATGTATCTTCTTCATGTATTGAGTATTTTTATCAACGAATTTTTTTATGTTTGTAGCTGACTTTACAGGTCCCGACAGTCCCACTTTTTGAAATTGGTTCAAATATTTTTTTTTTAATGTTCTATAAATAATTTCACTAAAAGTATTCGAAGAAATTTTAAAAAGTGGTATTGTAAAGACCTGTAAGTTATCTACATTTATTATTTAAAAACAAAACTTTGATAACATTTAAACAGAATTAACATTGGATATGTAGTGTACCTGCAGACGATGTTTCAGATTGGAGACAACTAATATATTTTTTTTTCTTGATTATTAATTTAACCGTACAACTGGTTCAAAGTAGAAAAACAATGGAGGATCATTTCAAATGCGATTTTGACTCTTCACATAGAATCTTGCTCTTTTAAAATGTCTTAAAAATAGTGATTAAAAATGCAAAACACACCTGAAAGTACATTATTTTTAGTAACTATGAGTACTTATTATATTTTTAATATTTTCAATTGAAATTAAATTTATTATTTCCATATGATAATTCAATAGTTCAATTAAAAACGTTTGGTTCAAATAAAAAAAAATCCCCCATATCCCCCTCTAAAATTTGTTCTACGATAAAGTTTAAAACCTGTATTAATGGTTTCAAGTGAAATCTTGTGCGCTTTTTAAAGTAAAGTAAATTCGTTGTGAGTTCGCTGTAAAAAAATTCAGTGTGGCGCACGTTACACTCCACGCACAGTGCAGAGTCCAATGGACAAAAATGGAATGTGACTTTTTATTTGAGAAGTTTAGTGCATTTATTATTATTCTAGGATAGTCATAGTTTTGTGTCCGAAATAAATATAACAAAATCGTTGAAATCACTTAAAGTATAAGGTTCTATGGAGTGATAAGAAAAATAGCGTTACGAAATTAATATATTTTGAGCATTTTGGGAATCTTTTAATATGCTTATTGGTTTAAAAAGGTACATTAAACTTAGAACTTTACAGTAGATATAAAAAACGTTTGTATTTACATTTAATTATTACCTCCCCTCATACCCCCACTTAGCCATCTTGCATATAATGTATTTAAACTATTTTAATTTGAAATATATATTTTTTAGCTGCTAATAGCTGCGACCCTATTTCGGAGAATTTTTAATGAACGCGGCGCAGTGAATAGCATAACTAGATTTCGACATATTTTACAATGTAGCTTCCAAAACCGTAATATTTAACTTTCATTTTCAAATATGCGTCTTATTAATGATCCATTTTAAACACTTCCTCTAAACGAGCTACAAAAAAGAAGCGTAATGCTAAATGATGACGTTCAATTTTATCAGAATGAAAAGTGTATTTTGTTTAAATTGTATTCAGATCATTTTGTATGTAAATATAACCTTACAAGAGTTTCCAACTAACCGACCAATCGCGCTTTTACCTTTTCCTTTTTATTCTTTGTTTTTACAAAAGTTAGGTTGGCACGGAGTGTAGCCGCCTGTGTGACAGACAGACGGACGGACGGACTGAACGATTATAATACCTTCCACTTTTTATGTTATAAACGTAATGAGGAAGCTAAAAGTCCTTCGCATCCTTTTATCTGATTGTTCGAGCGCGACTTTTGATCCTTTATCAAACCTTTTCAGTTTTCAAAACAGATGAGCCGAAAAGGAATAACGGGTGCTCGCATTTTTACAGAAAAAAAATATCGTTTATAAGTTCAACAACATGACGGTCGAATGAGAATTCTATAGACATTTGTACATCTCTATTACATCATAAAAAAGGATTTGGTTTACTAATGGGTAAGTAATGATTTTTAGATTTTCTGAAATCTGTAACACGCCTCAATGCTTGACGATTATATAATAATTGAATGAACTTACAGAAATGTGTCCATACATGTAGTGACGCATTTAAAAGATTTTGTTTGTAAGTTGATGATTCTTTTTTTTCAAAATCTGTAACACTTCAACAACTTGTGGATCGAGTGAAAAATGAATAGAGTTACAGAAATCAATTCATGTCCAGCATATCATTAAAATAATTTTGCTTATAAAAGGCTAAGTTAATGATTAGTTGATGTAAGGATACAAGGACTTAGCTTATAAAAGACTAAGTTAATGTAGTAGTATGAGTAAGTTGATGACTTCAAATTTTTCAAAATCTGTAACACTTTAACGACTTGGGGATCGAGTGAAGGTTAAATGGGAGTAACAGAAAGTAGCTCTACACTCCTTGCCAACCTAAGTTTTGTAAATAGAAATATGCTATGTAGGAGATCCTTCTCTCCCCCCCCCCCCCCCCCCCCCCATCAAGTCACGTATTTCACAAAGCATGGCAAATAACAAAAATTGGTATAAACAGTTTGTTAAATACATTTTCCTGTTTATAAAAATGCTAAATTTTTGTTTGTCAATAAATACTTTTTTGACTTATAACAAAAATAAGAAACATCACTTTTTGACATATTTTTTTTAAAGTAATGATAATTTAAAGCCTTTGGACTATCTAAAAGTGTAAGTATATTTAGTATACATTTATGAAAAAAAATTATATTGATATCTGCAATATTAAAAAAAAAAAGTTAAAAGTGTCCCATACCCCCTTAAGACTAAAATTCACCCCCGAAGACGCTTTCTGGCTGTCACGTGGTATCTATGATGTCACTTGTCACTAGTAACTATAAACAAACTTTGAAACACCACATTGGAATTGAGTTTAGGCAAATTTGAAACTCTTCTGTAAAACAGCCCTTCACTATCTCAATATTTATTATTTCAATAGTAAATTCGATTATATCAAGTTTAATCATAAAACAATCACACCGGTTTGTTTACAGATACTAGTGACGTCGGCAAAATCGACGCGTTTGTGACACGTGACAATCACGGGAAAAAAGCCATTTTAAAATGATTTTTAACAATTACTTAAAAATTTATTTCGCAAAAAAAATTCTGCATTTATATTTTTTGAGTTTAAACTATGATTTAAATACTATTGGAAGGTATTTAAGCTACACTCAAGTACCCTATTCTTCACTAGGCGTGTTTACATGAGCCATCGAATCCATGGATTGAAGAGCAAACTCAGCAATTTTTCCCTCTTGGGGATTTTCTCTCAGACAGAACCGGAATTGCAGGGTTCATTGTGGGGTTTTGCAAACCCTCCAATGAAGGTTTGATGTTTCATACCATGGATTCGGCCACAGATTATCGTTTGGGTTAGGAATCCTGCTCGACCTCTTTTTCCCTTAATGGGGATTTTGGCATTCCATGGATTCGATGGCTCATGTAAACACGTGCCTACTGTGTTATTGCGACCCTGCATGTTGTATATGCATTGCAGGCCTGTCGTACCTCGGTGCCGCCGACTACGCGGTGGTGGGATGCATGCTGTGTGCCTCGGCGGCCATCGGCCTCTATTTCAGAATGAGCGGGGGAAGGCAGAAGACCACACAGGTACGAAGAGTCGCCATTGTTGTTTTTATGCATGTAGGTACGAAGAGTCGCCATTGTTGTTTTTATGCATGTAGGTACGAAGAGTCGCCATTGTTGTTTTTATGCATGTAGGTACGAATAGTCGCCGTTGTTGTTTTATATGCACACGTGTACGAATAGTCACCGTTGTTGGTTTTTATGCACACAGGGAATAGTCACCATTGTCGTTGTTTTATGCACACATGCACGAACAGTCGCCATTGTTGTTTTATGCACACAGGTACGGATAGTCGCCGTTGTTGTTTTTATGCACACGTGTACGAATAGTCGCCGTTTTTTTCCCTCATAAACACATGCACAAATAGTCACCATTGGTTCTTTTGTGTGCATTAGATGGTTCAAACTTTTTATGAGGTTGTACTGGATGGTAAAGCCTGGGACATAATGCTGTTAGCTAAGGCGACATACTGCTTTCTTATAATAGGAAACACTCTGCGTACGATGCCGCCTTTAACTGTTGCGTTGGGTGCCTATTCAGGTGTCGGCTCGTCACTTGACTGTGGTTATAAAATACCCGTTGCGCCCTTCGCCAATAACCCTCCTGTAGCTCTAGTGTAACGATAAATCAAACCTAACCTATATAAGGAAACGGCGTTTGAAGTAGCTGTGCATGAAGTCACCGTTGGCTTTCCATTTGTTGTTGCTTCTTAGGCTCCTTTGTCTAGATATCTAAATCAAGTCTAGCTTGTGTCTAAAAAACATCCCGCCTACACCAAAAAAGTCTCGAATCAGCGCAGCATTTTCAAAAAGGTCACTTTTCGGCATATTCAAACATGAAAGCAGATCCTCTCTCTCTCTCTCTCTCTCTCTCTACTGGATTTCACTCTTTTGCTTTAAGAGTGTATGCCCACGTAATCATCTCTACCTTTAGGTTCCTTTTGGTAGACTGTGGGTTATCGAGGCCGCTACAACTCCATACACTCTTAAAACAAACGAGTGAAATCCACTCTTTTAAGAAAAGTGCATTTTCGACACCTAAATGAGTGAAAATTAACTTAGACTAAGTTAAAATCGCTCGGTTGTTGTTAAGATTGTTGGAGTTTTAACAAAACGAAATAGTGAAATCCATTCCTATAGGAGAAGTGCATATTCGACACCGAAAGGAGTGAAAATTAACTCAGACTGAGTTAAAATCACTCGTTTGTTTTAAGAGTGTAGGGACGTTATAGGGTAAGGTGGAGTAAGTGGGCCACCTCCCCCCCTGGCATTCCCCGAATTATGGACGTAAAAAAAAATCTGTAACAATATTTTTACTTATTTACCCCAATAGATGCAGGAACCATTATGGCATCATTATCATTTAAGTATGTAACAAGGTACAATCCTTTTTGTGAATTTTTTTTTAAATTGCATCTTTTCGTAATTCACGCCATCATACTATTTTTTATTTATTTCCAAACGGTTCATGATACAAAACAAAATGTTATTTATTTTGAAAGTGTGCAAAACATAGTATCTTTTTGTAGTGCCATGTACTTGTGATGTTGATAAGGTACAAAGAAAATTGGGGTGGCCCAGTCGCTCCGCGTTTGGGGTAACTGGGCCACCACAATGGTGGGGTAACGGTCGTATCCACCAGCCACGGGATCAACCTGAGACAGCCTAATCTAGCTTTGTTGCTCCAACTGGTTGATCGTGTTTTAAATCGGCATCCCTATCCACCAGCGCAGGATTTAGTCGTCCGCAGAACATCTTCCGGAAGTCTTCTATGATTGGCCAACTGCAATTTTAGGCTTTATTTGATTGGTTGGTTGGTATGATATAGGTGTATGTATTTTCCGGCTTGCTATATATGATTAACTTTGAATACGGATTGTAAAAAAACAAAGTGAAATATATATGTTTATTTCTTGTGCTTTGAAGTATTTTTTTCGTAGTAATATCTCTCTTCTGGTAGTGTTTCAATTTGAAAATGGATTTTTTAGTTGCTTCATGTGAAAGGGACCTGGTTTTCTTGCTGATCGCCAATGAACAAGATTTAGCAACACTTTTTTAAAAATATGTTTGGCTCAAAAAATTAGTCAATTTTATAAATAAAAAAATATCCAATATTAGTGTTACGATCCAAGAAGACACTGTTTTCATTAAAAAAAAGTATAACATTACAAGGAAAATAAAAATAAAAGGATTGTAGAAAATAGTACACAAAAAATAATATAGATGGGGCTACTGCATGTGAAAATCGTTACATTTTCAATGTTCCGATACATCGTTATTTATTGTTAATAAAAAGTTTATATACTATGAAAAACATTTTGGTAAGCTTAAATAAATTTGGTGTCCACTCTGATTATATCTCGCCTTCCAATGTATTCTAAATTTTCTAAATCATTTAAATCTTCCTCATCATAAGACTCGTTAGAAATCGGCGTCGGCCATCTTTTCTGTTCGCAAAACTGCTCGAACGCTATTGGTAGATGGAATGTAGTACTAGGTTTAAACCACCTCGAGAGGTGGTTTATTCTCGAACGACTAGTCTAGGTTTATTCTCGCGATTACGTGTTGGTGGATACCGTTTTGCGGCTAGTCCCGCACTAGAACCTCTTCAGAGAATAAACCGCGCCTAATCGTGGTTGGTGGATACGACCGTAAGTGGGCCAGGGGTGGTCCACTTGGGGTGGCCAAGAAAGTTTGTTAGGCTGATTACATCCAGTGATATGAGGTCTGAAGTCGAATTATGCTAAAAAAATTGGCCCACTTACCCCACCTTACCCTAACTGGCTTTTTTTCTTTCTGTGCCAATCCCAGGAGTTCCTGATGGGCGGCCGGGCCATGGGCGTGTTACCGGTGGCCTTCTCCCTGATGGCCACATACATGTCCGCCATCTCGGTGCTGGGCATGCCAGCCGAGACCTACAACTACGGCACGCAGTACCTGATGTGGTTACTGGGTTCGCCGGTGGGGGCGCTGATCGCCGCGAAGGTATTCCTGCCCGTATTCTACGAGATGAATGTGTCCACAGCGTATGAGGTAAGGCTATATAAGTAAAGGGTGAGGCAAACAAAAGTGGCCCCGGTCTAGAGATGGGAATACGTTGAAATGCTTGGCGAGAAAAACTCTTGAAGCGGCATGAAACCTGTTTTTGCATTGGTTGGATCGGATTAGCTTCACATTCGAGCTACTCATAGACTAGTGGCGAGTTAAGTTCTTAGTTCGTATTGTATGAAGACGTCCCATAATGCAAATTTGGTGTCTTGTAATCAATTAAGAATGTTTTGTATTAACAAAAAAAAGTCATATTCTCTAGGATAAATAACAACTGAAACAATCAAATAACCACTTGTTTGAACTTTCCTTGATCAGCTCTACAAACCTTGTTTATATTTCATTTCAACTAGCTTCTCAAACCGTAGCGTAGTTCCTGGCAAATAAGTCGCCAAGCGTTTGTTTGGGCTTAATATTGAAGCGATCAATAGCTTCAGTTAGCAAACCTGTTTTTTATTGGTTTTAGACTTGGCAACATTTCTGTCGTATTCTTATCTCTAGACTGGGGCCACTTTTGCTTGCCTCGTATTTACTCTACGTATCGGCTCGTCTAAAGTAGATATGAGGTAACAATCAAAGTATCTTACATAATACAGCCTTCCGGGTTGTTTTAGATGCTATCACATATCAACAGATAATGTTAGTGATAAATGTATGAATGTAATGCCTTGTAAATGCATTTTTCGCTAACAAGTTCTGTTATATTTGCGGCAAAGTACCATTTTCTACACACAAAAAAGGAACATCACTGCAAAAATTAAGAAAGTGTATTGTTTGTATTTTGGTTATTGGATAGAAGACCAGGACCAAGTCTAGGCCTCTCATATATGTTGTTAGACTTGGGCAACAAGTTTTTTTGGGGGGTGGGGGTGGGAGGGGGTAAGCAATTATGCCGAATATTTGGGCTGGTAGGTTAAGAACCTCCATAAAATAGCATTCCCTGAAACTTAATGATTGGGAGTTATTCATTCTATTATTTCTGCCTCACTCCATCAATTAAAGATCATCTCATCAATTGAAAATGTTATTTAGGTTAAGGGATCATAGGAGTCTTAAAAGTGTGCAAAGAAGGTACAGCTGTGGAAATAAAAAAGTACCCACTTGAGGTGATTTCATCCGTTAGTCACCCTATAGAATCGGACCTTTTTTAGATTGTGTACAATTAACATTCCGAGTTAATTGCACGATACAAAATTTGCATAAGGGGCCGTCTTCATATTAAAAATATTACGATCTTTGAAATTTCCAATAGCAACACCCAATTTTAATAACTTAGAAATGTTAAGCACTCTTGAAAACCCTTAAATCTAAGTTTTTGTTACATTTGGATGAATATTTGACGAGTTATTCAATCGAATCACTTGCGGACCTTTTGGGGACCATCTCTAAAATGACAAGCAAGCATGCATACAAGGCCGTCTTTATTTATCAATTACACATGTAATCTTATAAACAGTCCCCTAAAGGGTAATTAAAAAATATTTTGTGATTTACTCAGCAAATTATGAATAAAAAATTTTAAAAATTGGGATTTCGCTTAAACTTCCTGTCTTGAATTTATTTCTGTAAAAATATTAAGGGGTTTCTATTCATATTTTTTTAAAAAATTGATATAATAATTATTAAAAAATATAAAAATTGTTTTAAATACCCCAATATTGAATGCATTTTGTCTGGGTTATTATAATTTCTTTTCAGTAAAAAATTCGTTTCATTATCTTAATTTTCTATAGATCGAGATAGTTTTTTATATGCAACTCATTTAACATTATGGGACCTAAACTTTGCACGTAACTCCTCTAATAATGCTTAAAAACTAACAAAATTTGGCATTTCGTATTAACATAGGTCAGAGATTTGAAATATGGATTCAAAAAGGGGTGTTACTATTGGAAATTTCAAAGTTAGTAACATTTTTAATATGAAGATGGCCCCTTATGCAAATTTTGTGTCATGCAATTAACTCAGAATGTTAATTGTTCACAATTTCAAAATTGTCCGATTCGATAGGATGACTAACGGCCAAAATAATCACTAGTGGGTACTTTTTTATTTCCACAGCTGTACTACAAAGCATAGTTTGATCTTTCATGTAATTTTTTAACTACTCAATATACACGTATAATTTTTTGATATGTAATTCTACAAGATTTATATTATATAAACAAATTTTAAAATTTATTAAACTTTAGCCAAAACTAAAATAAATTATATTAAATATAAAGCTACTTGAACACATTGGGATAAGTCTTGCGCGGCAAATTTTGAGGTCAAAATTGAAAAAATGACCAAGAAAATGACTTTCTATTGTACAAATATATTTAAACAAAGACTTATACCTAAATTCTCAGCTCAATTTTAACTAGAAATTATGTTTAAAAAAATTTAAAATCAAAACTTTAAAATTTGTATTAATTTTTTTAGAAAAAAGTTCTTAAAATAATTTCTAATTAAAATTGAGCTGAGAATTTAGTTATAAGTCTTTGTTTGTACATATTTGTACAATATAAAGTCATTTTCTTTGTCATTTTTTCAATTTTGGTTTCAAAATTTGCCGCGCAAGCCTAATCCCGATGTGTTCAAATAGCTTCATGTTTAATATCATTCGTTTTAGTTTTGGCTAAAGTTTCATAAATTTTAAAATTTGTTTTATATTAAATAAATCTTGTAGAATTACATATAAAAAAATTATACTTATATATTGAGTAGTTCAAAAATTACGTAGATGATCAAACAATGCTTTGTAGTTTCTTCTTTGCACATTTTTAAGACTCCTATGACCCCTTAAAAGCAAAGTAACTTAGGAAAATGATCATACAGTTTATGTAGTATAAAACAGAAAGAATTATACATTTTTTTCTTTTTATTATAGTTTTTTTAGTCCACAGAGCGTGACATGTCATGCCCGTGGTGTCTCCCAACCCCTCTATTTAATGACTTAGGCATTTTATATCTAGCTTATAAGATACAACTCATCTTTTTAAATTGGAGAATTAAAGAAAAGAACATTTTGGAAAAATTTTAATGCAATTTTTATCTTTATTTGAACATGCTTGTTTATTTTACAGAGTATATTGACTGTTAAAAATGATAGTTCAAGGTTGTACCAAAATACGGTTCGAATTTGCTGCAACCATGATTTGGTAAACTGTTAAACCATAAAACGGTATTTTAAAATTTCATAACTATGGTGAGAGGTTGAACCATATGTGCGATTTTGCCAACGCGTAACTATAGGGAAAGGTTTAACCATAAAAAGGTTCTCCCAATGCATAACAATAGTGAAAGATGAAAAAATAAACTGTATTTCGTAAGCTAACGCCGTCGGGATTTTGAACCCCATAGATTTAACGAGCACGTCTGTCCCAGTGTACTCGAGCCCATCCGTGATGAATTGAAGTTTTTCTACTATTTCCAGTAAAGAATTCCGATTTATAGGATGACTAGCAGTACACTCTTAAATCAAAAGAGTGAAATCCACTCCAGTTGGAGAAGTGCATTTTCGACACTGGAAAGGAGTGAATATTAACTCAGCCTGAGTTAAAATCACTCGTTTGGAGTGATCCTATTGGAGGTTTAACACACAAAGGATCCACTCCTTTCGGAGAAGTGCATTTTCAAGACTGGAGGAATGAAAATTACTCAGATTGAGTTGAATTCGCTCGTTTGTTTTAAGAGTGTAGGTGGGATTCGAACCCCCGCTCTCCTAAGATGGTTGAATCTCTAAGCTGATGCCATAACCACTCGGCCACGGACAGGCCAACTCTCAAGCAGAAGCAGTACTACTCATGACGCCTACGTTTGAGTAAACAGTTAAATTGTGGGTTGGAAGTTAGTAGAAGTTGAACCGAACTTTCGTGCTATTGGAGTAGAAATCGAAGCAATTTTTCGTGAAATCAGGTCCATTTCCAGAATATGATATTTGGTTGAACCATTTAATGGTGTATGCGCCAGAAGTTCTTAATTTTTTCACCAATATTTGGTTCAACGTTGAACTGAAATTTTAAACAG
The DNA here is from genome assembly GCA_023701765.1 of Hylyphantes graminicola. NCBI lineage: Eukaryota > Metazoa > Arthropoda > Arachnida > Araneae > Linyphiidae > Hylyphantes > Hylyphantes graminicola. The sequence continues at coordinate 77,072,127 of CM043111.1, read as the reverse complement.
TGTTGAATGCTTGCTCTCAATGACTGCGGCCAGGCCAAGTCCGTAGACATGAAAAAAACTTGTAATTGAATTCAAGATGTGGTGGCAGTTCAAAGTAGGGTCTATGTCATTTTAATTTTATTTGCAGCAATATTGTATGGGGGAAAAATCAGTTTGTCTTTAGGCGCTGTTACTTACAAAGTCATAAGTAGTTTTGTTAAGTTGGATAAATGCTTCTTCAAAGCCCGAGACATTTTAGTACCAATTTAAAATCCTCTAGGCCATTAGCAATAGGGGCTGTGCACATATAACGTTATCAATTTTACACATATTTTTGACTCCCCTCCCCCCCCCCCCCCACATCGTCATCAGCTACAAAAAGAAAATTTAAGTTTTTAATTCGATAATCACCTCATTCCTTCATAAAATTATTGGTGTACAGTCAATATTAATTCCATAATTATCAGTATTGGAGTGCAGGTGTGATATTTCTGGCGTTATTTCGGTCAACCGAATATGTATGTGTTTTTTGTCTTAAATTTTTCTATGAAATGATTTCACACAAGTAAATTTAGAAATAAACTCGTGAATATTGCACAATGTACGAAAATTGAAGATAAATAAAAATGATAACGTTAGCCCAACCCCCCTCCCCCTCTGGTAATTCTAGGATATCATTTGGCTTACCCCCCCCCCCCCCCCCCCCTCTTAAAATGATAACGTAATATGTGCACAGACAGCGAGTTCACCAGATTTATGGCTATGGTGGCTTGTGCCGGCTCTTTCTACGTTGATTGAGCTAATATCTAACGACTTTATCGTTAAATATTGTCTAATTTCACTTTAAAGTCGAGTAGAAAAGATAGGTTTCGTTTGGTTAATAAATGTGGCTATCAGTGGTTACCATGCCATACCACCAATGAAACTCTGGAATGGAAACAGAAATTAGCTACGCTCCTCGCCAACCTAAGTTGGGTAAATAGAAATATGCTATGGAGAAGATCATTCCGCGCATGTAAAGAGTTCCATAAATTGCTTGTCAATCCATCCAGAAAACATGTTTAAAACATTTAATTCTTTTGAGGTCTAACAAATTTTAATATTATTTGAGAAAATTTGGCAATTTTATCAGAATAAAAAGTATATTTTTGTTAAATTGCAGTTCGAAAATTTTGTATGTGAATATTACCTTACAAGAGTTTCCAACGAACGGACCAACCCCGCTTTTCCCTCTTCCTCTTTACTGTTTGTTTTTACCCAAGTTATGTTGGTAAGGAGTGTACGTCGCGTGAAAAAAGCGAATGAAGGGGTCATGAGCAAGAAACACACGAGCAGAAGTTTAATGTCATACAAAATAATTAGTATATATCGAATTATCATGCTGATCAGTACACAAAGAATACAAAACTAGTGCAGTATTAGAGTGATAAAATGTTTATGAAAATATGGAGGAAACATGCGAAAATTGGAAAGTACAATATTGAAAATTAAATTTTTGAAGAACCAACCAAATTGAACTCTAGCATTTCTACCCCCAACTGTATTACTCAATTCCCCAAACTAGAAATTTACTTTCATTGCAAGCATTTTCATGTTTTTAAATTATCACAAAACTGCATCTTAATTACTTTAGGTGGCGTTTATAGAATGCTATAAATCTTAGTAACTTTGTTATCTTTGAAACCTGTTTCTTTCCTCTCCAACCTTTATAAACAGATAAAAATAAAACTTCTAGTAAAAGAAGCTAAAATTAGCCAACCTAAATATAGAAGAGAAATAAATCATAGTTTATTGTGATTTTTTTAGACGAGGCTTTTGTTCATGTTAAGCCAGTAAGGCGTGATTTTTTTTTTCATCCCGAAAAAATATATTTGTATCTTTAATACTCATATACATTATAGGAGAAAATTGAAAAAAATTTACTGCATTGGAATTTAAATAGTTTCAATTTTTTTAATTTTTGCCATATGGCAAAAACCAACTACAAAATTCCAATTTTGATAAAAATTATTAGAAAACTACTGAATATACACTGCTCAAAACAATTAGGGGAGCACTTTTTAATTCCAACTTTAACTTCACTCCCAACTTTTTAATTTTTATCCTATAAATCTGAAATTTGTTAAATAGTTTCACTATGCATTCGAAATAAAATAGTAAAAAACAGGAGAAAAAATCTTAAGTTTTTAATACTTAAATTTAAAGGGGGAAATGGAATAATAACTTTTTAATAAATTATAACAATAATTTTTTTCAAAACTTTTTTTGTTAAAAATAGTTGAAATTTATTTTTAAACATCTAAAAAATGCAAGCATGAAAAATTTAGGGTCAATTTATTTTCTAAAACTGTTTTCAAGTGAAATTTATTTTACCATATTTTTCATATTTTCATTAATATTAAAAAATATATATTAAATTCCTAAAAATACGTTATTCTTCCATATAATGATGTATCTAACGATACATAAATTGCGAATTTAACTTAGTCAGAAAAAAATCACAAGATGATGATTCCCAATGGAATTATTGGGAGCGAAAGGGTTTAAAACATGTGCTCCCCTAATTGTTTTGAGCAGTGTATTTTAAAATAATCCTCTTGAGTAGTAATTATTTTTTCAAAACAATTTATTTGCATATTTAGTACTAATATAATTATACTTTGAATACTGCGAAAGACGTAATTTTACAACAGTTAATAACTTCACTCTTTAATTTCGAATACACTTTTACTTATGTCTTCTATGAAGGTTATTAGTAACTAAAACTTCAAAATGGAATGTAATAGAAGAAAAAACAAAGATTTGTCGAGAGGGAGCTCTATTTTAATAGAATAAAGTGATTATGTTACTTATTGCCATATGACAACAATATGCATTAGAGAGTTAACACTTAAAAAAGAAACACTTCATTTTGTACTAAATAAACATGGGTATTTAAAGAAATGGTCTGTCCCATAGGCTATATAAAGCAATATATTTTCGATACAAATACATGTCAAAGTATTCCTTGAAGATGCATGCAACTTTTGGCCCTGGCGTACAATAAATAAAAGAAAATCCAAGAGAAAATATCACCTGGTTATATAAATATTGTTGATAAAGGTTGAAATAGTTTATCGAGGGCTCTCAACACTAGTCTTAAAATTGATAAATCTTCAGAAATCAATGATTAAATAACCAGAGGATATTTTGCTATCGTTATTTTCTGTCTTAGTTCAAAAAAAAAAAAAAAAACCAGCCAAAATTGAAGAGCTTAGTGAAAGAAGGTGCTAAGTGACATTTTTGTGTTAATCAACGTATTACCAAGTTCTTTAACGATAACAAGTTTTCCCTTTTTCATAAACAATAAATATTTAGTGTATCGTCACTTAAGGGGGAATGGGCGTGTTGGACCGGGGGTCTCCAAACTCAAGTGCCTCAATGTTAATCCAATGGGAAAAAATTATTTTCTTTGCCACATTTCTCCGGCTGTATTGAATATTTTTACAAGCGGATTTTTTATGTGATAAATGTAGCTGACTTACAGGTCTCTATCTTCCCACTTTTTGAAATTGCTTCGAATATTTTGTGTAAAATAATTTATTGAATATTAAAAAAAACATTTGTACTAATTTCAAAAAGTGGGATGATAGAGACCTGATGTCAGCTACATTTATCACATAAAAAATCCGCTTGTAAAAATATTCAATACAGCCGGAGAAATGTGGCAAAGAAAATAATTTTTTCCCATTGGATTAACATTGAGGCACTTGAGTTTGGAGACCCCCGGTCCAACACGCCCATTCCCCTTAAATTCCCACATGTGCTATCTAACTTCGCAAAACGGTAGAAATTTACTGAACGCGGTAACCCTTGCGAACTTGCCAAAATCGCTCCAAAAGTCGGCCGAAAACCCAACTGAAATGATCGAATATGTTTGAATTATATCGTCGCATTAGAGCTACACGAGAGAGCGCCAAAAAACGTGTTTGTTCATTTAACACAGGCTGTTCGGGAAACGTCATCGTTGCAAAATTAAAGAATTCGAATCATCAGTCGAAGTCTGACGGTTGCCACAAAAAAAATCGTTTATCGCCAAATCCGAAAAAATCACGCCAAGGGTTACTGTACAGTAAATCTGATCCTTTCACAACAATTAGTAAGCGCATGTGGGAACTTAAGTGACGATTTCAACAGATCTTAGTGCAAAAGAAAATTTTTAAAGCTCAATTTCTCCTTTTTGTCACATAACACGTTCTTCCACTAGCTTTTCAACTGTTTGCAATACTTTGTCAAGCAATATGGAATTTGTTTTTACTTATTAACCATTACTCGTGTAAAAATCATGTGTTGTTAAACTATATGTCAAAGTATTGCTTAATAATGTATTCAGTTTTTGGCTAGGCCTGAAATAATTTAAAAAATGGAAGAAAAAATATCGTCTGATTATTTAGTTATTGTTGATAAAGGATGTCATTGCTTATTGAGAGATCCCAAGACTATACCAAAACCGACCTTAAGTTTGCAGTATACAAATGTTCTACGAGAAAGAGGGTAAATAGTTCTCATTTTTTGAGTGCGAGAATCGAATACAAAAGGTATTTCACATTCAATAAACAAATTGATTTGTTATTTCAAGACATACATTTTTTTTTATTAGTTTAGCTTCAGTTAGAGTGTTATTTTAATTGTTTTTTTCCTTCGATTTTGACGTAACAGGGCGCACGAATATCAGGGTCAAATTATTAACCAAATCGGAGCAGGCGAAGCTTCGGTGTCAGCCGCGTTGTTTACGCAAATTCCTCCGCGTAGTACATTTCTCTGCTCCTGCTGCAAACTTAAGGTCGGTTTTGGTATAGTCCTAAAATTGGAAATTCTTTAGAAATCAATAATTAAATAACCGTAGGATATTTTGCTATTACTATTTTCATTCCTTTTAATTGTCTTGTATCGAAACAAATTTCTATACAATTCCCCATGCGAAACTTTTGACCCTGTTTTTAAATGAAATAAGACATGTACTCACAAAAAAATACAAAAGAAATTTATTTTGCCATTAAAATAATTGATAAGAATAATTTTAAAGGTATTTATTAGTTATAATTCAAACAATTTTTTTGTAATTTTTCACAAACTACAGATGGCTGCGCTAACGGCATGTAAATATCTAAACAATAAATTGTTTAAATTATAACTAAGTAATATCTTCATCATTACTCTTATTAATTATTTTAATGGCAAAATAAATTTCTTCTGTATTTTTTGGGTAAGCTTTCGTGGATACATCTCGTATACTTTATTTAAAAATAATGTCAAAAGTTTTCCCATTTGAATTGCATCGAGATATGTTACCATACAAGATCCTCAAGAAAAAACAGCAAAATTGTAAAAAAAATACTTTTTTAAGCAACAAGGAATTTGTTTTTACTCATAAACCTTACTTTTGTGTCGAGATATGTTACCATACAAGATCCTTAAGAAAAAAACAGCAAAATTGTAAAAAAAATACTTTTTTGAGCAACAAGGAATTTATTTTTACTCATAAACCTTACATTTGTGTTGTTTGTTGTCATTTTGTATTTACTCATAATCATTCCACATTTACTCATAAACCTTTTCTTTTTTTTTGCAGTATTTAGAGAAACGATTTGGGAAAACGACCAGAACCATTGCTTCGATGCTTTTCACTGTTCAAATGGTAAAATTTTTTTCAAACAAACAAACAAAACACTTTATTAATTAAGAAAAAACATTACATGAAAAGAAAAATTAGTCACAAGGGGGTAAACATGAACCCCGTATGTGTGACCAAAATAATCAATTAAATAAATAAGACGTTAGTTAATTACAAAAAAACCCACAAAAATTACATTTGAATACGTAAATATACACAAAAGAAAAGAAAAAAAAGGGGCAATGTGGTTTAGTATTTTTTTTTTTTTCAAAACAAATGTCTAAAAATTCTGGACAGCGGAGGAAATATATAAACAAAAAACATTTCGCTTCTAAGAATTAAAAAAATACATCGATATCGTCAATTGACAAAATAAATTTAAATAATTTTTTTTAAACCTGTTTAAAGAAGGGATACTTTGGAGTTCAGTAGGTAGTTTGTTGAATGCATTTGGGGCTAAATATGAAAAATGTTTTCGAAAAATTTCTTTATGTGGAAAAGGGATATGATAAATTTCATTTAAACGCCTAGCTGAAATATTTACTTTTAAATTACCAAAAGAATTATTACGATATAAATATAAAATCATTCGAAAAATAACGTTATGCCTAATCGGTAGTAAATTTAAAAATTTAAAAATGGGGATGTTTGAATAAAGATGTCCTTTCAGAACCTTGAAACACTTGTTCTGAATTGAAATCAACGGATTAATATTGCTTTTATAATCACCTCCCCAGACAATACTACCATAATTAATGATGGGATAGAACCAGGAATAATATATACTAATAAGGAAGTTAACTAATAAGGAAATTTTCACATATCTTTAATACAATGAGCTAATAGCAAATGAACCCGACTGATTGAGGGTCTTCTAACCGAAATTCTTCTGTGTTAATCCAATAGGGAAAACATATTTTCTAAGCTACATTTCTCCGGCTGTGTTGAATATTTTTACAAACGGTTTTTTGTGATAATTGTAGCTGACCTACACTGTTAAATATTTTGTGCTTGCTTTCGCCATAATAATGGTTCTTAGTAACTGCAACGGCTGTGTGGTAAATGTTTCACCATATTTTCGGTATTGGGTTGAACCGTTTCTCATGTTTCTGTTTCCGAAACTTGAAAAATGGTACGACTGTATACCGGAAATATGGTGAAACTTTCACCACACAGCTGTTGCTGCTACTAGAAACCATTATTATGGTGAAAGCAAGCACAAAATATTTAACAGTGTACTGTCTCAATAATCCCCCTTTTTAAAATTGCTTTTAATACTTTGATAATTTATTGGCATTAAATATTTATATAATATTTTTTAAAAATATTCGAACCATTTACAAAATGTGGGATTGTATTGGGAAGTCAGCTACATTTATCATATAAAATACCGTTAGCAAAAACATTCAATACAGTCGGACAAATGTGGATAAAAAAAATTAAGAAGGCACTTTGATTTGGAGACCAGCTGCCATTCGAGCTCATTTACACTTAAGCATTTCTGTCAGAAAGACATTAACGTCCTTCCAGATAATTTATTTTCGCACTTAAGTCAAACTAGTAGTTTTTGAAACAGAATATGTAACTTAGCCCGCTTTCACTCTACATTTACGTTCAACAGGAAAAAAAGGTTCCTAACACCGCATTAATTCTACACTCCGTGCCACCCTACCTTGGGTGAAAACAAAGAGCAAATAGGCAGCGGGAAAAGCTCGATTTGTCTGTTAGTTGGAGACTCTTGTGAGGCAATATTTACATACAAAATGATCTAATACAATTTAACCAAAATACACTTTTCATTCTGATAAAATTGCCAAATTTTCTCACATAATATTGAAATCTTTCTGTTAGACTTTTAACGAAATAAATGTTTTAAATATGTTTTCTGGATGGATTCACAAATAATTTATGGAACTCTTTACATGCGCGGAAAGATCTTCTCCATAGCCTTTTTCTATTAACCCAACTTAGGTTGGCAAGGAGTGTATATCAAACATTCTCACGCTAAATTTGACAAGTTCATTTATTTTCTTTTAAAAATTAAATAATTATTTCTTATCGTTTGCACAATTACTTTATATTTCAAAGAATATATGACGTAAATCAACATCTACTTTCACAGGAAAGCATACTTATTATTTGATTTATTTAGAAATAAAGGAATGGAGGTCCAAAAATGTTTTATTGTCAAGATTTCAGTTAAGAGTAGGGGAGAGTGGGGGCTTTTGGGACGCAGGGCTAATGGGACAAGGGCCCTAAAGCTGGGGAAAATATATTTTTTTACAATTTTTTCTACACTAAAGCATAGTAACTGTAAGACTTCACATTTTAAGAACCAAATATCAGCCATTAAACGCATGTGGTGAAGTGGAGAGAAGAATTGTTGTTTTGGAGAATTGAAAGTTAATTAAAAGTGTACCTTGTTTTTCATTTTTGAAGTATTGAATAAAAACTTTCTGTGAATTAAACTACAGTTTTAGATAGATGAAATATCCTAGATTAAAATAGTATAGGTCAAATATCGTGGTGAAGTAAAAGTGCTTCTGCGTTGGGTCATTTATAAAAAACGACACTGTGGGGTCTAATTGGACAGAAACAGTGGGGTCTAATGGGACACGAATAAACCTAGCTTTGTATGCTTCTCTCGAAGAATCTATATACATCTCTAATATCTTATTCAGTCAAGTTGCCAAAAACTTTTTTAAACTTTAATTTTAAACTTTTTGAAATTTTACATTTTATTATGAGAGAAAGTTCAAGTAGCTTTATCGATGACATATTTCCACCTGCAATTTCATTAATTACATCTTAACAGAGCTTGGTGAAGATAAATAAATTGTTGTTGGTAAATTTTGCTAGGAAGCAAGCTATTTTTTATTCGTTTTATTGATTTCTAAAAAAGGCGATGATCTGAAAATGTTCGTTAACATTATATGAAAAAGGCGAACGATGGTAAGCTATTTGAGATAAAGACGCTTTTTAAGTCCTTATACCATAAAAAAGAGGACAAGTTTGGGATAAATTTTAGAAGATTTAGTTATACAAACTAAAGATTTAGTTATAAAACTATCCCTTCCAGTGATTCAACAACAATTATGGGAGCATCTTCAATTTTGAGTTTTAACTTGGATATTTCATCTTTCAATGGGAAATAATTGTTTAAAAAAATAAAATTTCGTTATGTAAACATTATATAAATTGTATTTCCTTTAAAATTTTATTTTCTGGTCATTTTCTCATTCATTTCCCCCTTTTTTAATATTTTATTAAGGCAACATTTAGCATGTCCCATTAGCCCTGCACCTTGTCCCATTAGCCCCCACATATGGGGGCTAATGGGACATTTACATGTTTGTTTAAAATGCTCAGCAACCAAAATATGGTAATGTTTTAACATTTGTCGACTGACTTTTTAAGTAAATGAATGTTCAGTTTATGAGCTTGTAAAAAAAGAAATTAAAATTCTTGTATTTTTGCTGAAATACAGAGGTTGAAAAAAATTTGTCCCAATAGCCCCCACCCTCCCCTATATAACGGGACAGTCCAGAGCCGAAACTCGGGCCGCCAAAAGAGCACACAACCTTACATGTTGGAGTCTCATTAAAAAGTGCGTCACAGCTATAAGATTATTATTGTTCATTCTTCGATGACCAATTAGAGATTTGAAATTTGTTATAAGAAAGGGTTTAATAGGTCAACGTGTAGGCGGTTTATGCACTGAAGATCCGTGGGAACGCCACTGCTTGTCGCGACAGAGTGATTGGGGATGCCTGTAAATTTACAGGTTTTTTTACAGTGTAGTTGACAGATGGACAGATTCACTGTATGATTATAATATCATCGATTTTTTACGTTATGAACTCAGTGAGAATGCTTAAAACTGCCTTTTCTCTAAAATTACAAATTTTTCTTTTTAAAAACACAGATAACATATGTAAATAATACGGCATTTTTGTGGCACACCAGCTGATGTTTTTTTTGTGTGAAAACAATAGACTTTTTGTGGCAATGTATCAGTCGAGTTTCCAATTAACATAAATGAATGAAGGAGAAAACTTATGACGTAAGGATAAAAAAGTTCAAATATTTTTCGACAGATGCCGCTTTAAACATCACAATTTAAAAGGGTTCGAATAAAAGTCAGTTAAAGTATAGATTATAAGTTTAACTTAAGAATCCGCCTCACTTAATTAAAAACAATTTTTCGCATGTCGGTGTGATAACGCTTTGTCGCCTACGATGAGTAACGTTATTAACTTTTTAAACTTGCCCAGTCATGCACACTGATCAGCGTGTAACTAATGACCTATAATTTAAACGTTTTTTATTTTTGTTATGGTTCAGTTTTATCAGAATAATTTTAAATTATGATGCATGAGGCAGTATCCTTATTTTCTTCCTCTTACTAAATAATAATACTTCTATATTTAACGTGATTATGATCAGTGGTGCTTTATAGCGTCTTAAAGTTGTAACTTTAATTGTGGTCAATCTGTGTATTTGATATTTGAGAGCTAGGTCGTGTTGGGATCAGGCTTTAACAAGAACAGTCATTTCGTAACAACAAACTTTAATAAAACTAACACATAACAATCAAAATAATAGCTCAAAAATATTTACAGTGCACATTGCTTAAAAGTCAACAACTGCCCGGATGTCCAACGTCACAATATCACAGTGCTGCCACAGATATCAGAACACATTTGCGTGCTTTCTTCAACGCAATCACATCATGTTTGCATCACACATTTGCATATACATAAGCACTTAATTATATAAAATCAATACACACAACCGCGTACAAGATTATAATCATATACTTTGCATAAAATGTTTTGAAAGCTTTGTGTGTCTGTAAACACACATACACATTGCATGTTTTCGTTAACGATATCGCATCCTGTTTATTTTCAAACTTTGTTAATTAAGATATCGATATAATAGTAATTTGGAATAAAGACTCATGTTACAGCTTTCAAACTTTTGTTAATTAGGATATTTATGTAATACTGATTCAGAATAATCTACTCGTGTTACAGCTTGAATATTTTTTAAGATTTAAAATATATATGTCCCTATAACTGCAAACTATACTGACGCGTTTCTATTTGCAGAAACTAAACTGTTAAAGCGTATAGATTAAAAATCTTTAAAGCTCCATAATATGATCTTAAAAATGTCATTCAACTAAAAATACTACAAAAGACAAGTGGCTATATATGTAACAAGTTTTAATTCTTTTTTGAAAATTTTAGAAGTTGAAACGAAACATGTTTTTCCCTGACAAATTACGATTGGTGACCTTACCAAAAGGACTAATTTCGTCTACTCAGGACTTCTCAGGGCGAACTGTTACTCTTTTCAAGCCGGATTTTTATGTGCTGGATTATCTCTCTAGAAAATTAACATTCGACTACGACGTAAATGGAACAACATACAGGGGTATTGTACTTGGTCTTTTTGAAGAAGAATTCGATATGGGCATTGGAAAGTTACAAATACATGAACCTTACATGAACTTTACACATTTCACAGTGCCTTATCACTCAAGTAAAATTATGTTCATGTGCGAGAAAGCAGGCGAGGATCCGAAATTCAATGCATTCTTGTATCCATTTCACATTGATGTTTGGCTATTTTGTCTTTGTTTCACACTTGTAGCAACTGTTGTGTCGAAGTACGCGACATCTTTGAAGCAACCATCTGTCAACATATTCCTGAACTTGGTCGGGAGCCTCCTTAAACAGCCACTGAAGGTCGAAGTTATCACAATGAGGAAGACAATCTGGTGGTTTACTTGGCTGGTGTTTGCAGGCGTCATATCATTCCTGTACAATGCCCTTTTCCTAAATTTTCTAACGCTTCCGATCAACACACACAGCCCGAAGAACTTTCAAGAGCTCTCGGAAGCAGTACAGAACAAGAAATTTGAATGCATTATGTGGAAAGGTGATTTTTTAGATAAATATATGTTACAAAGCAGGGAAGAACATTTGATGTTGTTGGGAGAGAGTATAGCAAAAAATGCGTTGTATTTTTACAGTTATTCGGATTTTAATCGAGCATATCCTCCTATCAGCAAAACCAAGTGTTGGATAGATAATGATCTAATGCTGAAAGTCTCCAGTTATTCCCCACCGAAGATCAAACATTTTTCCGAAGATTATATTAGAGTTGATAACTACGCCCTATACGTAAGAAAAAGTTTTTGTTGTTTTGAACAACTCAATAAAGCTGTGCTCGATATGATTGAAGGTGGTTTTGCCGAAAAGTTTTATTCAGAAGCTTTACAAAGTTATATTTGGAAATATGAACTCAAAAGACTAGCGTGGCCGGACGACTCAAAACTCGCCCTTGGCATGGAAGAAATGAAGTACCCGTTTTACTTATTGTTGTTTTGCTACTCTTTGTGTATCGTTGTGTTCTTCTTTGAGATTACTTTACCAAAACGAATCGTGCTTAAAATTTTATCAAACAAATTTGTTTTTAAGTAGTTGCATGTCAAAACTATTTATTTAATGATTGACCTTCGCAGCTGCTGAAAATTTCTGAACTAAGGTGATACGCCCAAACACACCGAATTGCGCACTCTTTACTAAAACTTTTATAAACATCTACTTTGTTCTCTTATTTTTAACCAGAGGTCCTTTAACAGTCATCGGAGTTTTAACCTCTGATACGTACCAAATTACTGACTTGGGGGCCGTTGGTCAGGGAAGAAGGAGGCATCGCAATTATACAACTACAGCCCATGCTTCTCAAATGAAACTTTATCATTTGGCCACCAACGAAGACTTATCGGAGAATGATAATGCAACCGAAGAAGAAGATGTAGATTTCATAGCTTATGGGAACCCCTAACGCCAATACTGAAAGACTATAAACTAAGACTAATAAGAGGACGAGGCCGTCCTAAAGTCATAATGGTCGAATGTAAGGTCGTTATTTAGTCGCGCGACCATTATGCGATTGCTTGCGGCAACATTTACGTTGTGTGTGAGACTTTTTTTTTTGGAACAACCGTTGTGTTTTAGAAACTGAGAATAAAGTTGTGTTCTTTCCGTTTATGTCATGTCTTACAAATCGAACCCGCACCCGTTACAACTCGCTTTTTTCTGCGATTAAAACCACTCGGCCATCCGGGCCCCCGTCACTAAATATGAACTTATTTGTGATAGATAGTTGATGGAAGTTAGTAGAATATGCGTTTGCTGAATTTGAATCACAGTCAGGTGACGAGACAACACCTGAATAGGCACCCAACGCAACCGTTAAGGGCGACATCGTACGCAGCTTTAGGACTTTGAAGGATATTTTAACGTGCACTCCCTTACACGGGGTATTATTCGTCAGACATTTTTGGCTGCATGGGCCGTTTATAGGTCGGCAGCTAATTTGGCGATGCCCGGACCCGAACCTGAGACCTTCCGCATGCTAAGCGAGTGCTTAACCGACTGAACTCCCCCAACGAGCTTATAATAGGGGTAGAGCGGCCTAGGGAAGGTTTCTACTACGGAGCCGGTGGCACTCAGATAACTTCTCATACAGTCACGTGGTTTACCACGTGACTATGAGAAAGGGAAGTATATTTGGCAAGTTATCGTGCCGTTTGGCGCTTTTTGAAAAAATCTTTGTCTTTGTTTTGGAATGTTTTTTTGGTTGGATTAATGTTGCGTTAGACCTACTGATTATGTAGGTCTTTTGATAAACACTTCACTTTAATTTATTAACGGCTAGGATATTTTTATGCATATTTGTAAAAAATATATACAAATCTGTTGTGTGTAAGAAAACTTAAGAACACACTGTTCACTTCATTCAACTAATTTTGTGAAAAATGAGCCAAATCAAACTTTGAAAAATTATATATATAATACTTCCTCCTTTCTTATGAACTTCGTTGCAGTTAAAAGCACAACAAGAAACAGCCATTTTTGCAATAATTTAGCTGCTGCGAATATCACGAACCTTTCCTATACCGATTGCCATAGCAAAATACATACACAGCCTGCTCGTAGTAGGAGATGCAATCACGTGACCCTAGGAGGAATTCTCTTCATGTTGGTTCCACGGTATGGTTGCCATTAGCCGCTCTACCCCTATTATAAGCTCGTTGGGCTCCCCAGCCAACATGTGAGTGTGTGTTGCGTTTGTCTTACTTGACGAAGGCTTATAAGCAAGCTCTCTGAGCAAGTACACAAGCCTGAAAATATATGTATACCAATCAACCTAACCCAACCATTAGCCGTTCGCGCCTTTTGTGCTACTGAGGCCTTTTCCAGTGCTGCTGCTACACTCTTAAAACAAAAGAGTGGAATCCACCCCAGTTGGAGAAGTGCATTTTCGACACCGTAAAGGCATGCACATTTACTCAGACTGAGTTAAAATCACTCGTTTGGACTGTCGGAGGTTTTAACACCCAAAGGATCCACTCCAAAAGGAGAAGTGCATTTTCCAGTCTGGAGGAGTGAAATCCACTCAGACTGAGTTAAATTAGGAGTGTTTGTTTTAAGAGTGTACTAACAAGTCTCTCCTTTAGATCCTGTACATGGCTGTCGTGCTGTACGCTCCTTCCCTGGCCCTGAATGCTGTCACCGGCCTCTCGACGTGGGCTTCGGTCGTGTCATTAGCAGTCGTGTGCACCTTCTACTGCTCGCTGGTGGGTACGGCAGCTTGGACTTTTCTCCCATTTCAGATGCAGACAGCAAAGAGTTGAAGAGTAGGTTAGAGGAACGACTCGTACCAATACCACCTAGATTAGAAGGCCGCGGCGAACTAAATGCTTGACGTCAAATTAGTGGACCGATTCTGTGGTTTTGACCAATGATCATTCGTGACTAGATCTTGTATTTGAATAAATTTTTAAGATAAGATGAATCAAGATGCGACGCCATCTTAAGATCCTACGTTATTGGTCAACAAATCGAAATTGGTCTACTAGTGTGACGTTGTGTCGCTTAGTTCTTCGGCCTTCTAATCTAGGTGGTATTGCTCGTACTGTGCAGCCATGGCTCACTACGGAGCCCGAACAGAGTGTGAAAAGTGCTAGCTTAATTTATAATTTTATACTGAGAAAGGAAGTACACCCAGGGCAAAGGCGAAAATCGAACCTGCACCCGTTACAGCTCGCGGACTGCTAGCGTTATGGCCTGCGATCCAAACCACTCGACCATCGGTGCCACCCTATATTGCCCCCGTGTTGGTCCATGGTGCTGTTGGTAGGTTCAGTCTCTACCCTACTATAGAACTCTTTGGCATGCAGTTGAAGAATATAAAGGGGGGGGGGGACCTTAATTTCACAAGAATCTTTTCGTAATCAGATCTGGCTGGGGCGGCGAGAAATCGGTTTCTCCATTGCTTCTTCTATCACGGTACAAGCCTGAGACTCGTGAATCAGGGTTGCTGCGAAAGCAGAACCAAATGAGAAAACGGTTTCCTTTACATCAGTTAAGCACCAAAAAAACCTGAAGCAGACATATTCCTATGCAAAGAAAGTTTTTTTCCCTGTACTCTTCAAGTGAATAGATAAATTTTTATTTAAAAGTTCGGAACTAAAGTACATTTAAATTTTAAAAATTAAAAAAATGATATCGTTTAAGTAGCATCGGTATTTTGTTTATTTATTATCTCTGTTTATAATCAGCGGTTGTCAATCGCCACACAATCTAGGGTTTTCCTCTGCTCTACCTCTGCAGGCAAAAAGACCGTATCTATAAAAACTGAGTTTTGAGAAAATGAAGAAACCGGTGTTGTGAAACGTCAAGTTGAAATTTAAAAAAAAGGACCCGCTGGCCAAATGTGGATCGCAGGCCGTAACGCTAGCAGTCCGCGAGCTGTACCGTGTGCGGGTTCGATTCCCGCCTTTGCCCTGTGTGTACTTCCTTTCTCAGTATCAAAATTATAAATTAACTAACTTTTGCCACTCTATTCGGGCTCCGTAGTGAGTCATGGCGGCCGATGGCAACTTAGTACGAGTCATTCCTGCACCCTTCTATAGGCGCGTTTACATGAGCCATCGAATCCATGGATGGATTGAAGAGCAAACTCCGCACTTTTTCCCTCCTGGGGATTTTCTCCCAGACAGAACCGGAATTGCAGGGTTAATTGGGGGGTTTTCAAACTTTACCATTAAGAATGTTTTTATGTTTCATACCATGGATTCGACCACAGACTATCATTTGGGTTGGAAGTCCAATGCTTGAGCTCCTTTTCCTCTAATGGGGATTTCGGCATTCCATGGATTCGATGGCTCATGTAAACTCGCCTTATAGAACTCTTTGGGGAGAACCTTCTGGCTACAGCCTTGGTTTCCTCGGAGTCTTTCGCCAGTAAAAGGCGACCGCTATTATACGTGGATGACGTCAACCTACCGGCCACCGCCTCATCGGAACGTCGGTTTCACGAAACTGGAAACCTAGCGAACTCACTTAACTAAGTCTGTTGTTGTTTTGGTTTTCGTCTTTCCATGTCAAAAATTTAAAATTTAGGTTCTTCGTGATTTCGCACAAAATCAATTAGCATTTCTTCCTCGGCAAGCGTAAAACAACTCTCGCCTTCCGTCATTTCTTCCAATTTTGAATTTTTGACAAGCACACCACACAGCAGACAACAGCAAAAGACGTTGTCATCGGGATTTCCCCAACGCACTCAACAGCAACATAATCTGGCGGCCGTGTTGAGTTGTCCGGCAACGCTCCCGAGGAAACCACTCTAGCGTAATCAATGTCAGTAGTTTGTATGACGTCATTCACCGCACTTTTCCGACCGCTTAAATCTGTTGACGGACTCCGAGGAAACCGAGGCTTTATGGAACTCTTTGGGGAGAACCTTCTAGCTCAGTGGTTCCCAACCTGGGGGCGATCGCCCCCAAGTGGGCGATTTGTGTTATTAAGGGGGCAATAAATAGTTTGGGGGCGATAGGGGGGCGATGAATATTCAAAGGTGGGGGGATTAAATTATACTGTACTATAGCACATTAAAACCATTCTAATTTTTTTTTATCACCGAAACAAGTTTCAAACTGACATTCTTACAAGATTTGAGGATTTGACCAAGTTAGAAACTCTTGATTCTATTGTTGATCCATTCCCTTTTGAATCTGTGGGTTGTGGATAACCTTGATTGCAGACGGAGTTTGTAGATCTGAAGTATGACTGTGAGGCAAAACTAATTTCAAGCAGAGAGGTTATGAGTTAGCCTGCGTGAAACTTAATTACACTGATTCTTAACTGTGGTAAAAAGCTGAACTTCCTCTCATCTCGTTCCATCAATATGTTTAGTTAAAAAAGGGTTGGTTCTGTTATCCAGCTCCTCACTAAACAAAGAAATCAATTGGACATTTCCCTCAACGACTTGCGCATGAACTTGAAAAAAGATAGAATTAAAACAGCTTTCAACATTCAATTTTCTTCTTTAATTTTTATTGTCAACTTTTAAATTTTCCAGAATTGAGTTTAAAGATCTTGATAGTTATCTCTTAGTTAATTATTTCACTTTCATTCTTATAAGAGATCTAAATAAAAATAGAAAAAAGAAACATTTTTTTTTCGATCTTATTTAATGGTGAAATTATAAATTTGCTTTATTAGTTACACTTTAACTCAAATTATAAAAATTAACGGGGGGGGGGGGGATATGTGTTAGTCAACTTAAAGAAGGGGGCGATATTACAGAAAAGGTTGGGAACCACTGTTCTAGCTAATGCCTTGGTTTCCTCGGAGTCCGTCAACAGATTTAAGCGGTCGGACAAGTGCGGTGAATGACGTCATACAAACTACTGACATTGATTACATAGAGTGGTTTCCTCGGGAGCGTTGCCGGACAACTCAACACGACCGCCAGATTTAGTTGCTGTTGAGTGCGTTGGGTAAATCCTGCTGACAACGTTTTTTGCTGTTGTCTTTTGTGCGGTGTGCTTGCCCAAATTTAAAAATTTGAGGAAATGACGGAAGGCGGGAGTTGTTTTACGCTTGCTGAGGAAGAAATGCTAATTGATTTTGTGAGAAATCACGTAAACCTAAATTTTCCATTTTTGACAAGCAAAGACAAAAACCAAAACAACAACAGAGTTAGTTGAGTGAGTTCGCTAGGTTTCCTGTTTCGTGTCAACGTAACGTTTCGATGAAGAGGTGGCCGGTAGGGTGACGTCATCCACGTACAATAGCGGTCGCATTTTTCTGGCGACAGACTCCGAGGAAACAAAGGCTTAAGGGGGAATGGGCGCGCAGGACCGGGGGTCTCCAAACTCAAGTGCCTCAATGTTAATCCAATGGGGAAAAAACCATTTTCTTTGCCACATTTCTCCGGCTGTATTGAATATTTTTACAAGCGGATTTTTTTATGTGATAAATGTAGCTGACTTACAGGTCCCGACAATCCCACTCTTTGAAATTAGTACGAATATTTTTTTTAATATTCAATAAATTATTTTACACAAAATATTCGAAGCAATTTCAAAAAGTGGGAATATAAACACCTGTAAGTCAGCTACATTTATCACATAAAAATTCCGCTTGTAAAAATATTCAATACAGCCGGAGAAATGTGGCAAAGAAAATTTTTTCCCCATTGGATTAACATTGAGGCACTTGAGTTTGGAGACCCCCGGTCCTGCGCGCCCATTCCCCCTTAAGGCCGGGCTTCACAAAGGGGCGTCGAGCCAACGCTGAATTAAACCTTCGGTTCCAGGGGGGGCTGAAGGCAGTTCTGTGGACCGACGTCCTCCAGGCTCTGCTCATGCTGGTGGCCGTGAGTGCCGTGGCCATTGCCGGGAGTGCACGAGTAGGAGGGATCGATCGAGTCATCGAAATCGCCAGCGAGGGGGGACGACTCGTCTTTTTCAAGTGAGTCTGCCCATTGTATGTTACATAATATTTTTGATTTTTTTAGTTAAATATTCTTCGATAAGATAACAAATTGTGGAATATTAATTGGAAAATGCGTTGCGTTTTGTTGCTGCGTAATATGTCATGGAGGACAAGGGTTCTAAATTACGAGGCGTTATTGGCTGTGCCTAAGCTCCTAAAGGAAGCTAGAAATAGGCAGTCGGAAACGATTACCTTACACACTAAATAATGAATGCTCAAAAACGACGAAATTTTCCTTAATTTTGACGATTCCGTTACTTACTGGCAAATGCTCCGAGTTTTCTTTTCCTCAAAGTGAGGAAATTTGAATCGTCATTTTTATGAGGATTTGAATGTCGTCTAAGCTAAAGAAATATTTCGTCATTTTTGAGCATGTGAGTACAACATTGAGATTCAGTTTCCTCAAAATCAAGATACCGAAGCGTCAAAACCACGATCGTAAAAGTGAGGATTCACGTTTACTCAAATGTCAAGTGATAGTTTGACGAAAAAATCCTCAAAATTAGCGAAATGAGGCTTGAGGATTCATGAATCGTCAAAAATGAAAGTGTTATTTCTAAGAGTGTACCTTATGTCATAGAAACACATTAACGAATCCTTAGAATCTCCAAATTTGGTGCTGCCATCTATTGAAAAAATTGAAAACCGAAAACTAACCCGATATATGAGGTTATTTTATAGCAAACATTTTTTTAAAATAATTTAAAAATTGGTTGTTGCGCGAAGGTCATCGCACTAGAGCTGAATGGGTGTGTTTATAGCTATTTCTTTTTCTCGACAAATTAGCAAAAACGCGCCAAATGACCTAAAATTATTATATGCGGGAAATTACGGGGGCATTTATCCTTGACTTATATAGCATATTTATAATTTTGAATTTTAAGGTAACATAAGTAACTGGATTCTATACTCGAGCGGAAACAATAAACAAAAGCTTATTGTCCTATAACGGATTAAATGGTACATATACTAGGTTCGATTTGATTTTTTTTTTTGTCCTTGCAAGAACGGGTATTTATTTGCTATGACCTATTTTATGAAGTATTATATTTGTATATAATAAACCTGTACCCTCATAAGATTAAAATGTTCGTCTCTCCCTCCCCTGCCAGTACATCGTCCAGCTTCTTCGACCGCTACACCCTGTGGGGCTCCGTGCTCTCCGGGTTCATCTTCAGCCTGAACACTTACGGCACCAACCAGGCACAGTTACAGAGGATGCTCTCGGTGGGACACCTTGGCCGAGCACAGAAGTGAGTCACACTTATTTAACCTCTTGCGGCCTGGGGTATTTTTTTAAAGCCCCCAGACAATCAATTAACAGGTTGATTAGTTCCGAAATTGACCTGATCCGATTGAAGAAGTTCCAAATATCAGATTTCAGCCATTTATTTCAATAATAAATTAAGTTGAACGAGGGTCAATACGATATAAGAGTACTTAAAAAAATTAACTTAAACTTTTTTTTAAAACATTTCAAAAAGTTCTTTTCGAAGTTAATTTTAAAGACATTTTGCATTGAAACAATGTCAAAATAAACTGTTAACTACAAATAAGTGATACGGCCTTTTTTTGCATTTATAGCACTCAAAAATGAGTATTTTTAAAGCTTAATGCGTGCCTCTTAGTAACTATTAAGCGTAATTTTTAAAAAAAATTACTTTGTAAAGCATACTTTTTAGCATACATTTGTATGAAAAGTATGTTTAGATTATAAGAATTTACATGTAGGATTTTGCTCGGATCTTAAGAGGCTAAGTAAGTGACACGTAATTCACAGCAAAACCTGCATTCGAACATGACAGCTGCATAGTCAAATTTAATGATTATCTCAACAAGAAGTTTTTATAATAAGTACATACAAAGCGAGGATGCCTGTTGTTCTTTAATTTCTGCATAAAATGCAACTCTAAAATTATTTAGGAACAGGGTAAAATAATCTTGTTGTGAATGTGATCTCTAAATGGCATTGCACACGAGTGAATTCTTAGACCAAATCCTCAACTCAACCATATGTTCAGTGCCCTGAACTAAAACTTTACTTGGCGACAGCTTTAGGGAGAATATGTGCCACATTTGGCATGAATTCGCCGATCGCAATTGACACTTGACTTAACAGTTTGCATTGGATGTTGTCGGCACAAGCCTAATCGCTCGCCACATATTCTCCCTAAATCTGTCACCAAGTGACCCAAAAACAGGCTTCAACAACTTTTCGTGGGATGCTCCTTCTAGAGTTTCGGTTCAGTTCAGTGGTTCAAAGCAATACTCAAGAGTTGGATGTAATCTGCTTT
Source organism: Hylyphantes graminicola (assembly GCA_023701765.1). Lineage (NCBI taxonomy): Eukaryota > Metazoa > Arthropoda > Arachnida > Araneae > Linyphiidae > Hylyphantes > Hylyphantes graminicola. Next base: position 77,051,335 of record CM043111.1, on the reverse strand, counting down.
CTCTTAGGAAAGTTACGGTGGAAGAAAAATAGAGTATCTTCAATGTCGTCAACCTCGTTGGTTGTAGACAATACTTTTCATGAATTTAAAAGTGCATTTATGTAGCGATTATATAAATTTATCAGTTTTTTAATTATGAAAAAACCCTAAAACTCTTTAAAAGAAACCCTGAAAACCCATTTTTAAAGAAAAAAAACCGGGTTTTTAACAACCCTGGCTGGCCACCTTATAAGTCGAAATTGAGATGAAAGTTGAAGGGTGAGTTGAGATGAAGTTGAGAGTTGCGTTGAGGATTAGGGTTTAAATGAATATTTACTTAACCCTCTTTCGCTCCATCGCTGGAGCATAGGGCCTCCGTCAGGTTTTTCCATCTTGTCGTGGCCTGATGTTTCGCCATCTTTTCCAATTATTCGTCTCCAAATGTTTCTTGGCCTTCCCCTCTTTCGTTGCCCCTGGGGATTCCAGTTAAAAGCCTGTCTTTTCTTGAATTTTTCATCTTTTCGCAATACATGGCCAATCCACCGCCACTTTCGTTTCTTGATTTCAAATTAAATCGGTGATTTTGCAATTTTGAATGAATGATGTGCATTCAAAAGAGATAACCCTCTGTGGACAGGGCGCTGTTCTGGAGCCTTCCTCTGATCGCAGCCTTCAACGCGTTGGCCTTCTTCGACGGAGTGGTCATCTACGCTCTCTTCCACGACTGCGACCCACTCAGCAGGCCCGAGGCACCCATCGAATCCGCGGACCAGGTATACTTCCTTTGCCTCTACTACCTCAGACTGAAAAACCAAACTAAACTCCTTGCCAGTGCCGGATCTCGGCCTAGACCTACAAGGCCCGGGCCTAGGGGCCCAGTCAGGAAAGGGGCCCTTACAAAGATAAAACTGCCAAAAAAATCGGCCCAAAAAATTTTAAAATCGTGTGATTTAATAATTTTAATAGAATATAGTAACATACTGCATTAGTCTGATGTTTATTAAAGTCGATAAAAAATTACTAGTGTGTTAAATTTGCTAAATTTCCAAAATAACTTCGAGATAGTGGGTGGCACCAAATGTCTAGTGCCCTAGGGCTTTAAATCCGGCACTGCTCCTTGCCACCCTAAGTTGAGTAAATAGAAATAGGTAGAAGATCCTTCCGTGCATGTAAAAAGCTCCATAAATTATTTGTGAATATATCCAGGAAACATGCTTAAAACATTAATTTCGCTTCAGGTTTAACGGATTTAAATAATATTTGAGAAAATTTGGCAATTTAATCAGAATGAAAAGTGTATTTTTGTTAAATTGATTCAGATCATTTTGAATGCAGATATTGCAAGAGTTTCCAACTAACGGACCAATCGCGCTTTTCCCTCTTCTTGTTTACTCTTTGTTTTTGCCCAAGTATGGCTGGCACGGAGTGTAAACTCTGCAACAGCCAGTTAGCGGACCAAGGCTTACCGTGATCTCCTCAGGGCTTAGTTCTCAAGCACGTTTGATCCTCATTTTACCGAATGAGTCAACCTCCCCGAATCCAGGATTACCATACACTTAATGTATATATTGAATTTGAAATCCTAACTTTTGTGAAAATATTGCTGTGAAGACATCTCTAAGCTGTATCCTGTAAGAAAAATCTTACCCCAAGTACAAGAATAGACAAAACTAAAAATTAAAATAAAATTGAAAGAAATATATCATCCGATTACTTAACCAATAATTGATAAAGTTCAATAAAAGTGTTGTTTATTACATCAATTTGTGATGATTTTCAGCTAAGAAACACAGCAGTTGCGCCAACATTTACCCATTACATAATTTTTTTTTCTTTAATATAATTTTTAATTTGTTTACGTGGAATGTCTCTCCCATGTCTACAAAATAGAATATCAATTAAATGAATAGCAATTACACCCAGATTTGCTCGATCAAGGGTGGATCTCGCAAAGGGTATACCGTCAGTTTAATTATGCCCAGGGCTGGATTTCTAAATAGGCTAAGTAGGCTGTAGCCTAGAGCGGCAAATTTTTAGGGCCGCAAACTTTACGACCAATTAAAGAGGAATTCGGCATAAGAAATTATTATAAAAATACTTTAATATTTTAAAGAAAGCAAACAAATAATTTACGTCAATGATTAAATCGTAAACGTATATATTGTATTAATATTTAGTAGTAAATTAGTAGGTAGTTGCAAGGGCAATTGCACGTTAGGGTGTATCGAAAAAACCAAGTTTTTGATATCAAATTTGTAATAGTGCGGAAAAGTTGCCTTATGTTATTGTTATTATCTGTGCAAAATTTTATTGATCTGAGTTAATATCTTCAGTTGCCTCTGAGACCATTAATTATGCAAAACTAGCTAATTTCATTTTTTTTTCTTAAAAATTATGAAATCGGAATCTTTAATTTTAATAGTGCGGAAAAGTTACCTTATATTATTGATAGTATGTGTGCAAAATTTTGTTGATCTGAGTTAATATCTTTAGTTGCCTCTTGAGATTATTAAGTATGCAAAATTCGCTAATTTTATCATTTTTCCAATATATATATTTTTTAAATTTAGAAATTGAATTTTTAAATCTTACCAGTGCCGAATAATTGCCATATTACTCCTTAGAGCGTGTGCAGATTTTTATTGATGTTGATTAATTTCTTCAGTTGCCTTTGGGGGCTGCATATCTGGCAAAATTAGCGAATTTTGCATAATTAATGGTCTCAGAGGCAACTGAAGAAACTAATCTATATCAATAAAAATTTGCACACGCTCTAAGGAGTAATATGGCAATTATTCGGCACTGGTAAGACTTAAAAATTCAATTTCTTAATTTTTTTAAAAAAATATATTGAAAAAACGATAAAATTAGCGAATTTTGCATAATTAATGGTCTCAAGAGGCAACTAAAGATATTAACTCAGATCAACAAAATTTTGCACACATACTAACAATAAAATAAGGTAACTTTTCCGCACTATTAAAATTAAAGATTCCGATTTCATAATTTTTAAGAAAAAAAAATGAAATTAGCTAGTTTTGCATAATTAATGGTCTCAGAGGCAACTGAAGATATTAACTCAGATCAATAAAATTTTGCACAGATAATAACAATAACATAAGGCAACTTTTCCGCACTATTACAAATTTGATATCAAAAACTTGGTTTTTTCGATACACCCTATTGCACGTCCTCCACCTGATCGCCTACAGGTGGCAAATCTTTAAATCCAGCCCTGATCCTTACCCTGTATCTTTGCAGCTGATGCCCCTGTCGATCGTGCACCTGTTCGCGGGGGGATGGGCCCCTGGCCTGACGGGCCTGTGCGTGGCGGGGGTGTTCTCGGCCTCCCTGTCCACGGTGTCGTCTGCCGTCAACTCCCTGACCGCGGTCACGCTCGAGGACTTCATCCGCCCCCACTGCTGCCTCTCGAGCTCGGAGACGCGGCTCGCCCTCATCGCCAAGATACTCGGTGAGAAACCGCACTTGTCAAAAGTTTTATTTTTTTAAAAAAAAATTTGTATTTAAGCGTTTAATTATAGAGATATATTATATTAGTTTGAATATTTCCTAATGACATGGATATCAATCATCTCTTTGATAGAGGGCGTTTATAGAAAATGAAAAAATCTTCATGATGTATAGTTACATTTTTTTTTCATTTAGTATCTAGTTTTAATTGTCATTTCTAGCCAGCGACGGCGTCGCTCATTCACAAATGGGACTATGATTAGTTCATACCATGATTACACTACTTGCCGACCTAACTTGGGTAAAAACAAAGAGTAAAAAAGGCAAAAGGAAAAGCGTGGTTTGTCCGTTAGTTCGAAACTCTTATAAGGTAGTATTTACATACAAAATGATCTGAATACCATTTAACCAAAATACACTTTTCATTCTGATAAAATTACCAAATTTTCTCAAATAATATTCAAATTTGTTCGACCTTAAACGAAATTAATGTTTCAAACATGTTTTCTGAATGGATTCACAAATAATTTATGGAATTCTTTACATGCGCGGAATGATCTTTTCCATAGCAGATTTCTATTTACCCAACTTAAGTTGGCAAGGAGTGTAGTTGCAATATAGCGTCAAACTTGATTGCACAAGTACGAAAATTTCTCTCAATTTTGGGGAATTTATAATAGTAGTCCCTTATCAACGAAAGTAGATCCATTGACTAGCTCTTATCCCCTAGTTGACAAATGGCCTCTTTCAGTCCAAGTTTTTGTATGTTGACCTTTCGATGCCCACCAACATGGCCATCACATGTTTATCAATACATTTTCAATAAGCAGAAGTTTAAAAACAGTTAAAAACTGCGACAATTATATATTTTTTTCTCAATAAATAATAAAACTTGCATAAATAAAATCGCGTTTCCTGAATAATTGGAATGAGCACAACTTGAAAACAAGTTCTTCAATTGAGAGCTGGTCTTCATCCGTTTTTATACTGTTGCAATTTGCAGCCGTGTGCTACGGGGCCTTCACCCTTCTGCTGACCCTGGTGGTGTCCGAGTTCCGGGGGGTGATGGAGGCTTCCAACGTCCTCTTCGGCATGGTGGGCGGGCCCATGCTCGGCCTGTACGCGCTCGGCATGCTCACGTCGCTCGCCAACGAACAGGTAGACTCCCCCATCTGCCCCCCTCTCTCTTTCTGTAACTCTAGAATTCTGTCTGTATCTTTCTTTATCATTCTCTTACTCTGATAATGTCTCTTTCTGTATCTCCCGATTTTTTTTTGTCTCACTATGTCTCCTCTCTGTTTGTCTCTCTGTCTCAGTCTCTCAAATCTCAGTCTCTTCCTGTCTCTCAATGAAAATCTCTTTCTCTCTCTCTCTCTACCACCTCTCTCTAAAAATATTTCTTTCTGTGTATCTCTTATTCTTTTTCTCACTGTATATCCTACCTTTTTGTCTCAATCTCTAAAAAACTCTTCCTATACTTCTATTGTCTCTCTCTCTGTTTTTAGGTTCTCTTTCGCTAGCTCGCTCAAAATCGCTCTGTGTATCTTTATTTAACTCTCTCTCTCTCTCTCTCTGTATCTCTACCCCCTTAACTCTGTCTCTCTCTTTTCAATATATCTGATTAGCAACATGAACGAAATAAATAAAATAATCGCAAAACTGACAGTACAATTTCCGGTTAAAGAGGAGACAAAGAGCAGTCGCTGCTTTTGCGAGAAGTTTTTTAAGTGTCACAACTTATCCCAAGAATTTGAATAAGCACCATTCATAACTTAGGTCTTTAAACTACTATATTGTTTTAGTACCGCAACTTATTTAACACATATATAGTATTGTTTAAAAACAATTACGTCCATTTGAAGAGACAAAGTTGATAATTTGTTTAGAATGATGTATATTTTCACTTTTCTAATCTGTGATTTTTTTCTCCAAGCTTTGTATTACTTCCTGTTATTTCAAGAAACGGCCATATACTGTATTAAATATTTCTCTGACAGGGTACGCTGGTGGGTCTACTATGCGGGTTCGCCTTGAACGCTTGGCTGGGTTTTGGTTCGTATGCAGCGAAGGCTCCAATTCCCGATCTCCTCCCAACCAGCCTCCAAGGGTGCCCGGCACTAAACGCCACTCTGTCCAACGCCACTGCAACTTTCTTGCATAGTGATATCATCGCGGATGAAGGAAGGTATGTGTTGGTCAGTTCCACATTGCAAATAAATCCAGTGAAATTAAAGGCTTTAAACTGACAACTGGTGCTTAGATCTAATGCCTTGGTTTAAAAAAAACACAATATCAGTCAAAGTATTTATTTAATGCTTAAGATTTTTTTTTATCCAGGTTGAAATTAGTAAAACAAATGAAACAAACTAAATTTCATAGGGAAATATCAGTTCACCTACAGGCTTTGTACCAATAAGGAATGACATTAATGTACGCTCACTATACTAACTTGTGTTATTTGCGTTGTATGCTTGTTCTGAGGAGCTGTTTGAATTTTTGTTATCCAACTGAAGTATGAGAACACTGTACGTTATCAGCGTGGAAATTATGGTAAGTACAAGTCTGTAATTAATAACAAACATGCCATTGCCGGTAACTTCTATCTGAGACTTCATGACAATTTCGAACAAGTAATGGAACACGCCCATTGTTGATTTTGATGGAGATGATCGAATAAACTCATCCGAGCACGCTACCATCTGTAACTTTAAGCCTTGAACTTGACTATCGACGTAGGACCCGTATCTAGACATCTGGACGAAGGCTGTTGCCGCCGCGAAGAAAGTGCAAGCGATGAACGCATAGTTCGCCAGAGAATCGAGGCGGTCGCTGTTCTGTATGAGGACGCTGACCGTGTTGAAGAACCCGCATATCATGGTGGCGTACAGAAGCAGCACATGGATTCCAAAGGCCTCTTCGATTTCGCTGACCCTGAGGGAGATGTTCTTGAAGACGCTGATATCGTCTGATAGGTGCTCGACTGTCCACGGCGGCGACGTGGCCAGCGTTCGCCTCTTCAGCTTCAAGCTGTACTGGGAAAAGATGTCTCCTATGGTCTTGTATATGTTCTTGCAGATCAAGTACACGAGGCCTCCAGTCAGCACGCTGAAGCAGTACGATGCGGTGATGCAAAGCAGAGCGAAAGAGAGGTACGCTGTTTTCCATTCGCCCTGGATGAAAGTCGGAAAATGGGCTGCGTGCAGTAACAACAGGAACAAGTCGCGGTAAAAGAACACGCTCAAGCATGCAGCGATCAATGCCATTCCAATGACGAAAAGAAGCAGTTCAAAATCGATGCTGCTTGCACCGAAGCTTATGGCCGGATCTAAGACAAACGTTAGGCAATATAAGTTTCGCATTGAGCTGTACAGTGTCTTTCTCTTTGAGAAAATCAACAAGTTCGATAAGTTTCCACATATGGTGACAGCATACACTGATAAAACAATGGACATGGAATCAAATAATTGGCAGATAAAAACCATGCTGCATAAGAAGACTGTCATTTTAATTAGCAGAAAAAAGTAGCACCATAATTTCCTCAGTTTACTAATATCTTTTGCGTTAGGTTTTAGTATTGACGATGATAGAGGCAAACCACAAAGAAAACTAAAATTCAGTACTTTACTCAAGCCGAACTCCTTTCTGGACTTAAAATGCTTGGGTATTTTAACTTCAACCCAGCCAGATTTTCTTATGCTGCATTTATTTTTCCGTGGAACTACCATATCAGTTTTATTGTATGTTATTGAGTCAAACCTTTTTTCCGTCATATTTTTCCTACCATTTAGGATACAGGTAACAGCTGGCTATTTGAATAATAATGACACTATTTTACACACTATAAACAATAAGAAGTTGAGGATTCCAAAAATTTTATAACGATAGATTATCGAATAGATTGAAATAGATTTAACAATCCAAATCGGAAGTTATCCAACGCAGGATCTTTATTAAATGCTCTATTCTTCCCTAAATGGTATATAAGTCCTAATCAGAGAATAAAACTCTTAATAAAAAAAAAGTTACTGCTGATGCCCTGACAAGTGATTGACACTGTCCTGTCATTGGATTGGAATCTGTAAAGAAGTAGCGATGACAAATCGGTATTGATTGCCAGCCTAATGCATGCCTAAAAAAGAAATAATTTGTACCTTAATGCCCACTTATACTCTTAAAATGTGCAGGTCTAACATAATTTATGATCCAAACTCTTTTGAAACGACGAGTAAAGGTGTCAAAAGCAAGTAAACGAAATCAATTATTTACGCATGGTTGAAAATAAGTATAGCTTTTTTATTATTCTGTAGTAGAGATTAAGATGGATATGCATGGCGAGAAGAAAATGTGTAGCCAAGCAATACCACCTAGATTAGGAGGCGGCGAACTAAATACTTGACGTCATATTAGTCGACCGATTCTGTGGTTTTGACCAATGATCATTCGTGACTAGATCTTGTATTTGAATAAATTTTTAAGATAAGATGAATCAAGATGCGACGTTATTGGTCAAAAAATTGAAATTGGTCTACTAGTGTGACGTTGTGTTGCTTAGTGTTTCGGCCTTCTAATGTAGGTGGTATTGAGCCAAGTCACCAAATAGATTTTATGCACACCGACAAACCGCATATCTTTTTTTCACCAATGTAACGCAGGACACCCAGCTAAATTGAAACCCATGCAAAATCAATGAATTTTCAGCCAAGAACATAATTTTAATTTTAACAATCGATTGTTTAAGCCCTAATCTAATAACTATTTGCCCAGCCCTAATCAGATATTTGAAGCATTCTTAATTTTTTAGTAAAATTTATAAAGTGATATTCTTGTGGCAACAGCAAATCTTTCTTAGAATACAGCCAAATCATTTGACTTTTGCCCCCCCTCCTCCCGTTGGCCGAGAGTTGTATGCGACGAGCCTCAAATATAGAAGGTTCTTGGTTCTGTCTTTGTCCTAGCCATACTATAGACGTATTCGTTCTGATGGAAAAAAAAATCCTCTAAAATTTACCGGAGTGCCCGAGTACACTGCGATATAAATGCTCGTTAATTCTGTGGAGTCGAAAATCCCGACGGCGTCAGCGTACGATGTCGCTCGAAGTTCCGTTGGGTGCAAGCTCGGGTGTCGACCTCGTCACTTGACCAGGGTTCAAAAATTACGAGGCGTTATTGGCTGTGTTAAAACTCCGAAAGAAGGCTAGAAATAGGCAGCCGAAAACGATTACATTACCATTACAATCAAATCATTTGCTGGGCTGTGAGGCGCCCTGTGGTCAAGGTAGCGATTTACGGATCGGAAGGTCCCGCGATCGAAACCTGGTCGCTGAAAACTCACCGAGTATATGCGGAAGTACGTGCTCGTTAAATCTGTTGGATCCGAAAGTCCTGTGGGCGGTCATTGCGCAGTTTCCCACGGGTACAGGTTCCTGGAGACTATTTCCCTCCCCTTCAGGGACATGTCTAAATTGTGGAGGTGGCGCATGATAGATGGCAGCATCTGTCGCGTATATGTGCGCATGTGAGTGTGAGTTTGTGTGTGTTGTGACTGTCTTACTTGACGAAGGTTTATAAGCGGCTCTCTGAGCAAGCACACAAGCCTGAAAATAGATGTAAATCGACCTACCAACCAATCATTTGCCTTGTAGTTTCTTGGGGATGATATCGGGACTTCACTAGGCAAAACAGTTTTTAAATTATTTTTCTCTTTGCAGAGTCTCCATCTTATTTAACGTCTTTTATATAATTTCTCAGGAATAATTATACCTGTAAAACAATAATAAAGCCGTTAGGCTATTTTTATTCTTTTTTAGCTTCTTGTTCTTTCACATTTTCATCTATAATAATAAAAGAAAGAGTCTGTCTGTGTGTCTGTCTGTGGATCGCAAAAGACCTACTCAGACTGCTCTAAAAAATTCAAAATTTTTAATATAGATTCCTTTTAATACCTACGTGTGCACCTGAGGCTTAGATTTTTCATATTTGATTGAAATTTTTTATTAATATAATTAGTTTCAAAAAAACGTCATCCACGTGGTATTGCGGGACCATAACAGGGCTTGAAAATACATGGTCCGGGCCGAAACGGGGGCTTGACGCCATCCTCTATTAGTTTGATTGAGATATGCGCTCGCCCTAGGGCTGCTTCATCCTCTATTAGTTTGATTGAGATATGCGCTCGCCCTAGGGCTGCTTCATCCTCTATTAGTTTGATTGAGATATGCGCTCGCCCTAGGGCTACTTCATCCTCTATTAGTGTTTGCTCTTTTAGGTGCGCATGCAAAAACACGAATTTAATTTTGTTTTAATTTTGAGTGTATTTTCATAAGGGGGTAAGTATGCCTCTAAAAGGAAGCAATGCGAAGTTAACGGGTTCCCAGTAAACCGGGACCATACTGCTAGTTATAAATATTTAAATGGCCTCTCCGTGGCCGAGTGGTTAAGGCGTGAGCCTCAGGATCCAACCTTCTCAGGTTCGAATCCCACTTACTACCAGTCATCCTATAAATCGGATACCTGTACTGGAAAGGGTAGAAAAAATCCAACTCGTGACGGATGGGCCCGAGTACACTGGGACAGACGTGCTCGTTAAATCTGTGGAGTCCAAAGTCCCGACGGCGTCAGCGTACGATGTCGCTCGAAGTTTCCGTTGGGTGCCCGCTCAGGTGTCGATCTCGTCACTTGACCAGGGTTCTAAATTACGAGACGTTATTGGCTGTGTTAAAGCTCCTGACGGAGGCTAGAAATAGGCAGCCGGAAACGATTACATTACCTACCTTACCTACCTAAATCAGAGACATAACATAGAGTGGACTGCGCATTGGCAAACCTAAAGTGTCCTAAACATCTAACTTACACAGTCACATGACTGTGTCGCGTTTGGCTCGCATCTATGGCGAGTTTACCATTTGGCGAGTTTTTCCACAACGACCTGAACACAGAGGCCGACAATCTAATGTTATGATAAAGAAGCTTGGAAAGGAGCAAGGATGAATCGCTAGTATTTTAAGATCCTCTTAATAGATATCAGATTATTTCTTTGATTTTGTGAGTCTATTTAAGATTACTTGAACAATAGAATGTGGACTCTTTATTAAAAATTAATTTAAAAGAACATTAGTAGGTTGATGTAGAGTGTTGCTGTAATATAAGTTGGTAATTGACATGGTGAACATTTTCTGCCGTCTCTATAACTTTCGTTCTAACGGTCCGATTTAAAAAAAAATCATTTTTTTTTTTTTTTAAATATTGCTTCTTCCTTTATTTCACCTGGAATAAATCAACTTTCTAAAACACATCAATATATTCGAAATTCAGCAAATGTTCTACTTTTTAAATATAAATAACTCAAACACGATTGCAAAAACAGGTTTCGTTTTGACCAAATTGTAAAAAAATATTCTACTTCTAAGCTGTCTAATGTTCAGACCATTAAGGGGTCATAGGACTCTTAAAAATGTGCAAAGAAGGAACTACAAAGTTTAGTTTAATCTTTCATGTAATTTTTTAACTACTCTATATATAAGTATAATTTTTTTATATGTAATTCTACAAGATTTATTTAATATAAAACAAATTTTAAAATTTATGAAACTTTAGCCAAAGCTAAAATAAATGATATTAAACATAATGCTATTTGAACACATTGTGATTAGGCTTGCGCGGCAAATTTTGAGGTCAAAATTGAAGACATGACCAGGAAAATGACTTTATATTGTACAAATATGTACAAACAAAGACTTATACCTAAATTCTCAGCTCCATTTTAATTAGAAATTATTTTTAAAAAAATTTTAAATCAAAATTTTGAAATTTTTATTAATTTTTTTAGAAAAAAGTTCTTAAAATAATTTCTAATAAAAAATGAGCTGAGAATTTAGGTATAAGTCTTTGTTTGTACATATTTGTACAATAAAAAGTCATTTTCTTGGTCATGTCTTCAATTTTGACCTCCCAATTTGCCGCGCAAGCCTAATCACAATGTGTTCAAATAGCATTATGTTTAATATCATTTATTTTAGCTTTGGCTAAAGTTTCATAAATTTTAAAATTTGTTTTATATTAAATAAATCTTGTAGAATTACATATAAAAAATTATACTTATATATAGAGTAGTTAAAAAATTACATGAAAGATCAAACTAAACTTTGTAGTTCCTTCTTTGCACATTTTTAAGAGTCCTATGACCCCTTAATTTAATTGACTTGGCCCAAAATATTTATTATAATTAGAGTTCTAACAACGTTGATTCAATCATGGATATGATTCTTCAGTATAAAAGAGCTTTTAGAATAAATTCCCTCGATAGAAATTATAGTTTATGAAGAACACACAATTACTAAAAGTATGCAGAACTAAATAAATTTTACCCGTGAAGTGTGACTAATCCTTTTTTATACCCCTCTTTACAATTAGGAATTCACAAGCATTTGGCATCTTGCACAAAACGTTACTGAATTAAGAGTACAACATTCACGATTGTTAACATGCTCAGAGATTAAAAGAATGTAATTAAATATTTATTATAAAAGCCAAAAGAGAAAAATACCAACAATGCTCAAAAAATCGTCTGCAAAAACATAAAAAAAAAATTCAAGCTGCCGTGATTGGTAGAAACCCACGTGATTTGGGTATTGATGGTAGTCTCCACTTCGGTTTGCTAGCTGATATTCAGGTCTGGCGACAATTTGGAATAGTTCGTAACGAAACGGTAGCGTTAAGTTGCCATATGTAGCAACCTTTCCCCTCTTGGCGATTTATGATGTTTAGGACATAATGCTAATCTGCAAGGGATGGCGGTTTTCAAGAAAAAACCGGTTTTCCATTTTCCATCGGTTTTTCCCTAAAAAACCGGTTTTCGGTTCCAAAGGGCCTCATACAAAAAAAACCGGTTTTCAGTCAAAACTGGGACCACCGGTTTTTTGAAAACCGGTTTTGGTTTTCCATCCCTAAGCTGCTTTACTATTAATGCGCAGTCCACTCTATGTTATGTCTCTGACCTAAATATTTAAATTGTATTGGATTTTTTAAGGTTAACTGTGCCGGAAGTCATTAATATTAAGGTGGTTAATCGAACATTTTGCCGGGTAAAAAAAAGATCACGAATTTTGTGGAGGTTCACCACAGATGCAACCTCAAAATAGCATCCACGCTAGATGGCACTGAATTAAACTACAACGTTACTACTGCCATTTAGATAATATTTATAATAGTAATTGTAGTATATAAGCTGAAGTAACTAATCTCCTCTTTGAGTATCCTTTTGATGGACTATATGAGTTACTGCAGTAGCATCCGTTGGCACAAGGCTTTGAGAACCCATGAGAGGGTGGATGTCTGACTTCTACTCCGAGATGGCGCCACCTCCTCAATTTAGGCATGTCGCTGGAGGGGAAGAGGCAATTTTCTCCAGATGACCTACACCCCTGGTAAACTACGCTACTCAATGACCGACCACAGGACTTTCGGACCCACAGATTTAACAAGCATGTTCTCCGCATGTACTCAGTACAACATAATTCATAAATATACATGCCTTACCCGGGATTCGAACCCGGGCCCACTGACTTGATGCAAGAGGTGCCGAGACCAAAACCAGTATTTATAATCCAGCTGTGTTCTTTCAAGACACAACCAATAAGTTCCTTATACTTTTGAACCACTTTTCAGCGAATATACAGGGTGGTTATAAAATAACGCTCCCTATTCGGAGTGGTTTGTAGCTTGAATGAATAATCCAAATGCCTCAAAAATTGAGACACTTGCTATTCAAGAAGGGGGGAAAAGAATGGAATCATAAAAAAGACAGAATCCTAAAGAATAATCATAAAAAAGAATAATCATAAAAAACAAACTCGTCTTTTGACCAGAATCTAAATTACGAGGCGTCGTCAATTATGGCCAATTACTGCCAACACAGCTAATTACGCCTCGTAATTTGGAACCCTGGTCAAGAGACGAGTTTCTTTATTACGAAAAAGAATGGAATTATAACACAGAAACTCGTCTCTTGACCAAGGTTATAATTACGAGGAGTAGCCAATTATGGCTAATTACGGCAAACACATCCAATTACGCCTCGTAATTTAGAACCCTGGTCAAGAGACGAGTTTGTTTTTTATGATTCCATTCTTTTTCCTTCTTGATTAGTAAGCGTCTCAAAGTTTTTTGCATTTGGATTATTCATTCAAGCTACAGACCACTCCGAATAGGGAGCGTTATTTTATAACCACCCTGTACATGCATATTAGCTGACAATTTAATTCTAACTGTATGAGTAGTGAGTAAGTTTCAAGCATCCACGAATTTCATCAGCAGCACTAACCTGCGCTGTTCTCCCAGGTACAGATAAATACCCGCGTACAAAATTACCTTAGTACTATTTTTAACAAAGAAGGCTGGGGAGCCTAGTCGGTTTGTCCTTCGCCTTGGCATGCGAAAGGTCCCAGGTTCAGGTCCTGGCATGGCCAAAATAACTACCGACCTATAAACGGTCCGTGCAGCCAAAAATGTCCGACGCCAATAATACCCCGTGTGAGGGAGTACACGTTAAATATCCTTCAAAGTCCTAACGCTGCGTACGATTTCGCCCTTAATGGTTGAGTTGGGTTTCAGCTTGACTGTGGTTCTAAAATACGAAGCCCGTCGCCAATAGCCCTCGTGTAGCTTTAGTGCGACGATAATTCAAAATTTAAGCTAACCTAATTTTTAAAAAAAAAATCTATAAATGTTCCATTCGGTAAACAATTTAAAATTCTATCTATCTTATGTATAGTGTATAAATTTCAAACCTTCACGGATTTAACGTACACCGGTCAACTTTGCTGTTCCCTCAGGTACATCTTTCCCGCCTACCGCATGTCCTTCGTGTGGTTTCCCTTGATCGGCGCCCTCTCTGTCTTTCTCTTCGGATATGCGGCCAGCTTTGCTTTCGGTGAGTATCAATGGCACTCTACGTCACCTGGTACTATGGTCCGTCAATGTAGCTCTCTCAATACAAAAATAATGTTTTTTCCCAGCATTACAAATTCTGTTGGGGGGGGGGGGGGGTACATGTAAAATTCATTTTTTTTTTTAATTTATTGACAGTTAAAGTAACATCTCAAAAATATGCCTGCAAATTTTTAGAATGAAATAATGAAATTCGTATTATTTTTTAATTAAAAAATTCATTTAAATACTTCACTTCAACTCACCGCTTGAGGGCTGTGTGAAAACTTAAAGCACGTTTATCTCAAAACTACTTATTTTAATTGGCGAGCAAGTTAACAGGATAAATTGTTTTTTAAGAAATGGTTTTTACAAAAATTACGTTGTAGGCGCACAATTTGAAAACAATATTAGTTTGAAGCTGTTTTTTTTTTATCAGTATCGCGCATGAATATTATAATCGTCTCCTCTTGCGATAGTCAGGTGTGTTAGAACAACACAAATCTGTGTTCGTAGGTATCATCAGCACAGCGCTTATATTAAAACAACAAAATATTGTAATGTTGCCATTTTTACACAAAACTTGTGTACCACTTGTGCTATCTGAACACAAGCTTTTTCTGAGTGCAGTGGCATGTATATCTAGCAGTGTTGGGCTAGTTTTAATTGTAAGAACAATTAAAGATTATCAATTAATTGGTAAATGTAACCACAACAACTAAAAATTAATCAATTGTAATTGTCAAAAATTGCAATTAACACTTATTTAATTGTTAGCTGTAGCATTAATAATTCATTAATTTTCAATTGTTTTGTTGATTTTAATTAAAAACAACAATTAACCACTTTTTATTCGTCTAATCTAAAGTCTAAGGCTCAGCTTAATTTTTTGAAATTTTACTCTTTCTTTTTAATAAATAAAGTTAATTGTTAGTTGTAATTGTTTCATAAAACAACTAAAAAAGTTAATTGCAATTATTTTAATTGTGAGTCACAATTAAAATACGTTAGTCAAATTAATTAAATTGCAATGTGCAATTAAAAGTTCAATTGTGATCAATTTAATTGCAATTCCTTTATTAGTCAATTAACAAGATAGTTGACAAATTAATTGATTAATGCCCAACACTTCTATCTAGTAACTCCATTTGACTTTGATTAAGTTTATTTGCTAGGGGTTTTTCATTTAAGTTCGTCTAAGGTGCCCGTAGAAAGAATTTTTTATTTTACTCTATCAAATATAAAAAAAAACATTATTTTAACCTACATTTTATTTATAAATATTTTAAAAAATTTAAATAATTATACATTTTAGGGATATTATAGAAAACTTCCTTTTACAAAAATCCACAAGTTCATAAACTTAAAAGGCAGGTTCCTTAAGTATACAGTTCTCAAAAATTTCATTATTATAAGTAAATTACTTGCAATAGGGTATACTTGCAAAAGTATATATTTATGATACATGCAATCTATAAATATACCCTTACTTTAGCAGAGACTTTGAGATAATTAAATAAGTTCCACGTATAGAAAATGAACTAACTTAAAACTTTATTATACCGACATTATCCCTTCTTAAAAGTTAAAACTATCATTTCCCAAACCGTTGCCACGCAGGGCAATAAGAAACAAAATAAATATAGCTTTAACATTAAGGCGAAACCTTTGAACATTGTGTAAAGCAATTACTAATGCATACAATTTTTAGCTTTTAGCATATACTTTTACGCAATTGAATTTTCGTTAGTGGAATAATCGATTGCTTTTAATACGTCGAGTGTCATATTCGATCAACTCACTCCTTCTATGTAAAGGTGGTTTCGTGTGAGTTAAATATAACTTCAAATAAACGCTTCTTTGAAATTATTTTGTCAGTTTATTTATACTTCACAAATAGTTTGTCCATCTAATTCTGTTACAGTTTATATGACCTCAGAGACAGAGAAACTTTACTAAGTGTCTGGAATTTTCCGTTTGAGCTTCTTTTAAATATTTATTTTAAAAAATTAAATATTCATCAGTTTATTTATACTTCCCAAATATTGTGTCCATCTAATTCGGTTTTGTATGACCTCAAAGACAAAAGGCTCGTTTACATGAGCCATCACATCCGCGGAATACCTTTAAAGAAAAAGTGGTCGAGCAGGATTTCTAACCCAAACTCCGCAATCAACCACCCTCGTAAAATAAGGTGTCTAAATGGGAATCGGGGGTATTGATGACGTTCATGACGTAGCTGCGCAGGACATCTCATATTTCTTGACAACTACACGTAGGTTTTGGTTCATATACGATCTAACATGGCCATTGAAAGGACAAAAGGCTTTTTTAGCAATCAAAGCAGCGATCAATTTGCGACAACCGTTGAGTTGGTTGCGAAGTTGGTTGAATTTGGAGTTCATTTGATTGCCGGATTCATGTATTAAACGTCAAACCATTCTTGATTGGAGGGCTTTCGAAACCTCCCAAATAACCCTGCAATTCCGATTCTACCATGGGGCAGATCCCCAAGTGGGAAAAATTGCGGAGTTTGCTCTTCAGTGTTTGGATTCGATGGCTCATGTAAACGGGCCTAAAGAAACTTTACTAAGTGCCTGGAATTTTCCGTTTGAGCTTCTTTTAAAATAGTGTTGATAATTTCTTGTTGTTATTTGGGATTTTAGGTCGGTGGTTTAGCATTCCTGAAGTTAATGAGAATCATATAAGTCCTGTCTTGAGAAAACTGTATTTCAAGTCCAAGAAAGAATCTAAAAGGAATGGAAGCAATAATATTTGTGAGGTAAGTTCGAGCAGATTGGAATATTGTGCTGCAGCTGCTCTAAGTGATATTGCAGTGAAAACTCCACGACCGACCATCTGCATTAACCCTTTAACCTCACAAGATAGGAGAATTTCTCATCCCCGAAATACGAGTTTTTCTAGGCAGGAAAAAAACGAAATGGAATCGTCCTGTATCAAAAAATACCCAAGTGATTATTTCGGCCGTTAGTCATCCTATGGAATCGGACCTTTTTGACTTTGTGAATGAATAACATTCTAAGTAAATTGCATGAAACAAAATTTTCATAAGGGGAGATCTTCATATTAAAAATGTTAACAACTTTGAAATTTCCAATAGTAACACCCATATTTGATTATTTAGAAATGTTAAGCCATCCTCGAAAACCCCTAAATCTTAGTTTTTGTTACATTTGGATGAATATTTAACGAGTTATTTCATCGAATTACTTGATATCCTATGGGGGACCATCTCAAGGTCGTTGGTTTAATGATGTTTATCTTCCTTTCCAAAGCCGTATTTGTTTATCAAGTTCATATATATTCTTATACACAGTCCCCTGAAGTGTTTCGTGATTTACTCAGCAAATTATGAATAAAAGAAATTAAAAATTGGGATTTCGCTTAAACTCCCTGTCTTAAATATATTTCTGAAAAAATATTAAGGGGTTTCTGTTCATAATTTTTTAAAAAATTAAAATAATAATTATTTTAAAATATAAAAATTGTTTTAAATACCCCAATATTGAATGCATTTTGTTTGGGTTGATATAATTT
Source organism: Hylyphantes graminicola (assembly GCA_023701765.1). Lineage (NCBI taxonomy): Eukaryota > Metazoa > Arthropoda > Arachnida > Araneae > Linyphiidae > Hylyphantes > Hylyphantes graminicola. The sequence goes on along the minus strand of CM043111.1, from coordinate 77,033,404 downwards.
CTTTTCAGTAAAAAATTCGTTTCATTATCTTAATTATTTATAGATTGGGATAGTTTTTTATGTGCAACTCATTTAACATTATGGCACCTAAACTTTGCACGTCTCTAACTCCCCTAATAATGCTTAAAAACTAACAAAATTTGGCATTTCATATTAAAATACGTCATAGATTAGAAATATGGACTCAAAAAGGGGTGTTGCCATTGGAAATTTCAAAGTTAGTAACATTTTTAATATGAAGATGGCCCCTTATGCAAATTTTGTGACATGCAATTAACTCAGAATGTTATTTTTATACAAAGTCAAAAAGGTCCGATTATAAAGGATGACTAACGACCGAAATGATCACTAGCGGATACTTTTTTTTTCCACAGCACGCTCAATTTTTAACATACCCAACACCCCTATTTGTGAAGCGAAACGGCCGAAAACGGCCTTCCCGATGTTTGCTGGTAGAGCCGTCGGGCCGGTTTCGAGGTTAAAGGGTTAAACGACCATCTCTACTTACGACTAATTTTTCAAGGCACCGATTTTCCCCTATATGTTTGATGTTAAATAACCCTCTGGGAGAGACCAGATTTCACTCCCCAAACGACCGGTCTCAAATCTCATTTCATGAAAAAATATCTTTTTCTAACACGACTTTTTACGATTTAAAAAATAAATTAGAAAAGGAGGTAATTTAGGAAAAATCGAAAAAAAAATGAAACTGTCAGAAATTTCTTCTAACTTTAAAAGGTTTAATTAATTTACCACTAGTTTGTTAAATAAGTTACCATAGAATTTTTTTACGTACTGCAGTTAGTCCAAAAGTAAGTTAATATAATTTTGTGTACATTATTTGCGAATTAATAAATAAACGTAATAATAAATCGATTTTTGTAATTTTGTAATGGTTAATAATACGTTGTAAACCTCCGTCAACCTCCATTTACGCGAGCGGATGCTCACTCTAAGAGGTTTCACTGTACTTCTTGTTTCCTTGTCTAAAACATCTTTATTTTTTTTCATCAGGTGGAAATGAAAGAAGCTTGCATATCCAAAAACAAAGGAGACCTGCGTGAATCCTGACAATTGCAGACTGGACTCAAAGTGTTAATATAGTCATTTTTTTAATCTAAGCACTTAATATTAAAATGCATTTGAAAATAAAATATCATCACATCCTTAATTAAGTTGTTATTGATTTTTTTATGGGGGATTTTGGCCTGTCACCTTTCTTTTCGACTTTTTTTTTCATTTACTATATTTCTGTGCAATGTAAAAAAAAAACCTGTTGTTTCAACAGTTAAAAGCTGTCAACTTTGACGCCAGTTAATAACTGTTTTTTACAGTGTAAAACTGTAATTTTCTTACAGGAAAACTGTACTTTTAACAGGGAAAAACTGTTATTTTAGCAGGAAAAAAACTGTTAATTTAACAGTTTTTCCCCTCTAATTTAACTGTTTCTCAATGCTAAAATTAAATACACAGTACTAGCCTTCGCGACCAAGTACATTACTTCGTCGTAGACGGTTCAGAATCGGGCTTGCATGCAAGAGGTTCCTGGAAGAAGTATGGGCCAAAAACAATTATAAACTGTTTTTCTAAAAAGCAGTTAACTGTAAAAATATGATATTTAACTGTTTAAACAACAGGGTTTTTTTTACTGTGTGGGGTCTTGATGATGGGGCAATTCTCCTATGGGCAGGATTGGTGAATCAATGTCACGTGAAAAAAGTGCGCATCAATCGGAATGCTGGTCGAAGGAAACGCAAGAATGAAAGTAAATACAAGAGTTAAAACAAGCCAATTGCAAACAGGTTCAAAATTATATCTTTATCTTCTAACCAAAGAGCTTCATAGTAGGGTACACTCTTAAAACAAACGAGCGATTTTAACTCACAGTCATAGTTAATTTTCACTCATTCCAGTGTCGAAAATGCACTTCCCCTATAGGAGGAATCCCCAAAGGAGTGAATTTCACTCCTTTGTTAAGTTAAACCTCCGACAGGATCACTCCAAACGAGTGATTTTAACTCCGTCTGAGTTAATTTTAATTCAGTCTGAGTTAATTTTTATTCCTTTCCAGTGTCGAAAATGCTCTTCTCCTATCGGAGTGGAATTCACTCCTTTGTTTTGAGAGTGTAGAGACTGAACCAACCACGCCATGGACCATCACAGACAATATACGGTGGCATGTGGGGCCCGATGGCCGAAGTGATTTGGACATCAGGCCATAACGCTAGCAGTCTGAGGGCTGTAACGGGTGCGGGTTCGATTCCCGCCTTTGCCCTGAGTGTACTTCCTTTCTCAGTATCAAAATTATAAATTAACTAGAACTTTTGCTACTCTATTCGGGCTCCGTAGTAAGCCATGGCTGCCGATGACAGCTCAGTACGAGTCGTTCCTCTATACCCTGCTATAGAACTCTTTGGCTAGTACTTCTATATGCTCACGGATGACGTACGAAGATTCCGCTTTAGAAATTTAGCTTGATCACAGAAGTAGAGACGCGGTAACCCTATTCCAATATGGTCAAAGGAAGAGGAGGGGGAATATGAGGGGGAATATGAACTTTATTTATAACAAAATATTTTAATTTATTTAAAAAAAAATTAAAAATTCAAAAATATATATACTAATGATGACAAATAATTCTAAAATCTAGTTTGAAAGTTTTTATATCAAACTAACTTTATATTTCCGGCGTTATGCGGGTGTACCCTGATTTTTGGCTGGTTGTTGATGCATGAGTCAGTGAACTGCTAAACTTCTTCCTCCAGGGATAGATTTACAAATAGGCCCGGGCCTAGGGGCGCAAAATTATTCCGCATTGTAAAAAAAACTACTTACGAACTTCAACCAGCCATGATAGATTGACGTCTTTAGTTTAGCCCTGCTTAACATCGAAGGAAAGCTGGCTCAAGTGGTGCCTTATGATGATCAGTGGCGTAGCTAGGTAACCAGGGGCAAATTAAAAAAAAATGGGGCCCCACTGCTATGTGAACTGATTAGGTTTTATCAAATAAGAATATGAAATATACAAATATTTTAAAAATGCTAAGCTACTTAAGCTGTTTTTGTGCACTGCAGGGCAGGTAATAAAAATATTAAGCAGTAATAACATAAATTACAACTAATACTTGGTGTAATTTGGCTACTCAAACGAAATAGAAAAGATTCAAGGGTTTATTATATAAAGGTTGGGCCTAACTGTCTAAATAACAATTATATATTTACATTTTTTTCTTGGCTTTAGTTTTCCCAAAAGTATCAATGACTTCGTTTAAATCCAGGCTAGATGCGGTTTTATTTTCAATTGCTTTTAGCAGTAAATGTCGGAGTCGAGTTTGGCTCACATTATTTCCAAAATAATGTTTTCTTATATTTAATTTGCAAAATGACCGTTCAGCTGCTTTAGAAGTGACAGGAATTGTAAAAAATAATAACATTACTGTAAATACTTCCGTTAGGACGCATTCTAGCACTTCATAATTTTTCATTATTTCCTTATACATAATTGGTAAACAGTCCATGCTTGAATTTGCTGAGGTAATACTATGGTGGTAAATATTTATAAATTGAGGTGAAAAACTGGGGCCTATTATATCTGAATATTTTCTTTAGAATTCGTCACACTTTTGTAATAAAGTTGCTTCATCAACACAAGTAATAAAAATGGTGGTGTTAGAAAATCGAATACATTGAGATATAACTGTGTCTAGTACATTATTGAAAATCTTAATTTTAAATACTTTTTCTCGGTTTGGATATCGGTGATCAGCAGCTAATTCATCAAAATGTTTTTTAACTTTTCTTCGACTTTTTTCTTGAAAATGGGTATCAATACCATACCTTCTTGCAGTTTCACGGGCTTTGCACTTGAATAATTCGAAATAATTTCTATAATTTTGCAACTTATCTTTCTTCCCTGGTAAAACGTATTTCGCCTTGCTTACATTGATATAGCATATTCGTAAAGTTTTGGATGCATAATTGATGTCGTTCAATACACTGTGCATGAATTTGCAAATGATCGCTATCAATAGAAATATTTTGGACAGATGTACTACGAATTTCGATCAAAGTTCCCGTTCGTTATTGTGAAATGGAATATTGGCTAAAAGAGTTCGAAAATTTTAATTAAAAAAAACTTTTATAAATTTAAATTCGAACTCAACAAATAATGCCTAATCGAGGGCCCCCTGAGCTTGAGGGCCCCGGGACACTGCCCCGCCTAGCCCCTATGCAGCTACGGCACTGATGATGATATGGACACATACACATTGGCTCGAAACAAAGCAAGAAGAAAGATTTTATAAACTGACATTAAAGAAAAAACTATCTCACATCACTTATAAAAAAACCTATAAGTACAGTGGCCGCCGCTTTTTGGAATCACTGGTTAATTGAATCAGCCGCTTAATTGGAATAAATTTCGTAGAACAGAACGGAATCACTTTTTACATTGAAAATCCGCCGCTTAACGGAATCAAATCACCTTTTTACCGCCGTTTTAAGGACTCAAAAAATTCTATAAAAGTTCCTTTTTTTACGATTCGTAGTATTTTTTTTTACCCCAAATGACCTCTAAATACAAATGCGAACCAAAGAGGCGCCGACGAATCCATCTTTAAAAAAAAGGTAAATCGCAGAAATTGTATTATTAAGGCAAGAAGGGAGAGACAGAACTATAGTGGGGGGGAGGGGGTAGAGGGGAAGGAATTTGTAATCGACACGTGTGCATGAAGGTGTAGACAGTAGACTCATTTTGATTTTTGATCGATTAAATTAAGTACGTGTTTTTCGGAGTGTTATCGCGATGTTTAAACGGAAAGATTTTACCTTAGCCAAAAAATATGAACTCCTAAAAAATATTTATAATCTGGAAAAATGCAGCCAAAGAGAAGCTGCAATTAAATTAGGACTTTCTCAAGCAACTTTATGTAGGATTTTGAAGAGAAGAAATGAAATTATAGAAAGTTGTGAAACAGAGCCCCACATAAATCGGAAATGTCAGTGAGTTGGCAAAGCAGAAGACGTAGAAAACGCTTTATTAGAATGGTTTAAGGCCGCGAGGAGTAAAAATATGCCGGGCTCTTCAAATATTAAGAACTTTAGAGCAACGGGGTGTTATGTGGGATGATTATAATTCCTCTTATGACAATGAAAGGAAGGTAAACGAACTTATCAGTTATACGACAACGCAGGCGAAAACAACAAAGTATTCATTCAAGTAAGCAAAATTTAACTAAATTTTAGTACTAAAGTAAACATTGTTGTTTATGCTTTTAAATTTTGTTTTAAAATTATACATAATATCGTTCAAATTATTCACATTTTGTAGGTATTCGTATATTACCTGTTAATTTGTATAACTCTGGATTTTTTTAAACATAACAGAACGTGTTTTTCTTAATAATATGTAGTATTACTCAGTAAAAAGTATTTAAAAAAATCATATGTCTCATGATGAGAACTTTTTCTTTATAATTTCATGACTTTCGGTTAAATGGTTCAGCCGCTTTATTGGTTCAAAACGTACTGGGACGGATGTGATTCATTTAAGCGGCGGCTACTGTACTATGTTTTTATCAAGTATTTCCCCCTCCTTTTTACGATGGTGTGAAGAGGACAAGACCGACCGTGGAGCTATTGCCAGATCCTCCGTGAAACAACCTCATTCAAGTAACTTCAATTAAGCCAGTAATCCATTCACGCTGTAGCTATGCTGTAGCTGGATTTTGTGACGTCATTTTCTGTATCTAGCGTGGATGGAAGTTTCTTGACTTATGGGTTATTTCTCTCAATAAAAAGTAAACAAACAAGAAAATTAAGTTAAAAACCACGGACAATTAAAAACTAAATGACTCTTATGACTGCTCATGCCCGAAACCAATTTACAGCTTTGATATCGCTGGGAAAACGATTCAAAAATCCAGCTTCAGAAGTACAGCTTTGACCACGCGCGCATGCGTACTAGTGACAGTTACGTCACAAAATCCAGCTACAGCATAGCTACAGCGTGAATGGATTACTGGCTTTATTAAAAAAAATCAAAATTAAATGCTTATTTAAAAAGCATAGAACAATAAAGCATTTTATTATAATTGAATCACCAATTCCAGTCACTATAACGACTTGAAAAACTTTATTTCTTTTGAATAATAAATTAAAAGAAATTTATTTTTGCGACATAAATCTGCTTCAAATGACGCTAAATATATTTGTGAATTCACAAAGAGATTCTTTGATTGTATGGTGGTATGTTTCTATTTAAAATCGAGGAAATTCTTTGAGAAGAAATAAGAAAAAGTTAGTGAATATTCGAAAGCCTTTGTAATTTAACACATTTATTCATTCAATATTTTAAAATTTCTCATTCAGTTTTTTTTAAACGAAATAAAACTTTGAAATGCAAGTAATTTCACAAGCACAGGTTTTGTTTTAAACTAATTTATCAAAAAATGTTGTTTACGCAGCCGGCAGGATTCGAACCTGCGCGGGCAGAGCCCAATGGATTTCAAGTCCATCGCCTTAACCACTCGGCCACGACTGCTTGCTCTAAAAGTTCGTATAGCTATTTTTATTTATTATAATCATTCTACATAAGTTTTGTGAAATAGTAAAATTAATGTATATTATAAAATTTATATAAATAAACCATTTCTCTTTTTATAAAAGTGAGAAGTGTTATTTTACTGCAAGCACTCTGAAAACTAATAAGCTGTGTACGCTATATATTTATTTTTAAAAGCAATAACTTACAGTGCGCCTGATATTATCATTAAAGCAACAGAAATGTAGAAATTATTTAAAAATGGAATTGTAAATCTAAAATTATTAAATAAAATACTTTATTATTAGTTTTTAAAAAAACTAATTCAAGCTGAGAACTGGGTAACTATCTTAGAGATATTGTATCCAAAAAATAGAACCATAATACTAAAGTAGATGGCAGCACAAGTTTATAACAAGTTTTTTTTTAACTTGTAAAATAAAGATCGCATCTAAAAAAATCTTCAATGAAATACCGCGTAATTTCTGAAGGATAGCGATGATAATAAAGATTCTGCGTTGTACTTTTAAAAAAAGTGCTCAAATTAATGATGCATTTTTTCGAATCTTTTTTATAAAAATTATATTTCGTAAATTTATTCGCCGATTATTATCGTTTTCATCATTATCGTTATCACCATCGATTACAATCGTTATCGTATATAAAATAAAACTTCGTTGTGTTGTTTTGCTCTCAAAACGCCAAAAACATGGAGCTTTCTTCTGTCGGCGAAAGGGTTTACGCAGCAGAATGTGTTCAGAAAAAAAGAATAAGACGAGTATGAGACATTTATTTTACTTACTCTATTGCACTAACGATGTTTTCAATTTAATTTCATGTTAAATTCATTCTAGGGACGCGTGGAATACCTTGTGAAATGGAAGGGTTGGAGCACCAGGTAAGGGCTAAAATATTAACATTTTTAGCAATGACAGTTGTTTGATTAAATCACCCCGGATTCTTGTTCATATATGTAAAGAATAACTATTATTTTTTTCCTTAAAAAGTAAAGTTTCGTACTTTCCACCATTGCAAAGATGGCATTTTAACGATATCTAGTGCTTGTCGTTTTATTGTAACAAAAATTGGGAAACGTTTATTTGGCAGAAGGTTTCGTACAAGCTTCTACATCGTCGTTTCTCAAATTTTGTCGATCAATTACTGTTTTACGTCCTTGACTTCTTTACCTATGCATACAAATGTTATGAACATTGCCTAAATGGGTAGAATCCTAGAACAGCCCACCCCTTGGCGACTTGTTGAAAATCTCGCCAAATTGAAATTATTTGAATCTTAGGATTAGGAAAAAAGACATTTTACCTTTACTGTGACAGTGTTGTCACCTTGGCAACGTTATCGCCGATTGCTTGGCGATATTCTAAAAGTGTGAGCTATAATAGTATATAATAAGAGGTGGGCTATAATAGTCATCGTCACGCCTAAATACTTATTTCCTTGGCTGCTATAAATGGTAAATCTTTAGAATGCGGTGCTGCTTGGCGCTTGTCCAAAAACAACAAATAATTGGCGAAACTCGCGTGCTTTATCATTGCCAGATTCTTTCAAGCCAATGCAACCCTAGTTTCTTTCACTGATTTCTAAGGTTAATGGATCGCAGATAGCTACGGAAGAGTTGGAAGTCATTTTTTTTCTCCCAGGTCAACCCCAAATATCTAGTCTAATTGGAATAAATGTCGCATTAGAGCTGCACGATTGGCAATCCACTTTGGTTTGAATTAACGCCGTACTAGAGCTACACAAGAGGCTATACAGTACGCAGTTTCGTTTCGTTTTAATTTTGAGTCGCTTTAGAGCTACGCGAGTGGCAATCCAGTACGCACCCGTTTGGGGAACCATTTTTTCTCTAAAAAAACATCAGTATCCAACATCGGGCAGTATTGTAGGGCTCATTGAAAGCCTAAATACCCGTTTGGGGCCCCCGGCAGTTGAGACCGGCCCTCTTCGAATCGACAAAATATTCAGAATAAAAAATAACCGAAATATAATAACCAAAACCAGATATTCAGAGTTAACTGTAACTGCGATTACGATGCGCGCAACTTTACTCACAATTCATCGCTCGCAAGTATCAACAGCGTCGTTAGTTGGACGAAAAAATAAATTAAGAACAAAATAATTCCATTGTGCGCGCACATCATCCGGGCTTCTTACCCACAATTCCGCGCAAGTATTACCAGCGCCGACAATTGGATGAAAAGATCTTTCGCCGTATCACCAAATAAAATTGTTTACCGCTTCCTACAAAAAACGCCAAATTCGTTGGCGACAGAAGCACCGGATTCTAAAGATAAACCCTATAAATTGACATACATTAATTGGCATTGTTGTTCCGTTTTCATCATTGCTTATCATTCAGAAGAACAAATCAACCTTATTGGCAGCCAATGCTCAATAAAAAATGCCTTACTTTTGCTTATCAACTAAATTGATGATTTATGCAGGTACAACACATGGGAACCTGAAGAAAACATACTAGATGCACGCCTTTTGGATGCATTTGAAGCAAGGTAACAAAATCTGATTCCTTAATTTGTAACATTTGATTCAGAGCACTTAAGGGGGAATGGACGCACTGGATGTCTATTCAAAAAATTAAACATATTCAATAAAGAAAGAGTAATGTGGCTTAGAAAATAATTTTTTTAATGAATTAATACAGACACTTCTGTTTAAAGTCCCATTCCCCCTAAATTATTTGATAGCTTTTAAAGATGAAACATTTAATGTATATATTTTAATGAAACATTGGTTGAAGTAAGGGTAGAAATTTACTGTACAGTAACCATTGGCGAACTTTCCGAAATCGCACCAGAAGTCCGTATTCTGGCGACTTTTGACGTCATGCTCTCTTCACAACGATGACGTTTTCCGGCAACCCTATCTAACCATTATGCGTTTCGGTCAGGTCAGACAGGTTGCCACCAAAAACTATTTATCGCCAAATCGGAAAATTGCGCCAATGGTTACCGTACAGTAAAGGTGAACCGAAGTAAGTTACAACCCCCAGCAATTAAGTCGCCAATCTGGCAACCCCGCCAAATCTGTTTTAGGGCAACCCTTGGCAACACAAAGTTGGCGAGATCGCCAAATATCGCGCTTCAAGCGAAATTCGCCAATTTTAGCAACCTTTCCATGTTGCATTGGCTGAAAAAACCTGTTCCAAGTTCGGCAACCATACTTGCTATTTTTATTTTTTCACGCTACAGTGCGGTGGTTATTTAACGTGCATGCGTGGATCTAAAAATTAATCTTAATTTTTTTTAATTAAAAGTAAAGATTTTTTGTTATCGATCTATTTTAAATTGTATATTTAACAATTTTAAGTAATTATTTTTATTATTTGTGTTTGGAATTTGCGTTATTTTGATCCACGTTTTTTTTTAGCCTGGTAGGATATATCGGTAAATTTCCTGGTATGTAGGTTTATTCAAACGTTTATTTTTCAAAAATGTATTTATAAAAAGTAATTTGTAGATGGTTCTTTATTTTAATTGATTTAAAATTTTGTTAACTAGTGAGAATTAAGTAACTGTTCTACCCTAATGTTGAGCGTTTTCCTTGTTAATTTTTAAATAGCATTAATATTTAAAATAATCATACATTGCTTTTGAATCTGTTATTTATTTATGCTTTGTTTTGTTCGTGCAAAAAATAGTAAATTGCCGATTTTTTGTTCAAAATATTGCTTCGTTCGTTTATGCCAGACAATTGTTAAGGTAATTGCATTTTTCCGGTTTCTTAAATGTTTTTGTCAGACATTTCAGTATTATGTTGTTAAGTGGCATATTTCGATATTTTAAACCCATTGTCTTGACGATTTTTTGTTCAACCGTGCTCTTGAAATTTTATTTTTTGGTCATTTAGAGTTGCTCATATTTACAAATTTCAGTTTTTTTTATGGTGGCCGTCTCGGCAAACCACGGGTGTTGACGTCATTTCGGCTTGGCGCCATCCCGGCAAACACCGGGTGTTGGCGTCATTTCGACTTGGCGACGATTTCAGAAAATCGCCAAATCCGGGGGCTATAACTTACTTTAACCGAAACATTAAATTCTTGGTACTGTTCAAGTATTGAAATTCGGCAAGTAACTGTGTGTTCATATTGTCATGCTTCAATTTTTTGTTCATAAACATATATTTGAAGATTTAAAAAAAAGTGTTATGCCATTGCTTGCACAATTATTTCTAGGTTAAACTATTTTAGAAAAAGTTTAAACCATCCCTCTCTTACAAAAACAGATTGATATCAAATTATATAAAATCTATTGAAATAATTTTCAAACAACTTTTTCCTATACTACATGGGTCGGTTGAGTCTATCCAGATTTTGATGTTTGTTTGTCGCTGACCATCTTAGATAACATTAATTTTCGTAGTACCGAGTTTCATGCCCCTTAAAATTTGTTAAGTTTTAAATTATAAATTAGTTTTCCCTTTATATTATAGAAAAGGTTGATTTTTTTTCTGTTGCCCTAAGAATGAAAATGTTACTTAGTGTTTTTTCTTAATTTGACATGACCAATATCATTCTAACACTTCAATTTATTATATATTTGCTGTTGAATTAGCTTGATGGTATGGCACATGGCTTCAAATGTATCTTTTTATTTTAGTCAAAGTCGTGAACCCACTACACCACGCAAAAGGCAACGGGGTAAAAGTGAGAAACAGGTATGACAACATTTACTGATTAAAATCATTTGGTGTCTGATATGCAATTGAGTTTTATTTAAATAAAATTATTTGAAACAAATTTGTTATTTATATGAATTCTTAATTCCTGTCAGGCTGAGATACTACACTGCTCAAATCAATTAGGGGGGCGCATGGTTTAAACCCTTTCTCGCCCAATAATTTCATTTGGTATCATCAGCTTCCGATTTTTTTTCTCACTAAGTTGAGCTCGTTTTCCTTTATCAATAGATGGAAGAATCATGTCTTTTGAAGTATAAAATGTTTGTTTTAATTAAATGAAAATATAAAAAAAAATGTGGTTAAATAAAATTCACTCCCAAAAAAAATTATGTAATAAATTGACCTTAAATTCTTCAAACTTGCATTTGTATAGTTGATTAAAAATGGATTTTCCCTTTTTTAACAAATAACATTTTGAAAAAGTTATTGTAATAATTTATTCAAAGGTTATGATCTTAATATTTCCCTCCTTAAATTTGAGTTTGAAAATTAAGATTTGTTACCCTGTTTTAACCATTTCTTTCTGGATGCATAATGAATCTATTTCACAAAGTTTAGGTTTCTATAATAAACTAGAAGTTCTAAAAGAACTAAAGTAGCCTACTTTCCTGTTATTTAAATACTTTCTAAAATTCTTATCTTGAAAAAACTAGGTTTGTTACAGTAAGTGACATCAACAACCGTTTCTACATTAAATGTATATACATTAGAATAAATTTCACTAAACACAGCATCCAGCTATAATTTCAGCTTCATAAAGCCAATTATTTTCATTAATTTTCTATCGCCAATAAAATAAATATTACTTATCGTCCGCATGATTATTTGCAGTTATAAATAAATATTTAATTATTTGCAGGACAAAAACCATAAAATTCAAAATTCACTTAAAATAGGAAATGTAAATTGACAAGTAGGTTTGTAACAGAATCTGTCACTTAACCAACCCGCTTCCACACAACAGTTGTGTTTAACAGGTAAAAAGGCGCCAAACACAGCATTAATTCCATATTAAACATTTACCCGCTAAATTCGGCTAGTTTCATTAATTTTATTTCGAAAATTAAATAATTATTTCTTAAATTGTTTGCAAAAATTTGTGTTTCAAAGAATAAATATGTAATTGTTCTCGCTTTCAAATCGAATGAAAACATTGCATACCAACATACAGAATCTCGAAGTGAAATATATTTGACGTCATTTCAAACTGATCGATGTCGCACAAATAAATTTATTTTAATTTATTGTCTAAAAAAATTAAAGTTTCCCGAGCGATTGTTGCGATGGAAATGGTGATTTAATTCTAATAAAAATGGCTTCCTATGCTTTTTAAATGAGCATTAAACTTTGCAGTTTTTTAAATAATTGAAGTACTTAGAATTTGAATTCTTTTCTGAAATTTTCAATGTATTCTCATTTTGATGCGCTGAATTTTTTGACGTAACTCACTTGTCCATAGCATTTGTAGTTTGCAACAGCGATTTAAATGACTCAAAATTGAATTTCAATGATAATTCAATGGGAAATTCGTCGACAAATAGTAGATTTATGTCCGTCCCATCCTACAGACAGACAGAAAAAAAGTATGAAAGTTGGGTGTCGGAGGTTATACCTTTCTAATAAAAAAAAGAGTTTTTAAGATCGGATTGATAGAACCGATTTTGGAAGGGGGGGGCGGACGGACATCGACAGCATGTCAATACCTACTTTTTCATTTTTTTTAATTCTTCAAATTAAAAAAAATCAAAATTTAAAAAATTCAAGTGGAACTGAAAGGGTAAACAAAAGTACGCTATGTGCCTCCCTATTTCTTTTGAGCAGTGTATAATGCATGTTCAATCTGCTCCCTCTTCAATAAACTGTTAAATTGGATCTCTGCTTTAACCACCTAACATTTTTAATCGTTGAAATGCAAAAATTGTCTTAAAATGACTTGTTTCCTTATCCTTCCCCCATCAATATGATGCTAAAAAAATAGGTAAAACTATGTAGTGATTAAGTTTCAAATTTTCTAGACTGTAGCAAAAATAGTTAAGAATTTTTAATATCATGTAACTTGTAATGCTTAAACACCGTCATTCAATAAAATGGTGCATTACTTTAAAGTCAGTTGGTAGACATATATATCCAGGTTTGTGTGCTTGGTCAGAGACACGCTTATAAACCTTAGTCAAGTAAGACTGATAATAAATCTAAATATTTTAAGTTTTAATAAACTAAATTTTATTAAATTATCTTTCATTTTATTACACATCACATGTATCCTCATTAACTTTCTCTTCAGGCACCAGCAGCCCCACTCCCTGTAGTCAAAACACCCAAACCAGAGAGCAATCCCGTCGAAGAGGAAAGCTCAGCCAGCCCCATTGTCGAAGACGCAGCAGACTCCAATGACGTCCAAGAATCTCCAGATGACGCCAACGCACCCGAAAAGACAGAATCTCCTCCACCGGACATCGAACCACCGGCAAAAGTCAGCCGTGCAGAAAAAGTAGCCGCATGGGACAACAGCCCTTCGGCCGATTCGCCCACTAGCAGCAGCGAGTGGCCTGCCCCAGCTACCACGTCCAATTCCTCCTCGGGAGATGCCGAGGCAGAGGTTCCAGTGTCTCCCGAGGCCGCAAACGATGCTTTGCCTGACTCGGAATCTTCCAGCGTCTCGGAATCCGTCCCGGAGCAGACCTCGGATTCTGCCCATCCACCAGACGATGTATCCGATCCCCCAGACGTGGCGCCGCCGGAAGTTGTTGCCGGTGACCAACCGGAAACAGCGGCTGCTGAGGAAAAAGGTCCAGAGAAGACGATTCCGGAAGAGTCCGAGACGCTTTCAGAAGACTTCTGGAAGAAGCAGGCCCCTGCCATGGACCATGTCCTGATCACTGACGTTACGACGCATCGGCTTACTGTCACTGTGAGAGAGTGTGACACAAGTAGTGGGTTTTTCAAGGACCGACCACCTGGAAGCCTGAATGGGTCTGAACCAGTGAGCGACACTCCACAGTCCGGTCTGTGATCGGCAATTACTTAGTTTTAAACCAGTGTTTCCCAAAGTGTTGCGACTTGATGTTCTAAGGAACCAGTTGTTTAGTTAAATCAATTTACACATTCTGCTACATCCGACAATTTTTTTTTGTCTGATGTTAGTTCAACCAAACCAAGTAAATTTAGTATCTATCTGTTTCACTACCTTTGTTAAATAGTCTTACTTCTATAAGCTTGAAGCTGTCGCTCCCTTTAATTCCTTAGATATTTTATTAAATAATTTTATGCAAATTTCAATTCACCCTGTGAAAATCAAAGCAATTATAAATATTAATTTACATTTACAAACTAAATTATTGTATTATTTTTAATTTAAACAGCAGGATGAATTTTGTTAAGAGAATTTTTTCACATGAGGTACCTTAGGAAAATATAGGAATTGTGAGGAGTCGAGAATCGAAAAAGTTTGGGAATATCTGGTTTTAATGTTCAGTTTTATCTGTCCTATAGCTGGGAAATGGTCTTTTGAACATTGCTATGCTAAGCACAATAATTCACTCATTTTTTTTCTGGTATTGTTACCATTATGTTAGTTATTTGGCCGTGTAGTGGTAGTCAGCATGCCTAACTCCTGTACAGTCCTCCTGGGTTTGTATCCAGGTAGAGGTAGGTTATGGGTTCACTCAGATATTCATGCTTCTGGGGTCGATCGATGATTTATAAGCTACACTACTCAAAACAATTAGGGGAGCACATGTTTTAAACCCTTTCGCTCCCAAAGATTCCATTGGGAATCATCAGCTTGTGATTTTTTTCTGACTAAGTTAAATTCGCAACTTATGTATTGTTAGATACATCATTATATGGAAGAATAACGTATTTTGAAGAATTTAATATTTTTTTTTTAATATTAATGAAAATATGAGAAATATGGTAAAATAAATTTCACTTTAAAACAGTTTTAGAAAATAAATTGTCCCTAAATTTTTCATGCTTGCATTTTTTAGATGTTTAAAAATATATTTCAACTATTTTTAACAAAAAAAGTTTTGAAAAAATTATTGTTATAATTTATTAAAAAGTTATTATTCCATTTCCCCCCTTTAAATTTAAGTATTAAAAACTTAAGATTTTTTCTCCTGTTTTTTACTATTTCATTTCGAATGCATAGTGAACCTATTTAACAAATTTCAGATTTATAGGATAAAAATTAAAAAGTTGGGAGTGAAGTTAAAGTTGGAATTAAAAAGTGCTCCCCTAATTGTTTTGAGCAGTGTAGCTTGGGAACAGGGCCGGATTTAAAGATTTGCCGCCACAGTCACAATATTCTCCTAATTCGGGGG
Organism: Hylyphantes graminicola; assembly: GCA_023701765.1. NCBI lineage: Eukaryota > Metazoa > Arthropoda > Arachnida > Araneae > Linyphiidae > Hylyphantes > Hylyphantes graminicola. The sequence continues at coordinate 77,017,822 of CM043111.1, read as the reverse complement.
AAGGTAGCTGGTTAGCAGTAAAATAAGGGGGTATGTGTTGTTTAAAGTAGATACAGATGTTATAATCATCTATGTACCTTAACGCACTAAATTGAAACTGAAATTGGCGAATTTCTTTAAACTCTACTATTTGTCTTTCAACTTCGGAAATCCGGTTGAAAGGGGTGCATTTGCTCTCGCAGCGACCATATTTGCTGCGAAATATTATTATACTATATATACGTTTATGGTGTACCTGTACGCATTAATGTAAATTATTTGTTTTCTTTCTTAAATATATTCGTATCTTTATAATAATTTTTTATGCTGAAAACCACTTTAATTGGTCGTAAAATTTGCCGCCTTAAACAAATTCGCCGCTCTAGGCTACAGTCTACTTAGCCTATTTAGAAATCCGGTCCTGCTTGGGAAGTTAACGGGGTTTATTGTTGGACAAGTCACTCGGACAATAGCATTAGCACCTCAGACGCAAAGATTGTGTAGGTTTATTATGTTATTTGTTTTGTTGGCCTTATTTTAACACTATGCATTAGCACAAAGTTTATGCTTTTATTTATCTTTCAAGGCAAACTTCAAACTGAAACTTCACATCTTAGGATTAGTTGTAAGTGCCATTTATGTGCTTGGCATAGCAAGATTTTCTGACGTTTGTTTTAGTGACCTTGCTTCATATGAACTATGAAGATTGGTTTATTATTAGAACTATATTTTATGCATAGTACAAATAACATAGTCAAATTAACTAACACTGTTTGGTTTAGGATATATTAAGACATTATTTTATACTGAACAGAAATGCATTGATATTATGGTTCATTGTACATAGCTGATGTATCATGATGACTTAGAATTTTAAAAACATTAAAATAACAACTCACTAAAAATCCAGTGTTTGATGATTACCACTTTAATCTCAATATTTAAACTAGTCTGAAAAAAACTGTTTTAAAGTTTTACTAATGGCAGTATTATTAGTGCAAAAGTGCTGCATTAAAATAGATGGATATTCATAAGTTCCTGTAAATTAATAAGAATAATTGAATTTCAATACTTGTAACTTGCAATTTTTGTTAGACAGTACAATATAAAAAAGTGCATATTATTTAATTTTATGTAATATTATTGCAAATCTAACACAACTTAATGATAGAAGTTTTAAGTTTTTGCCAGTTGGTGCTAAATTGTCAAATAAGGCATTTAGTTTTTGTTAGTTGCATAATATTGTGCAAGATATTGTTTTTCTGAGTTTTGGTAATGGGAATGCACTCTCTACTTCATTTATTTAACTATCTAATTTATTTATATTTTACACATTAACCCAATTACTTATCAATTATTATAAAATAATGCTTTTCAACTGGTTGGCTTTAGCTATATGTCCTGGTTTAACATCTAGAGTTTGTTACCAAATACCAAATTGTGCAAAATACAAAATTTTGTAAAATTCTAATACAGTAGAACTTTGCCTATCCAATCTAATTGGGACCGGAGGAAAGTTAGATAATCGAAATACCAGATAATCAAGAATTTTTCAATTAAATAAGTAAAACTTCTATTATGGTAGAGGGCCTAAAGTCCGCTACGGTTTTGCATCTGTAAACATTGGATTTCAGTGTAAAGTTATCTTTGAAATCAAAACTTATTTGAAAGAGAGAAGAAAATTCTTGAACGTTATTTTTAATTTCTGTTCTGTTGCTTTAAACTTTAAATTATTTAAACTAACTAAATTATTGAAACTTTAAATTATTTAAACTAACTAAATTATTGAAACTTTAAATTATTTAAAAAGAGATTATCTTAACAACAATAAAGTTTCAAGATTTCAGAAACGTCGGAGTTTCTTGATTTTAGAATCGCCTGAGAATTCCGATTTCAATATCTTTGGAGATTTCACTTTTTATGATAGTTGTAGATTTCTGAGATTGGTTTCCTTTGTAAACAACCAAAAATGATCTTGTTGAAAAAAATTTACATTGACTCTCATGGCAGTTAGTTAACAGAAAGTTCTGTATTAAGAAAATAAGATGGGTAATCGAGGTTCTACTGTAGGCGTATGTTTAGCTTGTAAGCTTTAATAACCTCTTTACAAAATACATTTGTAATAAAATTTTTACAAAATCTATTATATTTATTATGTATTTCTTCATTGTACGATTTATTTATTTTTGCTTTTTTTTTTCGATGATTGTTAGAAAGTTACTTTCAGAACTTGTCAGTACGCTACTGTGCATTTCGTTTTTAGTTCAAATTTATAATATTTTGAAAAATTTATATTATGTTTAACTTATTTAAAAAGAGTTAACATCAAGTTTTACAAAGAACTTTATTGGGAAAAATAGAATCATCGTATTAATGATTCAAATTGACAATTCTCTGAATTTCATATTCTCTTTAAATAAGGCAAAAGTCCCAGAAGGGTTAAAGGTAGATTAAGTTAAAATTTATTTATATTGTTATATTTGCATGCATTTATGTTTTTAAATATTCCTTATTTATTATTGTTTTATTATATTCTTATATATTTAAATACATGTCTCTGGTAAAATGTTATAATTACTAGTTATGTTAAAAAAGGGTCATTTTTTTTCTGCCTGGATTCAAATTCTACCTTGTAGTAAATTTAAGTTTATGCCTCAAATTTCATTCTGATGCTACTTGGATGATTTTCATTAAAACCTTATTATCTTATGAATAAAGGTTATATAATTAATTATGAAAATTGTAGTTTGTTAAAATAAATTGCCATGTTGCATAATTACTATTAAAAATTTCATTTATGTATATTTGTGTCTTCTTATTAATGTATCAATCTACGTTCAAGATCATAATTTTTTGACCATTTTGCAAAAAAATTACAAGGAAAATCCATTTTGAAAATCCTTATTTCATGAAAAGTACATAATTTATTTAAATTTCCTTTTAACTTAGGACAGTGCTAACCTTGTGCACCAAAATGTAATGGATTTCGTGAAAAGGGAGAAAATATTGATGGACTTGTGTTAAAAAAAATGCATATTTTTATCATCGGCTTCTATGTAAAAACAGCAAAAAATAATTTAAACTCATGATTGGAACATCCTGGTTTACGGTATGTCACAGTTTTATGACTAAGCTGCAAAAAGGGTTTTTAAATAATATGAGGTGCGTCTTTTTTTAAAGTTTTACAGAAATATTCTTTCAGTTAGTTTTTTAAAAATATTTTGCAAAAAGATATGTTTAATTTAAATCGTCAACTTGATATGTATAAGCATAAATAAGAATCAATTGCTTTTATTGGTGTTTCGTTTTTGAGAAGTAAATATACTGTGTGGCTCAAAGTGATCGTGATCATGTTAAATCCTTCTTTGTTTATACATTCTACTTCCGTGTTATGGAAATTATAGTATGTACAATCATGCATAGTTTTAAATCGTATATATTTTTCCATGATATTTTAACACATCCTTCATATGTATTTCGAATGCTTTTATGCCATACTTCCTGTTGGATGACATTTTTTTTTAAATAAAGCTATAGTATTTAATATTGTATTTGATTTATTTATTGAATTCAAATCCTTTCAAAGCGGGGGTGGCTGGGGAAGCGCTTGCCTTGTATGCGAAAGGTCCCAGGTTCGGGTCCGGGTATTGTCAAAATAACAGCCAACCTAAAAACAGTCGGTGCAGCTAATAATCTGCCGTGGACTGGTAAACTGCAGTAACCGCATCAATGAATAGACCATTTCTGCCCTCTTATAATCGGCATTTCAGTATACTTTATTACAGGGGGGCAAACAAAAGTGGCCCCGGCTAGAGATGGCTTGAAGCCGCCTGAAACCTGTTTTGGCATTGGTTGGATCGGATTAGCTTCACATTAGAGCTACTCATAGACTAGTGGCGAGTTCAGATCTTAGTTCGTATTGTATGAAAACGTCCCATAATCAGTGGCGGATCCAGCCAGGGGGCGCGGGGGGCGCGCGCCCCCTCCTCAAGACCTGTTGACCGTTTTTTTTTTATTATTATTGAAAACAAAATTAAAGGAAAAATTTGACAAAATTAAATCGCCACGCACCCTCTACACAGATTACTAATCATCGAACATGTTTCGGCTGCACGGGCCGTTAATCGCTCTGCAGTTATTTTTGGGATATTGAGGAACTTAAACACCTTAAGTTAAAATTAAGTTGCAATTTTTATATAACGGCATACATGCATATAATTTGAAAATTGTTTCACATCAGCGATTCGAGCCTGTACGACGTCGTAAAATTAACTAAAAATATAACTTCGGTGAAGTTTAAAATGATAAATCATTCGATTATTTTATTGCTGAGCTATCACATGTCGTATTTATTTTAATAGGTAATTATTTATGCTAGGGTCACATGGGGGAATTATGGATCACTCTCTTTCCGGGGTAAATAATGATCACTAAGTTTTAAGGATTAAAAATGGTTTTTAGAAGAAAAAAAATTATGCCAAGTCATCCTCATACATTCTATTTTCTTATATCAAGTTCAAAAATAATGTAACTGCAGCAAAAAATAGAAAAAAAATACTTTTTACACTACTATAAAAACATCTTCAAAAAAGATTGTGTTTGAAAAACATGATTTTTTTTTAAGATCCATACTGGAGAAACATATTTGAACTAACTATTTTGTTGGTGCTATTTTTCAATAGGAAAAGGTCTAAGCTTTTCAATCCGATAAAAAAAAAATTTCATAATTTTTTTTTAATGATTTTAAAGGTATATCGATTTATCCCCCAGTTTACTGGGGTAATTCTTGATCACTGGGGTAATTCTGGATCAGTGATATTTTTTAATTTTTCATGTGTTTTTAGCTAAGTGGTATATGTCATTTTGAAGCATAAAATCAGATTAGGCTGTATTCCAAATTTCATTAAAAATTCAAATTAGAAGTTTATTTAAAATTTAAATAACAAAAAAATTTAATCTACATTGAAATAGCATGAAAATTCTATTTTTATTCAATATTTTCACTGTTGCCATTGCTTTAAACTTACGAGAAAATTTATTTAAAATAAAAAACTTTTGAAAGAATATTTATTTGTGCCATATAATTCAGTTTGGATTGCTGTAATAAAGTCCATTGAATTTTTTTTTGTCAAAATAGAGTTCTTTTGATGGTTCATTATACAAGTATGAAGAAAGATGCATAGAGAATTCTAACTTGGCATAAAAAAAATATGCCAAGTTTCGCTTTCATTACCTTTATGTGCTAAAACAATCTTTTATGTGCTAAAAATGATATAATTTGGAATATTAATTTACTTTTGACACGCATTACTATAAAAAAAATGGGTGATCCATATTTACCCCATGTGTGATCCATAATTGCCCAAACCCGGGGTAATTCCTGATCACTCAATAATTAAAATAAAACTAATAATAATTAAGTTATAGGTAAAGTGATTATTTAAATAAATTCTAAATTATTTAAGCTTACTCCATGCAAAATTAAATCTTTCTATCTTTCATACTTTAGAAAAAAATAGGATGTAGTGATTTTTTGATCCATAATTCCCCCATATGACCCTATAACTAACTATGCGAATAACTATGCTATTTTCAAGATACAGTCATTTTTTGCCTTGTTTATATGTTAGCTACTTAATGCCAACTTTTTGCTGAGCTGTTGCTTGTTCAAAACATTTGTTAGCATAGAATATCATCTACTTCATATTTTGGGTCATTTTAGAGTGAAACAAAAAAGTTACCAATCGCAGAACATAGAAAAGTGAAAAGAAGACCGTTCCATCATCGGAAACATTCCCATTAATTGATTTTTCCCTATTTGTTGCACTTATTTTTTAAATTATTCAACAAAAATCTATATAACAATATAAGCGTTAGTTAGGTAAAGTAAAAACTAGTGTTAGTTCATAAGTAGTAATTAGTAAAAAAAGTACCAGTAAAAATATGTATTTACCATTTAGAATTAGATTTAAAAAGAAATAATATAAATCAAAAATAAAAGAATGTTAATAAAAATTCATTTTAATTAAAAAAATTAATTAAAAACTAAAATGATAAAATTTACCCCCCCCCCCCCCCCTCCCATCCCCCAGAATTTTTTTCTGTTGCGTCCCAGCTTTTGTGATAGCATAGTTGGAATTTCAGGCAAGTTTTTGGGTGCGCCCATCCCTCAGAAAAATCCTAGATCCGCCACTGCCCATAATGCAATTTTTTTTTGTCTTACAATCAATTTAGAATGTTTTGTATTACCAAAAACAAAAAAGGTTCGATTCTCTAGGATAAATATTACAAATCATTGTTTAGATTTCATTTCAACTAGCTTCTAAAACAGTAGCGTAGTTGCCGGCAAATAAGACGCCAAGAGTTTGTTTGGGCTTAATAATTGAAGCGATCAATAGCTATTCAGTTAGCAAACCTGTTTTTGTATTGGTTTTAGACTTGGCACCATTTCTGTCGTATTCTTATCTCTAGACCGGGGCCACTTTTGTTTGCCTCACCCTGTATAAGTCATAGTTATTAAATGCTTACGACAATGATCCAAGTCATTAGTCTACTAGATACTGCAGTTTGCATGCCCAAAGGCAGTAAAATCCCGTATAGTGGGATCGCGGGTTTGTTCCGTAAGATGTCCTTAAAATGTTGTTATTCAGGTGTAGGCTCGTCACTTGACTGTGTTTCTAAAATACGACGCTCGTCGCCAATAGCCCTCGTGTAGCTCTAGTGCGACGATTTTTCAAACCAAACCTTAAAATGTTGCGTTGGATGCCTACTCAGGTGTCGCCCATCGCCAATAACTCTTGTGTTGTAGTGCGATGATAATTCATTCTAAAACCTTTCACCACAGCTACACAATTATTTATCAAAAAAAAATTATGGGTTATTTCAAAATTCAAAACTGGTTTTCACTTCACTATAAGAATTTTTTTTTTCAAGTTAGCCATAATGATTAAACTTTAAAGCTCAAAGTAGAACAAATACTAATAAAAATTTGATCGTAACCTATATCTTTTTCATTTTTTGTATAACTTGTGGTAACTTTTAAAGATTAACGGAAGTTACATTAAAAATAATAATGTTACTTGTGTTAAATTATTTTGTAGTTATACCAAATACGTTCTTAAATTTGCAAGAAAATAAAATTAAAAAAGATTAATAAGCAGAAATTCTAAAGAGAGCGATTCGTACGAGTGGCATTTTAGCGTTTTTTATACACCAGCCCTGCATTAAACAAAAAAAAAAATAGGAAAATCTATAATTGATTTTTATTTCCTTGTGTTCCTGCACTTTGCCGGACTGAAATTGATAAAACGGGACATTCGCCCACTGGATAGTGAGACAAAAAGAATAGCTGTCAGCCAAATTCGGTACGTCCGAGACCAAAGTCTTTTGAAGATTTTAAACAGAAATTCTATATATATATTTGTACAATTTTGGTGCAGTGTGAAATCAAGGGTGATAAAATGACTTGATGCCTTTTACGATGTCGTTATTATTAGGTTGTGTTTTAGGATCTCACTTTCGTGTCAGCCGTGTTAGCAGGAAAAGGGTAGTTCTAGAACGATGTGAACAAACTGTCATGAACTGTGAACTCCTCACGAACAAACTCTATTTAGAACACTAGTAATGATTATTAAAACTTCTCCACGAAGGCGTTGTAGAGGAAGCTAGAGATTTTGAATATAATACTAATATTCAAGAAATATTATGGAAATGAGTTTATTGCTGTTATATTTATAAAACTGCGGCTTTTCCTATTTTTTAAAATTAATGTTGTTATGAAAGGAAATTTCTACTGTTCTAAGTTCTATTTTTATTCACTTTTTGGGGCACAAGGGGCACACCTTATTTTTTACATATGGAAGGAAGAACTTAAACAGATTTTGATTCACATGGAATATTTTGCATAACCCTAAAAAAAAACTTTTTATATTTTCATACAAAAAATTTATAATCAAATTTAATTTATGAATGACACGAAAAGAAAAACAAAACTAATCTCGTACACATCATGTTGACATAAAGTTGGATCTAGATAAAAAAAAAACGACAAGAAACTAAGTTTTAACATGAAATTGATTTCTGTAATTTAACGACAATTAATAGGGTATTAAAATGTCGCATTTGACACAGTACCCTTCAATATTTATCATTTTTTCGGACTATTTCCGTTAATAAACCGGCTTCCCGACATGAAATGTTTACATTTAAAGCGACTCTTGCGCACGCGCAGTGCCCTCCAGCATTGTTTACTAGAGAGATCGTCGACCAATGGGAGAGCGTCCTTAGCTGCAGTCTGGATCCGCACCACAACACAACGTTCATTGATTGTGTTTTTCGGTATATGGTTTTGTTGTGAGTGATAGTCCACGCGCGCTCGGTTCGGTCAGCCATTTTGGGCGATTGTTTATTATGGCGAACTCGACACCGAAAGACGAAAACAATGATGCCTGGGCCCTACTGTCCCTCAAATCGGCACCGGCCAGTCCTTCTAAAGTCCAGTGGAGTCCGGAACCCAAGGGAGCTGCTATTGCAAGGCTGGAGAGTCGAGAATTCGAGTACATGATCCGGCAGTATCGCATCACTATAGGAAGAAACAGTAAAGTCGGAGAGGTCGATGTAAACATGGGCCACTCCAGCTTCATCTCAAGAAAACATTTAGAAATAACTTTCGAAAGCCCGCATTTCTTCATGAGCTGCAACGGTAAAAATGGAGTTTTTGTGGATGGCGTATTTCAACGAAAGGGCGCCTCACCGCTTCAGCTTCCCAAAACGTAAGCCTAAAACGTGTTTATGTAGTCACCCACGTTTTTTTAAAGATCTATGTTTGTTTACCTTTTCATTTGTTGATATGAAGTATCGGCGATTTCTCTTAATTTCATTCCCACATTTCACTTTTTGAAATGATTGGGCTTTAAAGGGTAGAACTACTTCCCTTTTCCATTGTTGTTGTTTTCGATAAGTAAATAAACAAGCCGTCGCATTCCGTCTGTCTAGGCTTATTGGACATACGCACTAATTACTTAGCGGTTAATTTCGGTTTGTGACGAACAACTCTATTGTTATATTTTCTTTTTTTGTATTACCTAAATTAATTTCCCCTACAATTTCGTTTGGTTTTCAGGATGAAGAATTATAAATTTAGTATGATCAATCTATAGTGCGCAGTAATGTTTACGTTTCCGATTTGTTTACATTCGGCTTTCCGCTATTATGATTTGCGATTCCTACGTAATTTCAAGAATAAAAGCATTATTCATTATAAAATTTAATTTGGGGGATCGAGTTATTTAACTTATGAATTTCTTTTGCATTATTTAATATTTATCCATAATTTCCTTGACATATTTTGTCTTCTGTTCGTGTCAAAGGTAGTAGTCGGAATATTCTTCTTAAAACATGTTAACTAATATTTTAGCAGATTATATTTGTTATAGGATTTATTATTTGCCATTTTATAGTTTTGTTTTCCTAGGCATTTAGCTATTTCCAAGTGTCATTTACCTGTCAGACTCAAGTTTGTTTATTTCTTTTCATGTTATTTTTTTTTAATTAGTGGATACGAAGTGGTGTTAAATTATCCATAAATAAATTCTGAGTGTTAAAAAAAACATATTTTTAATAGATTAAACTTCCATTTTTTTAGGGATAATTTATTGTTTTACTGTAATGTTTTATTGAAAAGTAAAGAATATAAACTTATGTTATTACTTACTTAACTTGTGTATTCTTAGTTCATAGTACGACTTTGTTGTAATTTGAATATTTAAAAAAAATTGCATTAAATACTGATTTTTGAAGCAAGTTTAGTACTAGATGGACAAATTGTGTTGTACCACCATGATAATATTTTTGGCTTTGAAATACTGCTGCGCGTCTGCATATTAAATTTGTTAGGATTCCCATATTCGGTAAAAATTTACTGTACGGTCACCCTTGGCGAATTTTCCAAAATCTTGCCAAAATTTGGTATTTCGTCGACTTTTATAAGAACCTTGATTAAACCTATTTACATGCAAAATGATCTAAATACAATTAAAAAAAATACATAAAATTGTCAAATTTTCTCAAATATTCAAATCTGTTGGACCTTAAACGAAATTAATGTTCTAAACATGTTTTCTGGATGGATTCACAAATAATTTATGGAACTCTTTACATGCACGGAAGGATCTTCTTCATAGCATATTTCTATTTACCCAACTTAGATTAGCAAGGAGTATAGTGACGTAATTGTGATACACCAAATAAATACAAAGGGGCTGGGGAGCCCAGTCGGTTAAGCATTCGGTCGAAGGTCCCAGGTTCGGGTCCGAGCATCGCCAAAACAGCTGCCGACCTATAAACGGTCCGTGCAGCCAAAATGTCCGTCGAAAAAACCCCGTGTAAGGGAGTGCACGTTAAATATCCTTCAGAGTCCTAACGCTGCGTACGATGTCGCCCTTAAGGGTTGCGTTGGGTGCCTATTCAGGTGTCGGCTCGTCACCTGACTGTGGTTCTAAAATACGACTCCCGTCGCCAATAGCCCTCGTGTAGCTCTAGTGCGACGATAATTAAAACCTAACCTAACCAAATAAATACGAAGCATACTAACGAATCTGTCTCTCTCTCCCCAGGTGTGTGTTCCGCTTCCCCAGCACGGGCATCAAGATCATGTTCCAGTCCCTGATTGACGAGAACAACCCCCCCTTCCACTCGAGGATGGCGGAGGCCCCCCCTATGAAGCCCATGGCCCCCCTGCGCATCAGCATACCGGAGCACGAAACAAACTTCTCCAGCCCCATGCCATCGCCCACAGGAACCATCAGGTGAGGAACGGGGTGCAGTGGGCAGGTAAACTGCAGTAACCTCCATAGTGGTTTGGACCATTGTTGCAAGCGCTCAATTAGTCTAGCGATTGAGAAAACATACTGGAATTTCTTTTATCTCGGATCAAAAATGGTCCAACTCATTGTTGCGATTACTGCTGTTTCTGTTTACCTGCCCACGGCGGCAGTGTATAGAGTGACCAGACATACCCGCATTTCACGGTGCAGTTTATGTTTGTGTCACTTAGCACAAGAATCAAAAACTGATTAAAATCATTCATTTTTTTTACCGCTAACCGACGGCATGACATCAAGTTTCGACGAACTTAACCTATAGTCCTAGAGAGAAGTAAAACAATCATTCATATTTATTAATGTGCTAGTCTTCCCCAGGAAACGAATCCAGATCCACAGCTCTGCGATTCCAAAATTCATTAGGAAATGTAATACCTTTTTAATAAGTTAGTTGTCCAGAAACTACCTATTTGTAAGTGTTCATTCGATTGCATTTGAAATTACTTTTTCTTATGTAAATATATAAATTTTAAAAATGCTTTGCTGAATGGGTTTTAGTTGATACATGTACATATTTTAAATTTATATACTCTTTGTATCATACTCATGCAGGGACTGGAGTAACATGTTATTTGTATGTAACTACTGTGTTAGGTAATACTGTTAGATTATAGAGAAAGTAACTGGAATTGCAACCGAGTTACTTTTAGCGGTAACGAAGTAAGGGAATCTTTTGTTACTTTGCACACCGTTCTTCACAGATATTTACGGCACAGTTCAGCTTAATTTTAATGAATTTAAATGTAAAATTTTACCAACATTTCATTTTTTTAAAACTTATTTTCCGATTGTCCTTATTTCTTTAGTCTTAGTTCTCTTTATAGAAACGGTAGATAAGATGGCTAAATTAAAAAAAAAATTCTTTTAACTTGCCATTTCTCAAAAGTAACTGTAACAGTTACTTTTTTAAAGAATAAGTTTCCAATCTCTGCTCTCTTGCTATGGGTTGCTGGGTAGCCCAGTTGAGTTAAGCACTCGTCTAGCATGCAATAGGTCCCCAGGTTCAGGTCCGTACATCGGCAAAATAACTGCCAGCCTATAAACGGCCCGTGCAGCCAAAACTGTCCGTATAATACCTCGTGGGAGGGAGTGCACATTAAATATCCTTCAAAGTCCTAATGCTGTGTACAATGTCGCCCTTAACGGTTGCATTGGATGCCTATTCAGGTGTCGGCTCATCACTTAAATGTGGTTCAAAAATGCGACGCCCGTCGCCAATAGCCCTTGTGCAGCTCTAGTGCAACAATAATTCAAACCGAAGCTAACCTCTTCCTACAATTTCATTTGTCCAGTTTTTATGAATTCCCATCATTCTAATAATATCATGCCTTTTTTCCTTCAGTGCTGCCAACTCCTGTCCTACAAGTCCTCGTGGGGGCATGCGTCGTAACTTTGGCAACGACCTTCAGATAGCGGCTGTGTACACAATGTCTTCGACCACCGAGGAGAAGAAAACCAAGATGGAGCCTCTACCCAATCTTGTAGTACCAGGACCACAGGTGATTGGACGCGTTTCTTCTGTATTGTACAATAGATTATGTATGAGGGCAACTTACGCTAAATATGTCTGAATTTGCTTTTCATTTGAGAATTTAATTAATTTCGTTGTTCAATACTGTTGTTTCGTTCATGAAAAATTGGGAATTTGGGATTGTTCATTTTGGCAGGAACCCTGCATATATGTCAGAAGCATGATGTTCTGAATACTTTTATTAGGTAAAGAAATGTGTGTGTTATACAATAAAAAAAAGTGCAAAACTAGAGGTCGTCTTCCAAACAAGTTCAGAATGAAAGATTCTGAAGAAGGCCTTGGCCCACAAAGTGCTGTCGAGCTAATAAAGAAGAAAGAAATGTTATATAGTAGAAGAAAGCCTGGTGGTCCCAACAAGCATAATAGTTTTGAAAAAATACTAGGATTCAGAATTTTGCCGAAGTCAGATGTTTGCTTTTTTGTCACAAAAAGAGGCATCATGATCCTTATGGTAGAATCATTTCAATTATGACTCTTTTAAGGAGGGGAGGTATTTTACAAGTATGTTCCTGCATTTCATATAATATCTTTGAAAGGGTATCTTTTAAAGGGGTGAGGGATCTTCGGAGGGATAGTTGGGAGTTTACTAATAATAGAGTTAGGAGATTTCTGGAGATAATCAGGAGTTAACCGTATAAAAAAACGAGAACTCAATAATGCAATGTAGTGCAAGCTATTTTAAATATAGATAATGCTGAAAACTTTAAATCTTGATTTTCGGTCCTGATACCCCTCTTCTCGTCACTTGACTTCGGTGAGTTAAGGAGTTCAGGTAATTATGAGATCCACCACAATAGCTCTAGTGCAACATTATCTAAACAAAAATATAACGATGCATCATACTTTGCCTATTAAGAGCCTCCAAGTTATAATTGTAGATAAGATTTTCAGTAAGTGCACAATTAACATAAATAAATTCCTTGTATTTTCAATTTCAAGGGGCCATTTAATGCTCCTTTATTTTCAGCAAAAATTGTTGAAAAAGCCCCTGTTTTTCTAATTTCAAGTACCCCTTAACTTCATCATTCATTGCTAATTCTACAATCCATTTCCAGGTTTCCCTCGTTACCGAGACTGTCGTGACAAGCGAACCGGTCATCAGCAGTGACCGGGGTGGTGGCGGTGGCAATGGCCGTGACGACCAGAAGCCGCCTTTTTCTTATGCCCAGCTCATTGTCCAGGCCATCTCTTCCGCCCATGACAAGCAGCTGACCCTCAACGAAATATATTCCTACATCACAAAGAACTACCCTTTCTACAGGACAGCAGACAGAGGGTGGCAGGTAGGGCTAACAATTCAATTGTTTTTTTGCATTATTATTGTTTTGACAGTGAAGTTATTTATTAGATAGTGTATTTACTTCAATTTTTGGAAGCAAATGGTGAGATTTTTATGTCACGTAAAAGTAATGATGCAGATATACTTATATTTAGTTTAGCCTTGTAAATTATAAAATACTTTTAGTCATTCTTGGAATGAACATTTTGTAATATGTTGACTATGAAAAGAAACAAGCACAAAATTTATTGAAAAAAAAGGTTAACAAACTTTGCACCTATACTAGTCGAGCCTTATTAGTTGTTAATACATACATTAATACAGAGAAGAACCAAAAATTTGTTTTCAAGTGCTTATACCTTCTAATGCAGTAACTTGCATACGTTGTCTAAGATTATTGATTGTTTATTGATTTAAAAAGACTAAATCCTTGAATTTAGTAGCAGTATTTCAGCAATCCCAGGGTCTTTGGCTATATTAGCTTATGTTTCAATCGGCATTCATGTTTAAATATTTTCTATTCTATACTGCTATGTAAAGTTTACCAACTTTTACAATAACATATTTAGAATTTTTTTTTTGCATATGATTCATGAGGATTTAGGATTAGGAAGGAAACAACGTAAATTATTTGCACATGTAGTTTATTTGTTAGTACAAATTTTGCATTGTTTTGGCGAATCTGGAAATGCTCGCTTGTGTTTTGGGTAATTCTAAAGAAGGTGAGCGTTTTGAGACTCGCCGAAACATGTAAAATTTGCCTAACAAATGAACTATTTGTGCCTATAATCTACTTTGTTTACTCCGTGAATCCTCTCATCTTACAACAGGGTTGAGTTTTTACTGGTAAAGACTAGTTTTTACCAAGACATGGTAAAAACTAAGTAATTACGCCAAAAATCGGGTATTTACAGGAAAGAGCGAAAGACCATTATATTTGGTATGCGTAGAAACAAATATTTCCTAATCTGTATATAATTTATTCAGCATTCTGCACCAATTTACCAGTTGGCTGGATCTATGTTCTGGTATCAAAACTAAGTCATTCAAATATTTTGATAACAACACATGCAATTTAAAAAAATAAGCAGGTGTTGTTCTTGATGTTTATATTTTTTTCTTTCGATTTTGGTATTAATTCTTTTAAAAAAAGAATTATAGTAATTTGTATGGCATATTTGTTCTCGGAACATATCAATGCCATAATATAAAGAACTAGAACTCATCAACACCAACAAGAACATAAATTATTAATTTATCTGTTTTCTCTTTTTTTTGTACTAAATATATTATTTTAAAAGGTGGGGAAAATATGTTATTGTTTTTACTGAGAGTGGTACCTACATGTCCTACAATGACTTTAACTTTTGACTCTTCCAGAATTCCATCCGTCACAACCTGTCGTTGAACCGTCACTTTGTGAAGGTCCCCCGCCCCCAAGAAGAACCTGGGAAGGGGTCCTTCTGGAAGATCGACTCACAGTCGGAGGCGAAACTCATCGAGCAGGCATTCAGAAGAAGGCGGCAGAGAGGGGTCCCCTGCTTCAGGGCTCCATATGGGGGATCCTTATCGTCTAGGTGAGTTTAATTAGAATTGCTTTATCTAATGAGGATTGTTGTAAAGTCCTTCTGCTATAGTATATTAATTTTAGGATTATTCTATATGCACTAATTTTCAAGATTTTGAGTTATAAATGTAGTTTCAGTCAGGGTTGGCATGGTTTAAACCAGATGTGTTTTTTTTTGTGTGTTTTTACTAATATTTTAAGTTTGGTTTCACAGTAGAACCTCGATTTAGCGACCCCTTTGTTATAAAGACCGCTTCGGAAAGTCCCAAACATTTTGCCATAGGAATAGTGTTAAAAAACCCTCTTTTTTTGCGACCAAAAAACAAGCAATTCCTCGATATTGCGACTGAATATTTGTTGAAAGATCAGAAAAAAATTTGCTACAAGAAGCCATTTTTCGTACTTGCTTTAAAATTTCAATTTGTTAAAGTGCTTGAGTGAAGAACCTTTTTGCTTTTGTTTGTACACATTGAAGAAAGTCCTCTCCAGCAAGGAAAGGGGTCGAACAATGGATGAATAGGCAAGGGACGAATTCCGGGAATACGCCAGGGACCAATGTTGGAAAAGAAGCCCAGGGTCAGCTCAATTTTTCATGCATTCTATTGGTTGTTAAACATAAATCTAGAGAATACACCACCACATTTGACCATACTACTGACCTCATCCAATTTGCACGTCTACAAAATGGCTCTTAAAAAATAAACAGCCAAATTCCTGTCGATGTGAAATGTAATGTGTCGTCGCTAGTATGAGAGAGAGAACAATGCCGAGGATTTTCTACAAAAAATAACAGAAATGGATAATGCCATAATTAAGAACTCTGTTAAAACTTTGAACAACCTTTAATTACTTCATTTTTATCTACACAATTAGTGTAAATACAAAAATAAACGTTTCTATAGGTATGTATACGCGCTTTCTCATTTTGTAAGGTTTTTTAGTTAAAATTCTTTATAATGTCCTTTCGATTTAACGACCGTAAGTTGTTGGTTCCGAGAGCGGTCGCTGTATCGAGGTTCTACTGCATTTATTTATTCTGCTGAACGAATGTTTTTGACTTTTGGCATTGTTCAGTCGAAGCTGCGCCACAAACTGGGCTTAGAAAAAGCAGCAAAACTTGTGTTTTTGTTTAAAATGTTGATTCCAAATAATTAAAAATAAAGTGGTGTAATGTAAATAAATATGTACATTTTAGATAAAAAAAAGTATAGATATTTTTATTATCTAAAGAAAAAAAAGATACGAAACTTGTAGTTAAATGTTATTGATATTTTTTAACAATATAGATAGACTGACCAGTGAATGAACATTTAGTAAATATAATTAAAAAATAAAGATTGAAAATCATTCCACTAGATGGATTGGCAACACTGACTTCCTCCCATGTATTAGGAAGCTATCTGTTATATGGTTGGTTGTCCTGGTCATTATGTCCTGGTGTTCATTCACTGGCGAATGCAGCGCCTTAAACGTTCATTCACTGGTTAGTCTACCCTTGCAACCATTGAAATGTGTGTTTATTTTATTTAAATAATTTTTTAAATGAGTTTAATAATTGGTATTATAATAATAATTCTGCGATCACTACTGAATTTACATTGCTACTCTTCTGTAAAACTCCTTATAACTAGTGAATTTCACTATCATAAATCGAGTACGAACCCTGAATTCACCCATTCCCTTAGAAGCAATCTGATCTTCCTTCTCCTGACAGGTCTGCCCCCGCTTCTCCAAGTCACAGTGGCGTGAGTGGTTTGGTGACTCCAGATTCTCTGTCTCGGGAGCCAAGTCCTGAACGCCAGGAGCACACTATCGAGACCATAGTGGACACTTCCTCTCCTGCTGTCATCACCCAACCTGCATACTTGACTCTGACTCAGGATATTCAGATACAAGGATCAACACCAGGTAGGGATGCATTTTTAAAAAAAATAATGCAATTGTGTTGTGTGTGCAAAGTGGTAACAGAACCTGTGAAATCAGGGAATTCTCATGGAATTTTTCAATTTTTTCAAAATATCAGGGAATTTTCCATTTTGGATTACTTAAACAGCAGGTTTAGGTTCTTGAGATCACTACTAACGGCCACTTGATAAAAAAAATATTCTGGTTGATCCGATTTGCCTGAAGGACCAATCTTGGTGGAAGGATGAATCTCTTTTATGAATCATGTTATAACATGTTTCTCTAAACTCATGATTCCTCTAAATTCAGATTTTTGGAAACGTAGAAAAGTTAATTAGGCTAACCTATAATCCGTTAAGTCTTAATTTCTGCGATGTCTGGATTAAATTTTCTGTACTGCTGCATTGAATTGTGTGTATTGCATGTTTTCTAGCTTAATTGTAAAATCAGGGAATTTTTGTGAAGGTATCATGGAAATATCAGTGAAATTTTTTTCTAGGATTTTCTGTGTTCACTATCTTCATTGCATTTAAGTGTTTTTTTTTTTACCCTTTGCTATTCAGAAATGTAGTGATTTCTTTAGCCCCTCTGAGCAAATTGGACGTAGTTTTTAAATTTGTCTTTTCATGGGTTAAAATTTAAATTTTTAACTGAATTGAACATTTTTTAAAAACTTGATGGAACTGTTTTTACATAGCAGATATGATAATAAATAACTCTTCCGCACTTTAATTTAAAAATTTAGTTTCTAAAATCAAGTGTTTTTGAAAAACCTGACATTCATGTGACGGGTATGTAGGCTTGTAATCACTCAGTTGGTTAAGATGTAATTTTTATTACTTTTAACATAATTTACAAAATGTTATATATATTTTGGGGATGTGTGTTTAAATGATTTAAATCTAGCCGTATTTTCAACACTGGTCAGTGGCAGTATGGCCAGTGAACATAAATTATGTTAATTTAAACTTATTGCTTTCCCAATGTTTTTTTTAACAACTTACTATGCATATTTATTATATTTACAAATGCTCCTTGTTGTATATATCTCCCTGCTGAAAATAAAAGTAAGCTTGTGTGTATATGTTACTTTAAAACCCCAAATCATCTGTAACTAGTGAGAACTAGTTTTAACTGAGGTTATTTGTTAACACGCATTTCCACTGGCTTAAACCACAGACATGAGGCTGCTGAATTCCAATAAATTTTTATTTATTGATTATAAAAACTCATTGAAATGTTAAACTTCAACTCGGCACTTGAGGGCTTTGTCGCCATTTTGAAAAAACTAAAACAAAAAAATCTCGTTTGTATTTTAAAGTACAAATATACTGAATTATAAAACGATTCATGTATTTCTTTCCTTTTATTTACGTCTCTGAAAAACGATCAAAATTCAGGTGGATACATGTATCGCCCACCTTAAATTAAACACTACTACTGAAACAAGTGACACTGTAACAAGTGATCCCTGGCACTGGCCAAGAAATTTAAAACAACCAGAATATTTTATTATGATCAAGGATCCATGACTTGTGATCACAAGTACAGCTGCAATGTTAACTCTCTTAGGCATTTTTCTACTTGGGGATGGGGGGGATATGATTTTTGACAGGTGTTAGTGTTAAAGTGATAAATGGAAGTTGGCTTTTGTGAACTTTTCTGTATTTTGTTGTGTTATAGTAATTTCTAGTCCCTGAATTTTTTTTTAATTAGTACCGAAAAATAAATCTTTTGATTACAACCTTACAAGATATTTTATCTGCAAATCAAATCATACAAATGTGAACTTTCTATTTTTTTTAGGTCCCATCCACACGGTTGAGGTTGTGAGTACGCCTCCCCACCATTCTGTTGTGTCGGAACAAACTATCATCACCAATGGCATCCTCATTAACGGCTCGCATACCAATGGCATTAAACTGGAAGGCAACGGTAAGGTCACTTTGTTTCACAGGCATGAAAGTTTTCCGCCTTTCAGCTGATTTCCGCCTTTTTTAATCTCATTTTGGCTGATCCTGAGATCGATGCAGAACCATTGAGAAATTGTGACCCATATATATATATGAGGGGGGTCCTAAGATCAAACGGACGAGAGACGAGATTTTACTCTGTCGGCAATGTTTTGATTCGACCTTCATTCAGATCAGTCAATCACTTTCTCTAAACGTGTCTCGTAGGACAGTGACACAATGAAGTAGGCGGGGCTATTTCTTACGTGGGCCAATAAGAATAGCGGATTCAACAGTTAGATTTGGCTGTGTTAAAAATGCGAAGTAGTTTTGGTTTGCTTGTAATCTTAAGGAATTTTAACTGTCAATAATAGCTAATAGATCAGAAACAACTAAACTTTTTCTTCTTTTATTCGATTATTTATTTTCAAAAGAAAGTTTCGATGGCGGACAGCGGGAAAAATTAGTCTGCTCACGTTGTACTCAGAACGGTACTCTATACAAAAACCGACCTTACGATGAAAATGCATGTTTGTTTAATAATTGGTATCAATGGAAAGTGTTTTAAACGTTGTATTTTGTGCATTTCATAACTTATTGTTTCAAAAATCGCTTGGCGGTCTGGCACAATTGGCGTTATTTTGAAATCGAAACTTAGAATTAAAAGATCTTGGAAATAAGTGTGTGAATAAATATTTGTAACATTGTAACAAGTTTTACTCGGTTTCAGCTGCAGTTTTTATAATGCTTTCTTGAATTTTTTTTTTTTGTGAAATTAAAATTTTTAGATTTGAATAATGCATTAATTATACCTTTTTTATTATTTTTTTTGTGTATTAATTTCGTAGTTTCGATTTATAAAATTGGTATTTAAATGCTATTTTTGGAATTCTACTGCTTTGGAATTAGATGGGAACTGTTTTAAAATTATTCTGCTTTGTAAACTTCCAAAATATGAGTCTTTTAATGATAGTGAAAAATGAGTGGACAGATTTTTTTTATTAAATATAATTTAATATGGCATTGATATACAGATTTAAAGTAAAACTAAATTAAGTTATTTATGTATTTTTATAGTAACTAATATAACTAATTTTTATGGGTTTGCACCGATAAGTCGCTACGCCGATAGTGCGAAAAATTTCAATTCGAAGTTCAGCCTTTTTGGTTAGTTTGCACTTTCATGCCTGGTTTTAAAAATATCTTTTTACTTTATTAATATCAACCAAGAAAACATATGAAACAAAGAAAATCATATTGGCTGATTAGGGGAACGTTTCCTTTCATGCAGCCTAAAAATTTTAATTAAATTACAGCGCCTTAGTTCTTTCTTGGCAAAATACTTTTTTTAAAAATTACTTATGCTTCGTGTATACAATTTTAATTTAGAGCATACAAGATTTAAGTTGCTATTTATATATTAGTAATATATACTATTGGTCTTTCATCCAATTCTGATCTTTGAATAAATTGGTTCTCCAATAATTTGCTCAATTTATTATTATTTTTTTTAAAAATCACATTTATTTTTAAATGTATGCATAATTAAGTTTTTTAAAACATAAGGTATATAGATCTCTTTAAATATATTATTTACCCTGATGATTAGGCCAAATAATGTTTGGTTAAATCAAAGTTAAACCAGGGTTCCCACGCCCCCTTGAAAGTCCTTAAGAAGTCCTTGATTTTGATTTTCGTTTTCAAGGACCCCTTTATACTCCTTGATTTTGACCAAAAATCATTGAAAAGTCCTTGATTTTTATTTTTGATTTCAAGGACACTCTAAATACCCCTTGATTTTCATCAACAATCATCGAGAGTCCTTGATTTTTTTCTTCCGCGACGGCGCACAACCGTTCGAAATACAGGAACTCATTTTCTAAAAAACTGCCAACGCAGTGATAAATGGCGCGTTTAGCACTTCCGCAAACAAAACGTCATTAGACAGAGGAACCGGTAGTATTTTCGCCAAATCCTTTTTCCCTCTGATCTGATATGGTTGCTATTACATCTGGCTTTGGCAATATTTCGAACGATGTTTTCAGGGTTCCCACGGGTCCTTGAAAGTCCTTAAGAAGTCCTTAATTTTGATTTCCAATTTCAAGGGCCCTTTTATACTCCTTGACTTAGACGAAAAATTATTAAACAGTCCTTAATTTTGATTTCAAGTACCCCTTTAATACTCCTTAATTTTGACAAACAATCATTGAAAAGTCCTTGATTTTCTTTGTTCCAAACATTCAAATTTCAAGAAGTCATTTCTTAAAACAGTGTCAAGTCGGCACAAATGACATGCTCTTCAGCTTTTTGCAAAACGATGCTTGCTAACCAGTTATATTTTCGGCAAATCCTTCTATGTTTTCCACTGATATGGTTGGAAATATCGCTAATGCCAGGTATTTGGCAACAGTATTTTAATGTTACAATTGCAGACACAATTTTTTTCCGATTGTTTGTTATGGATGCATCTTTTGTCGCTTTAAAAACTTACGATTTCATAACGTTGTAACTCTTACATAGTAATCTTAACATCTTCTTTACGGTTATTTAATGCAGAAATTCTTTTAAAAAACTTGAATTCTTCAGTGTTTTTTATAATTTTTATGCTAGACCAACATGTAGGGTTCCGTTTAGTTGAAAAAAAAAGCCATCAAACTTGGCAATTGCTGCCGATGTTAACTTGGAGAGAACAAAACCTGAGACCTCTTAAAATTTTATCAAAAAAGGCCGCTAACTGCGATTCATTACAAATAAGCAAAAATATAGAGGCGTGGATGTTTGGTTGACCCATCCGTTGCTGAATTATAAAAAAAATCGTGGTTACCGCCTTGTAATTTTTGCTTATTTGCAGCAAAATCTAGTGTTGCCCGTTATTAGTTAGGGACTGATCAGTCAACCAAACCTCACTGTCTTGTATTCTAGTTCACGGTATAAGCGTACATTGAGATCTTTTTCTTTTTATTACTTTGACGTTTGGAAGATGATAATGGTTGGTCCATGACTTAGCCTGCCGAACTCCAGACCTCAAAAAATCCTTAAAAAAAATATATGTAAAAAAAAGTACAGGGTCTCGGTTAAATTGTATATTTTGTATTCACATGATATATCTAAATTTAGTATTTAATTTTATAAGAAAAATGGCAAATCGGTGTATTATTAATCGGTAAAATAATCGTCGCATATCACGATTTAGGGTCCTTGAAATTTTTTTGGGAGTCCTTGAAAAGTCCTTAAAAACTCCTTGATTTTTATTTTGAAATAAGAGTGGGAACCCTGTAAACTCAATTAGTATCATGTAAAATCAAAACGTTATTTTATGCTCTGTATTTTCCTTTCTAGTTGACAACACCAAGCCCACCAATCAAAGCATAGTCACCTCAGTGAAGCCCCGCCTACTTCTCTGCCCGCAAAAAGTAACCAATGAC
The DNA here is from genome assembly GCA_023701765.1 of Hylyphantes graminicola. Taxonomy (NCBI): domain Eukaryota; kingdom Metazoa; phylum Arthropoda; class Arachnida; order Araneae; family Linyphiidae; genus Hylyphantes; species Hylyphantes graminicola. The sequence goes on along the minus strand of CM043111.1, from coordinate 76,995,304 downwards.
AACGGCAGCCCCTCCCCCCATCCAACCACTGTCATCGTTCAGGCTCCGCCTAGTGGCTTCGGCTCCTCCCCCAATGTCCTCACCGTGATGAGCGCGGCCAATGAAAACAACCAGTTCAGCTCAGCTGCGACTTTCCTCGCTCCGCAGCCGCTTGCAGCTGAAGACAAGCAGCTGAAACGGACTGACGACTCTGCCGAGCTCGCAAACGAGGCCAAGAAACTGAAGGTCGAATCAGCTTTGTAAGGTGTGATGCCGGTAAATAATAATAATACAGATGGGTCTGGTAGAATCGAATATGATTGGACAAGCTATTACTAGGCTGTTGCTGGTGGGAATACCAGTTAACGCCTAATGGACTTCACCCTGGACTATTTGAAAGCAGTGGCTTTGTAGATTTTTTTTTTAAATGTTACGTTGCTGAATTATTTTGTTTGGTGACTGCATGTTATTCAGTTTACTGGCAAATATTTCTTTTTTGTGGTAGGATTTTGTAGGAAAATCAAATATTCATTGCGATGAAAAATGATGATATTCACTTGAGTTAATTTTTATTTTATAGACATGGACAATGAACCTTGCAAGTTTATAACAAGGTTTAAAAATGCTTTTTTTTCCATTAGTAGAAGTATGATTGAATGTGTAATAGAATTTCAACTGCTATAAAGGTTTTCCCAATTTGTTACTAAGATTTGATGATAGGACACTGCAACAAGGACATAAATATGATTCAGATGTGAATAACTGTCTGCTTAATATTTTGAAAACTTGAATTTGAGGATAATTTAAAGTTAAATAGGAAATAATAAAATAAGCGTTACAATGATGAAACTCAAAAACATCTTTTCAATGTATAATTCTACAACTATTTGAACTTGCCCATTTTGTTATGTGTCATATTAAAAATTATTACCGTTATTTATTTTTTGTTGACAAGTTTTGTTATTTTATTGGTATACAATTTATAAATGATAATTTTGAATGAGGACAAAGCAGTTTTTGCTCTTTGAAATTTAATTTTCAAATTCCTCCATGGATTGGCTCTCATGAAATAAAACTCTGACTGAAAAAAACAACTCTCGATTCTGCCAGATTCACTGAGGAGTTAATGTGCTGACTTTTAACAAATTGTCGAAACCCTAGTACCCAACTATAAATTGAATAAGGTCAAGACGACGAAGAAACCACACCGATGGGACTTCAACAAATTGCATAATGAAACGGATACTTGTGTGTGGACAAAAAGTTCAAATCTTTGGCCTACTCAAACCTAGCTATGCATTCATGTAACCTGATAAAATGAGTGTAAATATTATATATATGCAAGGATGGGAAACTGGCTGTGGCGAAAGCTCGTTTCGAAGGACATTAGTCATTGACTTCATTCTGATGTATAGGTAATTGTAAGATAACCCCGTAGTTTTCACTTGAAACCTTGAACATGGAGGGATGTCTGCTGTGTACGTAATACTAAGGGATGCTGCTCTGCCGTAACTTGGAGTGAAGGGATAGGCTGTATTAACGCCTATGCTTGGACTTTAGAATACTTAAGGTTTTTTTCGCGGAAATTTATTGATTTTGTTATTAAAAATGAAGTTATCCTCGGTACGTGTTGAAAGTGTGGTTCAGCATTGAATCTGCAAAAACTTATAATAACATAAATTAAAATGAAGGCTTTGAATTTGAAAGAAAAAACCCTACATAATTTGATTATTCTAAAGATGTTTTATCTTTTTTGAACACAAAAATTTCGTGAATATCTGGTTTGCCCTCTGGTTTTTGTTTCATAAGACTACTTGTAAAAAAAAAAGACATGCAATTGTCTGTATTTTTCAAGAAAAGTGTTGGTCTGTTTAGTTGATGACCTGTGTTGACATGCCAAAACTAGACAACCTTTAGTGAAATAGTATTTGATATTATCTATAATTAATCTAATTAAATATATATTGGAAACACTACAGCCTATCCAGTTGCTCCTGCTATATATATTTACTGTTAGAATGCCTGAATTATATACTGCTAAATGCTTTTTAATTTAAGTGGCCTCTTATATTGTTAGAAGGTTGTATTGGCATCAAATGCTGTCAAGTGATCACAATTCAAATTTTAAGACAGATGGATATTTTCCTTAATTACTGAAAGTTAATGAAAATTGCTTTTAACTGACTTAGCAGGAAACAAATACTATTCTTACCACAATTTAATGTAAGATTGTACTACTTTTTTTGCTCAATGTTTTAAGATTTATGGGAGTTTCTGCATTAAGTTTCAATATGAGTTAAATAAGTTTTGTGTATGAGATATGTAGTAAAAATTGCTACTTTTGACAGATATAAGACAATAAGAGTTCAAATAAAGGTTGCAGTTCAGAGAGAGACTAAATCTAAATTTGTTTTGTTGACATTCATCCAATTGTTTTCGTTTTTTGAAAATTGGTTAGCAAAATCATAATTCTTCTGAAATTTAATTCTAAAAATTAAATAAAAAATATTTATGAACTCCTAACTAGAAATTTGAAGGTGCATAACTCCTAGAATTGCATAATTTTTGCTTATAATTTCGTTGGAGTAAAAGTACAATTATTTAAAACTTTAGTATGAGTAATTTTTCTGCAGTGGTTTCTAAGCACCCTGACTCATTATGCAATGGAAGTCTTCCGCATTTCTAGGATTTTTTCTTGTTTTTCTAAAACTTAAGATTGTCTCCTCCTTAATTTGTACCAGTTTTTTTAATCCCTCATTTCGAACACTAGGTTATGTACAATTTCCTTTTTTAAGTTGCATCTTTGCTTAGTATTATGTATTTAGTAGACCCTATTTGTTAGATATTATTTTAGAGCAGTGTCCAATTTGTGATATTTCCTCACTGTTGCTGTTTTATTTTCTTCATTGTTGGATGACAGCTAAGAAATGATCAAAATTGTATAGTTAAAAAAAAAGTCTATGTAAATGAATTGTTCGTACTACAAATTCTTTTGTTCAAGTCAGAAGCCTTCAAACCGCACTTTCCCTGTAATTCTACTAATATATTCAATTGAACATTTAACTTAAATTTGACAGAAACTGAAACCTTGTTCTTTTTTAGCTGTTATCCTTCATTTACAACTTTCAGTACCTGTTACTAAGGCTTCACTAAGTTCAGGATTTTTGATGTATTTGTTTCTTCATTATAAATAGTACATGTGTCATTGCTTTTTCCCTTTCATTGTGAGATTGTAAAGTTGGCTGTTTTCGAGCATAAAACGACTTTGTTTCAAAAATTTTAACTTGCAGTTTTCAGCCACATTCCAATAGGTTCTTTTTATAATGATTTTCAGAAGTATATCTAGATATTGCCTTAAACTCCACAAATTGTTTTAAAAAAATTGTATGATTTAAATTATCCCTTTCAGTCCCAGTGATGCCATTTGGCACCATAATTTTTCTGATCATAATTTGAAAAAAAAAAAAAAAAATGGGCTGACATCCATTGGGATGAACGGAAAAAATGTTTGAAGAATTGAATTATGCGCTTTTTGAAATGATAAATAGCTATATACGATCATAATTTTTTTTCTAAAATGATAATGCCAAATTGTCATTGGGACTAAAAAAGTATTATTTTCATGGATGCAGTAAATTGCTTTTTTGGGAACAGTTTAACTGTTTTTGCTGTTATATGCGTACAGGGTTCTCATACACCCTAGACCCTATTGAAATGCCATCTTTATTAACAATTAAGTTGTTACATCACAGGAAGTTGTAAATTAAGTAGTCTTCAAACTACTCGAATTTTGCAGAAGTTTTGACTGTGGGTACCGCTTGTGTAGTATTGGGAGTAAAGATCAGAAACATCCCTGTTATATCCATAGTAGCACAATTCACTGATTTTGTTTGCTATAACTTAATAATGTGTTTGGCGGCTGAATAGTGCATACAGACATACTTTTTATTGTAATATTCTCAGTTTTTTTAGTTGCTTGTAAATTGGCCTGGCATTTATCTGTTTTCAATTTTGTAAAAATAATTAAAAATCCTATTCTATGCACCTAAATTAATTTCTTTTTAAAATGTGGTCCACAAACTAGTAAAACACTGAAAAAAACCTAGGGATTTTTTTTATTGTTTCCTTTATTGCATTTTTGGTTTTCCCGCATTTTCATGAATATTTTCCTTTTTTTATTTAATGGGTTATAAACTTCAGTCTGTCTCCCAATATTTCTGAACAATATCAAAATAAAAAAGCAGTCTAAGTTACACATGAAATAACAGCAACTAAGGAATTAAGTTACTCTTAAAATAACTTTTTTACCTCTGTTTTTCAATAAAAATGTCTACTTATCCTGATTAAAATTAAATGTTCATGATTTATAAGTGAGGAAAATAGTGAGGTTACATAACTTACTCGCTATCTGAGCCTTAATTTACAAATTATTTTCCACTGTCGGAAGTTGATTACTCCACATCAGAAGTGAATACAACTGAGATTGCTCTAACTATGCAATTAGGATTGTACAATGTACATACACATGAATTGTGCAAAGCATTTTGGTTCATCTGTGTTTTCAGTTTTTTATTTTTGAATGGCCCCATTTTATGTAGGTAAATGTTACATAAAGTAATTGTGACTTTGTATAAAAGTTTTATCTAGTTTCTGTATATTTCACTAAATTTCATATTATGTGTGCATATAAAATAGATTGAAAACAATGGTTTTTATTTTTCTTTATTAAAACTTAACATCGTTGAATTCATGCTTTGGATGGATATAAATTTTAGAGATTTAAAAAATTATATTTCTCATAAAAACAAGTTGGTTTACCAAATTTCACGGATTAACTTATAAACCACTTAAACATCCATAGAGAGCTCAGATTCACTGTAATCTGAGTGTCAAAACTGGTCCGCCTAATTGGTGCCACAAAAAATGGCTCAGTTCTGGGGAATATGCTGTCTGCAAAGGCTTGACCGCCAATATTGCAGCTCTATTGGAGGGGGAAAAAACCTTATAAACCAGTGGCATTTTTGTATGGTTGAATTTTGTGCTTTTTTAATTAATTGGCAGATAGTGTTTGCTAAAAAATGCTAAGGTAAATTTGCACGTATAAAATTTACGTTGAGCTAGTTTCTCTATTTGTCTTAAGTAACAGTATTCAAACATGCATAAACTGTTAGATAGGGTCTCGATGTGACACAGATATGCAACAAGTATTTAATTTGCCATATGAACATTTTTTTTTGAACAATAACTTAGAAAAATTACACATAACACTACAGTTAACCACTATCAAATTAAGCACATGCACTATTGCAAAGAAGATACTTTAATTCTGAATTAAAAAAAAATTCTCAACCAACCCTAAATTGGTGAATCAGTCACATAAGAGGAATTACATCGTCTGAAACAAGCCAATTCATTTACCAAAAAAAAAAAAATGCTAAGTCTTTTTTTTTTAAGTATACATAACATGACACAATCCCATGTGATGGTACCCTTGTGTAGCTCTAACGTATTGTTAACTCAACCCAAAGAACATAATGGGACAAATTGTAATTTGAATATTTCATAATTGACAGCGAAACTTTTTTTAAAAAAAAGCTAACCAACTATTATAACATTAAGTTATTAAGGCTGCTCATCACCCCCGTCCTCCTTCGATCGGGCTTGCTAATGGTAAGTCTATGTTCCAAAACAAGCAAATAAATTATATGAATATTTTGATGGTTTTTTTTTAAATTCATAAAAATCCAATAAAGTTGTGCTTTTAGAGGTTATTTTTTCAAAAAAACATTACTTGCCTTTTTTTAAAAGAAAAAAATTTAGATTTAAAAAAAAAAGTAAATAACGTTTTTAAAAAAATAACCTCTAAAAGCACTACTTTATTGGATTTTTATGAATTTAAAAAAAAAGCCGCATCAAAATATTCCTATAATTTCTTTGCTTTTTTTGGAACAAAAACCATTTTTTCCCCATTAGCGAGCCCGATCGAAGGAGGACGGGTATGGGGGTGATGAGCAGCCTTAAAAGAATAGAAATTCAAAAAAATTGTCGACTTATTTCATTAATAAAATCAAGTCACTTGCTAATTATTAAATTTTATTAATTTTTCAAATGCAAACCAAGAACTCGCGTACATAAATTTTTGGATCCACTTGTTTTGTTCTTTGCATACTAAGACTTGGAATACAACAGAATTTGACAAATATTTTAATAAATTATTCAAATAATGGTCTGTACTATGGTAAAGAAGTTTTCGTATACAAAATTTGCAAACCAAATACATTTATCTAAAAGTAGAAAGAGTACATTTAAGTTACAACCTGGACTATCACAGAGGAAGTAATGTTATTGTCATATAAATAAAATATAATATATATAAGTAGGAACATGTTATTAGTTAAACTTCAAATTAATATGTGAAAGTTGTTACTGGCCTTACAAATAGCTTCATTTCAAATGGTTGCAATCATACTAGGTTTCAGAATTGCTAGATATCTTTAGTTATGTTAATTTATACACATAAAGCCCCTAAATTATATTATATTAATAGATATAAAATACCTTAAATTTGGGAATTAAAGAAAAAGCCACTTGATTATGTGATAGTTATAAATCAAAATAATTTTTTTGATTCCAATTTAAAATAGAAAAAGTACAAAAAATACAATTTAACTAAAATTAGAATGTAAATAATATAATATGTAAATATATAAAAATAGTACATTATAAAAAGTTAAACAGAAAATCATGTACTTCAAGTCTCATAGTGTGGAATTCTTTTTACTGTTACTTATTGCTTAGTTTGGATGCTGAAAGAAACAATATGAACTATTCATAGCATGCAGACCCGTCAACTCTCCGGATTTAGTCCGGTATAATTCAAGATTTGGTTGCAACAACAGGTGCTACTAACTAGTAATTATTTTTCTTTAGTGTGTATTAATTTCTATTAAATACTATAGAATTTTACAGCAACAACTCCTAATTTAAAATTAATTTTTATTTTAATACCTACGTAAAAAAATCATTTTTTTTTAGTTTAAACTCTTTTTTCGTGCATTGTAATCAATCGGTTATTGTTATCAAATCACAATCGTCCCGATGTGATTACATTAAGCAGCGTCTACTGTACTTCAGCTTGATGCTTCCCCATCGAAAAGAGCCGGCAATCAGTATACAGTATAACCTAGTTATGCTATCATTTAAGGAACCATCATGCTTACGACATTTTAAATAAGGTAGAATATTAAGTATAATAAATAAGGTAAAATACATAAAGATATAAAATAAAAATTTTTAAATAAGTTTTAACCCTATGTGCTATTAGCTGTAGCTTAACTTCTCCTTCTTCAGTCAAAAATTTCTCCAGTTAGCACTTTCAGTCCCAATAACAATTTGGCATCCTCATTTTAGAAATTTTTCTGATAGTCTAAGTATTTTTCAGCTACTGATGTGTTAAGAGTGGAGAATTGGCAGGCCTTTAAAATGAGATGGTTTAACATAACTATAGGTGTGAGACTTCTTCCCTGCTGGCGAGGTAGGTTTCCAGGAGGTCTTGTATTTTGTGGGGCTGGTGGTCGGAAATCATGTCTGGGTTGACAATGATGTTCTGCAGATTGAGGCCAGTAAGCCAGTACGGGTTGGACCTGGAAAAACAATAACGTGAAGAATGCAAAAAAATGCCATAAAAATAATTTATAAAAACTTCTTGAAATTAATCTCATTCCCTTACAGTTGGGGCAGTGCCAAAAATGTCTGTCAACCTTTAAACGTCAGGTCAAAGACCTAATACCGACAGCCAAAATTCCAACAAGCCAGAATCTCGACATGGTCAAAATCCTGACACTAGAAATATATATATAATATATATATATATATTTTGGATTTTTTCGAATAGAGTGTTTATTTTTTAAAGTAATAAATAAACTATTTGTTGTTAAGAAATTTTGTGTACTATTAAATATTTGAACTCATTGCTAAAACCACCATTAACTTATTGCATTACCTTTTATAAAAAAAAATATTCATTAGGAACAGGCCACTTAATAAATAATACTCTAATTAATTATATATGTAATTTCTGTATAAAATGAAGCTTGAATGCAACACACCTTTTTTTAATCAAAATTAGTTCATGTTTAGATTACATAGCAATAAAAGAAAAATCCCTTTTCCCAAATGCAAAAATTGGCAATTAAATTGCCCAAAATTAAGCATAATGGTATTAATTTATTGGTTGGTTGGGATTTCGTCGCTGTCATGATTATGGCCTATCAAGATTATGTCTAGAACCCATAAACAGCACGTGCAGCAAAAAAGTCTGACAAATAATATCAAACATAGAGGAAGTGTATGATAAATATTCTCCATAGTCTGAACACTGTGTACGATGTCACATTTAAAAGTTGTGTTGGGTGCCTACTCAGGTGTCGGCTTATCACTTGTCAATAGTTGTAAATAAGACACATATCACTAATAGCCCTCATGTAGCTGGAATAAAACAATAATTCAACCTAAACCTAACATACAGCTAAGTAAAAGTTTACTTGATCGTAATGACATATGGGGCAGAACCATAAACATTTACAAAACAATGTAATTCGTTGTATTTCATATGTACACTATACCAAAACCGACCTTAAGTTTGCAGCAGAGAAATGTACCACGCAGAGGAATTTGCGTAAACAACGCGGCTGGCGGCGAAGCTTCGCCTGCTCCGATTGGTTGATAATTTGACCCTGATATTCGTGCGCGCTGTTACGTCAAAATCGAAGGAAAAAAATAATTAAAATAACACTCTAATTGAAGCTAAACTAATAAAAATAATAAATTTATGTCTTGAAATAACAAATAAATTTGTTCATTGAATGTTAAATACCTTTTTGTATTCAATTCTTGCCCTCAAATATGAGAACTATTTACCCTACTTCTCGTAGCACTTTTGTATACTGAAAACTTAAGGTCGGGAGAGGTATAATAGTTTGAATGTCAACCTGGCTCCAGGAAAGATGAAAAATAAACATAACTTTCCAAAAACAATAATAATAAAAAAACAATTATAAGGCATACCTTAGCAAAGGCAGTGAAACTAAACACTTAAAGGTAGAATGGTGGAAAATTCTGCATATTAAGATGTTATGGCGTGAATGATTATGTAAATTCCTAGCTTTATGTGCTAGAATAATCTTCAATATTCTTAAACCTATTAAAACTGTCAAAATTTAAAGGAACTAACCCGTTATTTCTTTCAAAGTAAAGTATTCTGCCAGGTGCATATAGTCTTCGATCTTCAGATGAAACAGGTTTTGGAGTTTGCTACGGAAACAAAAAATGTTTTCCCCGTTAAATTATACAAAAAAAAAATCACAATTGAAAAAAATGTAGGCAGATATTTATTCCTCCATTGCAGTAGGTTTTTTTTCTCACACAGGTGTATATTTCCAATGGTAATTGTACATTTAGTAAAGGATGTAAATGAACAATTAAAATAAGTTTTCCTTCAAAAAAATATTCACAATATAACTATAATTTCTTGCTTATTATTCCACTTACTTAAAATACCAATGAGCTAAATTGCTGTGGGCTTGAAAACCACAGTAAGTAGCCTTATAATTTGGACCATTGCTGCAAACACTCAATTACTCTAACTTATAAGAAAACATAAGGAAACTGACTAGTAATTTCAGGGCAAAATTGGCCTAGTTCATTGTTGTGGTTGCTGCAGTTTACTCGACCACAGCATTAAGGACAACTGTCCAGTAACATGTTTACCATTTTGAAACCATGTTTACCATTTACCAAACCATTACCTAGTTTACCATCTTGAAAATTGTTCTGTTTTAATTGTATAGGGCTTAACTTAGCGATTCAAGATGTTCAATTATTTAAATACAAGAAACTTTTAGAAATTTATATGGCACATACAAAAGTTTTGAAACAAAATTAGTATAATAGATTTGCCACTCACATTTGCATTATCTTCTTCAACAACACATATATTGTTTTCATGGACCTCCTGTATCCTCTTGGGTGGTTGCATTTTTAACAGCATTCGAGTGTGGTACCAGAAAGCTTCAATCAAAATTTTGTACTAGAATAAAATCGATGCCTTTGATAAAACAGACATTTTGCACAGGAACAATCAAGCAAAAAAAATATACAACTGAGAATAGGCTCTTAATTCAGACATCTTGATGGGAAAATAAAATATTTAGTAATTTAAGGGAAACTTATAAATTTTTTAGTCATTAGCAGTAAATATGTCTGCTTGGCGGACATTGGCGACCGGAAACTGGTTTTCTTTCTGTTCTTCATTCGAGGTACAAACACGCAACTCGTATTCACTGATCTCTGGCGTGATTCAGGCTTGCTGCGAAAGATATACAAAGCAAGTAACCGGTTTCTTTACACCAGTTCAGGCGATTTCTGGCTATCATCCCCAAACAGGCTATTAAGAAAAGCCTTCTATGCAATAAAGGGGTTCTTCTCCTGTACTCTTCATATAAAAGATCAATGTTAAAACAACTTGCTCATTTACTAAAAATACTTTAGTCAAAATTTTCAACTTTGATTTGTAAAAAATAGATATTACAAGATTTTTCTAAGGGTTTCCAGAATAAGCTGAACTAACATCAGACTACGGCTATATGAGAGCTGCGGCTGGAAACTAAACTAGCACCTATCCCAATCATATCTGAGTATGTGACATGCTAAAGATTTAATTTAATTAACACTTTCAGAATTTTTGGTTTATTTTTAAATTTTTTACAAAGGAATATATTAAATTTGTTGCACAGAGAGCTCAAATTTATAGTAATATAGGGCATTTCCAACCCTGTCCCTTCTGCACATCTTACTACTGTAGGATAAAATAAGTTTGTGGTGTTATGAAATCTAAGAACAAGATTCTTATGACAATATTCACAGACTAATCCTAATTTATGTCACTTCCAACTCAGTCAAAATTTTGGTATTTGCTTGATATCAGCAAATTTCTTAAATTTTAGAAAGAAAAATTCAAAAAAAGTTTAAAGCACAAAGAATGCTACCAATTTTGTACTTGAAGAATTGCATTAAGATCACTATTTATTGAGATATTGTGGATTAATGTTTCGTGCAAGTGTATGGGGCTTAGCTTAACATGACTTTCATGAAGTACGTTAACAATATGGTGCTATGGTAACAGTTTATATGGACTTGAGGTTGGAATCATCAAAATTGGTTTCAAGATGGTGCACGCAAAAGCACTCTTGTTTACTGGAAATTTTCTGAGTATCAAAAGGCTAATAATTCAAAAGCAATTGCATTAAAAAAAAAAACAATTTTTTTTCAATCAAAATTTTAATTAATTTAAAATTAATTTTGAATTTTGACCTCAAAATGTGGCATGCAAGCCAAATCCAAATGTTTTCAATCTTGTAAATAATTTTACGTTTGTTATCATTTATTTTAGTTTTGGCTAAAGTTTCATGCATTTTAAAATATGATTTTTATAAATAAATCTTATAGAAATACAAATAAAAAATTATACTTATATATTGAGCAGTTAAAAAATTACATGAAATCGCAAACTATGCCTCGAACATACAAAAACTTTGAAGTTTAAGACTCCTATGACCCATTAGACTCCTGGGATTCAAGTGCGTACTTACTTTGGGCCTACGGCATTCCCTCAGCGACTCCATAAGCTGTCTTCTCATCTCAATACATGACTTGGCGCACAATCTTGGCGCCATATCTTCACCAACCACCACACTCATTACACCAGCTAGCATTGTTTGGACGCCTGGTGCAGTAATGGCCGCCAGCGGCCCAAATGCGTAGCATTGTAAATTGGGGTAAGTTGGACGCAGGAGTAAGGATAGAAGAGAAGCCACACTCCCACCTAGGCTGTGGCCTGTTAGCGCAAGGGTGTACCTGTAAAAAAAAAGATATTTACTCATAAATGTTATATTTTATTCTTTTAGATGTGAAAATAAATACTCTGGAAGGACTTAAATGTCTTTATGATAGCATAATTGCTTGATACCATAGTTTGAAAGAAGTGGAATTTGTTGTAGGGAATAAAATTTAAAGCAAAGAAACAAAATATTCAAGTAGTAAAAGAGTCTTTTAAACGCAGATACTTGAGCCCCCTTAAGTAATTTTATCCTTGAATCGAAAAACAACAAATGTGAAGCACTAAGTTCTCTCAACAAAGTGTTAAGCATGTTTAGGAGCTTTCAAAAACATGTCAAAATGCTTTAAAAAAACATGTCAAAATGCTTTCATGCTTTCATTCATGCTTAATATACTAACTTTTTTCAATACTGTCACATTGAATAGATTTTATCGCAATAATTTTTATAAACTATTTCAATTACTAATCCCTACTTAATAAACAAGAAAAAGACAGTTAAGTTACAATTATATTACTAGGGATGCACCGAATACCAAATTTGGCCGAATACCGAATATGCTAGAAGTCTTAGCCGAATATTCGACCTAACTAAACCAATTTTTATTTTTTGTTACATTTAAGTAAATTGTATTTAATATTCAACAATTTCAATTCAACATAAATATATAAATATGCAATCACACAATTTTAATACAATACAGTAATTAAATTTTTAATTAAAGCAACATACTTTAAAGTAGAACTTGTTTGTTATTAAAAAAACCTTTTAGAAAGCAAAACTAGGTAAAATCAGAACACGAAAACATAAAAACAAAAACAGGTGGATCCGATGTAGAATGAAAATGGGAAAAAAAATAATAAAACCTTAGCTTACAATATTAATATTTTTTAATGCCCACTCACTGTAACTGTTCCCTTAAAGGTACATGTTTATTTAATACAACTTGAGTAAAGCTTGATTTAACACTATAACTAACAAAAACTTAAGATTTTGAGTCTATCAAAAAAAAAAAAGTCCTGTTGGGGAATTTTTTGACGTTTTAAAAAGATAACATTTGATGTTAAAAGATGATAACATGAAAAATTAAAATCCAAATTTCAGTATTAGGCCGAATAGTAAAGCTATTCGGAAAAACCGAATATTCGGTGCATCACTATCAATAACTTACACACACTTCACCTAAAGTTCTTACAAAGAATTTGCCACTTATTATATCGAAGACAATTAATAAAACAATACTTTTCAATTGTTCCTTTTAATTATTACAAAGCTTAAAGTTTTAGAGAACAAGTGAAATAATAAACATACGTAGGATTCTCAGCAAAAAAGTTCTGGAGTACTCCTGTTTCTTGGAGCATTTTCTGCACAAACATTGCACTCAGTAGAGCACCTCGATGACACCGGAATCCTGATAAAGTAAAATAAATCGTTCCTATAATACTACTGACACAGAAGAAATAATCAATATAAAAATTTATAATAAATGAAATTTATACATAATAAGCTAATTAGAAATAAAAATCTAAGGGTGTGTAACACTAAAGACTTTTAACAACCACTCAATAAATTATTTAAAGGAAACTAATATATATATATATATATATATATATATATATATATATATATATATATATATATATATATATATATATATATATATATCCTATATGGTAATTTCAGTTACTTAAAAACCTAAAAAGTTCTATATCCTTTACCATTTAGGTATGTACAATATTCTAAAAAACTTAATTATAAAATCCAACAGTACTGCAAAACCTATGCACAGTGATTTCAAAGCCTGTAGCTCTTTAGTTCAAGATGTATAGAAGGTTTCAGACAGGAGGACCAAGGTTCAAAAACACTTTTTTTAGAATCAGCTAACTCCAAAACATGTAGAAAATACAAAACATTCATTTCGGATTTTTGAACTCATTGAAATAGTAAAGTAAGTTTGAATTATCACAATAGAGCTACACGAGGGCTATTGGCACTATAAGTTTTAATTTAGAACCACAGTCAAGTGACAACCCAATACCTGAGTAGTCACCCAACAAAATCATGAAGGCGACATCCTATGCAGCGTTGGAAACTTATTTAATGTGCACTGTCTCTACTACTCGGGATATTATTTGTCTGACACTTTTTGGCATAGACCAGTTTTTGGTAGAAAGTTATTTTATCAATGTCCCGATCCGATTCCCGGGATCTTTTGAAAACAAGGCAAGCACCTAACAGACTTTGCTCCCTAACCCAACACATTCGAAGAAAACAGGAGGGAAAATCTTGGCTGTCCAGCATCAATAATGGTCATGAGGTCTGAAAAGGACATCATGCCAAATAAAAGAGATACATGCTTCAAATTCGCGGCATAAGTTTCCAGTACCTGTTAGATTTCATAATTAGGTTTTTGAGAAAATCGTGCACACCTCAATGGTAAAAGCTTCAGAACCTTTTAGGTTTTTAGCCCCTTCCCCTCCTGTATTTGACCAGTGTTTTCCTTGGGTGGCTGACCACCACATAGAAGGCCGGCTCATGTGTACTATTATGGCTGAATTACATGTAAAGGATGTCACTCGGGCGGAGCCCAGACAATTTCCAAATGACAGAATAGTTGAGGTGAAGGCAGTTGTCATTGATGTCTCCAAAAGGTCAGCAGTTACTTTATCGATACCCCGACCCAAACCTAGAACCTTTCACATGCAAGGCAAACACCTTACAGACTAAGCTCCCCCTTCCAGTACATTTGAACAAAACCTACCCTTTGAAGGGAAATCTTGATGTCCAGCATCAATATCGGTCATGAGGTCGGAAAAGGACATGGTGCCTCTCACAGCAACGACCAGTGTTTTCCTTGGGTGGCTGACCGCCACGTAGAAGGCTGGCTCATGGGTGCCATTGTGGCTGAAGGACATGAACAGGATGTCGCTCGGGTGGAACCCAGACAATCTTAGAATGGCGGAATAGTTGAGGTGGAGGCAGTTGTCATGGATGTCTCCAATAGGTCGGCAGCGACTTTATCAATACCCCGACCCAAACATAGAACCTTTCGCATGCAAGGTAATCACTTTACTGACTAGCCCAAACCACTCTATATTTGAATAAAACCTACCCATTGAAGGGAAATCTTGATGTCCAGCATCAATATCGGTCATGAGGTCTGAAAAGGACATGGTGCCTCTCACAGCAACGACCAGTGTTTTCCTTGGGTGGCTGACCGCCACGTAGAAGGCTGGCTCATGGGTGCCATTGTGGCTGAAGGACATGTGAAGGATGTCGCTCGGGTGGAACCCAGACAATCTTCGAATGGCGGAATAGTTGAGGTGGAGGCAGTTGTCGTGGATGTCTCCAATAGGTGGGCGGTTGGTACAGCATCTGAGGAGGAGAGGAGGGAGGGTATTGTTAGATACTAATATGTTTGCTTGAAATTAGTGCAGTTAAGGATTGAAAGATTTGACTAGTGCATGCTTAATAAGGAAATGCACTGACCATTTATTTAGA
The DNA here is from genome assembly GCA_023701765.1 of Hylyphantes graminicola. Taxonomy (NCBI): domain Eukaryota; kingdom Metazoa; phylum Arthropoda; class Arachnida; order Araneae; family Linyphiidae; genus Hylyphantes; species Hylyphantes graminicola. Next base: position 76,979,930 of record CM043111.1, on the reverse strand, counting down.
TGTTTAGCGACTTTGCATTGGCTCTATCTGTGCGATGCAGCACAATAATTGTATGCTATGAAGCAAAGCAGTCACCAATACATAATGACCATACATAGCAATACAACAAATTCATCATAGAGAGTTGTGTTTAAATATTTATATTCTATTAAGAGTTATAGAGAAATCAACATACTCTGTATCAACATGTTAATAATGGGAAAATCTAAGACAGGGTTCCCACTCTTATTTCAAAATAAAAATTAAGGAGTTTTTAAGGACTTTTCAAGGACTCCCAAAAAAAATTTCAAGGACCCTAAATCGTGATATGCGACGATTATTTTACCGATTAATAATGCACTGATTTGCCATTTTTCTTATAAAATTAAATACTAAATTTAGATATATCATGTGAATACAAAATATACGATTTAACCGAGACCCTGTACTATTATTTTGCATATATTTTTTTATTTAGGATTTTTTGAGGTCTGGAGTTCGGCAGACGTAAGTCATGGACCAACCATTATCATCTTCCAACGTCATCTCCAAACGTCAAAGTAATAAAAAGACCTCAATGTACGCTTATACCGTGAACTAGAATACAAGACGGCGCGAGGTTTGGTTGACTGATCAGTCCCTAACTAAAAACGGGCAACACTAGATTTTGCTGCAAATAAGCAAAAATTACAAGGCGTTAACCCCCCCCCCCCCCGATTTTTTTTTATAATTCAGCAATGGATGGGTCAACCAAACATCCACGCCTCTATATTTTTGCTTATTTGTAACGAATCGCAGTCGAAATTGTAAGTTTAAGCGACAAAAGATGCATCCATAACAAACAATCGGGAAAAAATTGTGTCTGCAAATTGTAACATTAAAATACTGTTTAAATATCGCTAATGCCAGGTATTTGGCAACCATATCAGTGGAAAACATAGAAGGATTTGCCGAAAATATAACTGGTTAGCAAGCATCGTTTTGTAAAAAGCTGAAGAGCATGTCATTTGTGCCGACTTGACATTGTTTTAAGAAATAACTTCTTGAAATTTTGGAACAAAGAAAATCAAGGACTTTTTAATGATTGTTTGACAAAATTAAGGAGCATTAAAGGGGTACTTGAAATCAAAAATCAAAATTAAGGGGGACCAGACCCCTAAACAATTTCAAAAATGACATTTCAATGTTTTTAGTAATTCGTAAAATACGAAACCTTATCTTTCTAACGATATCTTACATTAGAAGTTTCGAGTACTAGAAGTATTTTTAATATTTTTTAAAAACAAACGTTGTTTAGGTAAATTCCAGTCTTATTGTTTACTTCAGGGGATATACCTCTATAAATTTTCAAAATGACGTTTCAATGTTTTTACTGTTTCGTAAAGTACGAAATCTTAGCTTTTTAAAGATATCTTACTAGGAATTTTCAAGTACTGGAAGTATTTTTAATATTTTTTAAAAAAACAAACGTTGTTTAGTTTCCGCCGTCGCGGAAGAAAAAAATCAAGGACTCTTGATGATTGTTGATGAAAATCAAGGGGTATTTAGAGTGTCCTTGAAATCAAAAATAAAAATCAAGGACTTTTCAATGATTTTTGGTCAAAATCAAGGAGTATAAAGGGGTCCTTGAAAACGAAAATCAAAATCAAGGACTTTCAAGGGGGCGTGGGAACCCTGTAAGAGCAATAAAGTATGCAAAAAATAGGGATAAAGGAACTTTATAGTAATTTATAATTGTTAAAATAAGGTTCCACTGGAGCTAAACGCAGGTTATTGGTGAAGAACTAAAAAGTGGTTGAGTGATGCTGCAACACCTTATGCAACCTCAATTCAACATTTTGGATGACGACAGATTCAACTGGCACCAGCCCCATATACACAACATTTATTGGCGGAATGATTTTTTCCTCTGCAAACTAAGTTTATAAAATGGCTGGGTGAAACTGAACTTACAAAGGTAACATCCATGGAAAGATGCCTCAAAATGGGACAGAGCAAAGTTTCATGAAATACATAAGTTCTCCTAATATTTGCTCGACTTGTATGTATTTACCTTGCATGAGGAGCTAAAACGCATAATTTCCATGGACGTAATGTTTTGTAAAATACCATCCATCCGTAAGTGCTTTTGGCGATCCTCAGAAAGTAGAGGGCGTTTTCTGGCGTCATCCAATCAGGAACAGGAGTTTCTTCTAAAATAAAATTAAATTACAACATAAGACAAAAAAAAAAAATAATCACATAACAACTTTGGCCATACTAACAGTGTCCATATGTTGTTTGGCACATTAAATAAGCTAACGTCACATAATTTAAGAGCAAGTTAAGTTATTAAGCAAGAATTTCAGATGCAGCGTATTCTAAGCAGTAAGTATTGTTAAGCTGATATAATTTGAAAACTTAAATAACTTACAAAATAGAAATTAATAATCCACTTTTCTAGAAATTTGTATTTTGCAAGCAATAAAATTGTAAAGGCCCTCGCCAGATAAGACGGTGAAAAATGCCCCCATTCCAATCGGGCTAATTTTTTTTCTGAAAATACCTCATAGTATGGACAACTTCTCAGCCAAGTTTCAGCTCAAAAATTTGACGCATTTTTGAGTAAAAAATTAAAAAAAATTTTCTTTTTAAATTGATTATTCCCTGAATATATTTGATAAATCCAAAAAACTACTCATGAGTTTTTAGATATCATTGAGTAGTATTCTCAGAAAAATCCGCTCAAAAATCTGATCGAGCGATCATTCTTAAAAATACATTTTTATTTTTCAAAAAAAAATTTCATGCCAAAATCGTTTGGTCATAACTTAGGATTTTGTCTCTACATATTCCTCTATTATCAATCTATAATATATATTTTTTTCAGATTTTTAAAATTATTGGACGATAGTTTTAAAAAAAATAAAATATTCTTAAAACCTGACTTTTCGCACTACTTACTCGGCAGATGGCACTCCTAACAAAGGCGGGGAAATTCAATCTGGGAGAATTTCTTTCGGGCTAAAGAATTTAGCATAGATTTAGAAAGTAGCAGATCTGCCTCTAGGGGGAAAGGTGAAGCCATTTGTTAACCATTATCCCATAAGGCAGTTCGCAAGCTCTTGCACATGGCATGCCATACGCCACCAGATAGCACCATGAGATAATTCGACTAATAAAAGATATATATTCAATATTAACTAATTAAAACTTTTTTTTACAAGTTTCGCTAGCATAATTTTATAGCTGCATGCGTATTGATAATTTCTGTAAGGCATGAGGTATATATTCACAAAAGAAGCAAGTTAAAAATGCAGTTTTTATTGTATGTAACTCTTCGGAAAAACCATTTCTGTGAATCAGTATCCCGTGATGCATTGCGAAAACGACGAAATGTGGATTCATCACGCATCATTGCGTTGTACGGGATTGCGCAATCGGTGGGCATGCTATTTCTAAATCTATGGATTTTAGAGCAAAAAAATCAGGCTTTAAGAATTATTTTTTTAAACTATCGTCCAATAATTTTAAAAATCTGAAAAAAAAAATATTATAGATTGATAATAGAGGAATATGTAGAGACAAAATCCTAAGTTGTGACCAAACGATTTTGGCATGAAATTTTTTTTTGAAAAATAAAATAGCATTTTTAAGAATGATCGCTCGATCAGATTTATGAGCGGATTTTTCTGAGAATACTACTCAATGATATCTAAAAACTCATGAGTAGTTTTTTGGATTTATCAAATATATTCAGGGAATAATCAATTTAAAAAGAAAAAAAACTTTAATTTTTTACTCAAAAATGCGTCATATTTTTGAGCTGAAACTTGGCTGAGAAGTTGTCCATACTATGAGGTATTTTCAGAAAAAAAATTAGCCCGATTGGAATGGGGGCATTTTTTACCGTCTTATCTGGCGAGGGCCTTTAACTAAGAAACTTCATAGATAAGTTTTAGTTAATTTTTAAAACATCCATTTCATAAATTAAGTTGATTAAGCCATGAATCAGCAAGCTTTTTTATTAATATTACACAACATGTAAATGACGGAATGAAGTAAAAAAATTTAATGCGACATTATTGTTAACTCAAGGTTGCTATACTGCATTGTTAAGTTATTCTTGTATGAAGTTTTTCAGCAGCGTTCAAAGTAATTATGCTTTTTAAAAATTTGCATACAAGTATTATAAAGAAGATGGGTTAAATATTTACCAAGCAAAGTTTATAGTTAAGCAAAAACAGTTTGAAAGTTAGAAATTGCACCACTCCTAAGCAAACTTAAGTATCAAGGATTTTCAATACAGAAGCTTTGATTAAATGGTATTTCAACCTATAAATAAACAAAAACAGTTCAAAATATTTTATTCTAAGCATAGATTGATAGTTTATGTAAGGAGAATGCAAGAAATATATACGTTAATGGTATTATGCATCTAACAATTTTTCAATTTAAAATTAAGAATTAATAAAGGGCATAAAGCAAATTTATCAATATCCTGAACTTTTTGTTCCGTCTTCTGTAATAATTGCAAACTGTTTTTAATATAAAATTCAGGAACATATTTTAAATAACTCACCTGCGAGCCAACTTATACAGAATTTTATTGATAATCCTTAATTAGGAAAAGCAAGGTAAAATGCAAAGGCTGACAAAACACAGTTACACAAAACAATTTTAATCAAAAATGCAGGCATTAATGCTATTCACAAAGTCGTTAATTAAGAGGTTAAGATAAACTCCATACGAGCACATTCTGTTGTCAGCTGTAATACAAATAAATAATTTTTTAAATATGAGGGCTGTTTTTTTTTTAAACTAAAGATGGGCTGCAACAAAAGGATGGGTCAAAAACAAAATATATTTTACCCAGAAGTAATGTACAATACAGCTTATTTCCCCACATAATCATCTTGATGATTAAAGCATTTTCCATACGTGTAAGAAAGCATTGAAATACCCTCTTCATAAAATGTAGCCATCAATGACTTGAAGGGAGTGGTGACATGCTTTTTTTTAAGCTCCACATCAATTTGGAAGCGGTATAATCTAAGCCACTATGCTAATCTATAATTCACTTATGGTAAACCTTTGAATTTCCCTAAACACTTGGTCCATTCGCTGAACAATTCTGATGTTCATGAAGAAGGGGACCAAGGAAGCAAGTCTGTCGCTACAGGGTATAGTTCAACGAGTCAACCAAGTGTTTAGGGAAACTCAAAGGTTCACCATAAGTGAGTTATTGACTAGCAGTGGCTTAGGGGACAGAAAAAAGTTGATGTGATGCTTCTAAATTTACTTTTTTTTAAACGAAACCGTAACAACTCCTTCCTATCATTGTCGGATACATTTTATGAAGAGAGTATTTTGAAGCTTGTTTACAGGTATGACAAATATTTTTTTTTTGTATTTTGACCCGTCTTTTGTTACAGCCGATCGGATGTTGAAAAAAAACAGCCCTCGTATTATGTCCTCAATTTTATACTTAAAATATGTTTGGAAGCACATTGTTAACACACAGAATGCATGGATACAATAAGTAATAAATAACAGCAAAAAAGTCAAATAATAAAATGGAATTACTTTTCTGTTTTTTCAGGGCCAAATTCTAAATTAAGTAATTTAATCAATTCGTCCTCTTTTTGACAAAAATACTAATTTTTTTTTTATTTTCAACATTTCCTGAAGAAGACACACCTGATTAGCAGTAGTATGGGTTGGATAATTTTTGAATGCTCTTTGAATTGTCCAATAGAGAAAAGTACATGAATTTAATAACAGTAATAAGGATATACACAACACTGAAAACCAGTTTAAATAGCAACCCCTCGTTATATCGCGCTTTCCGGGAGACAAGCAAAAAAAACTGTGATATAACCGAATGTGCGATACAACGAGCGACTTGATAAATATTATACTGAAAAAATTTGGTGACATGATACAAGGCGCGATATATATCCGAATGCGTGCTATAACGAGGCACAATATAGCGAGGGGTTTTCCCAAAAGTGCTCAACTGCTGTACTATCTCAAAATAAATTTTCTATTACAACTTACACAAGAGTTTTTCTTACCCAACAATTGGATGGACTGAGGTAGATGAACGAGCATGTGTTTCTTTCTCTCCAAAACATGCTTTTGACTCAGAGTTATGATGCCTGCTAAGATGTCTGTTGGCACAAGATCAATCCCCTAAAAGCAAAGATATTTTAAGATATACAAGGGATAAAAAAACATATTAATATTCAAAGTTCAGCCAAACTCTGTTGTTAGGGGCTGTGCACATATAACATTACCAATTTTACACATATTTTTAACCCCCTTCCTCCCCTATGATATCAAACGTTATCATCACACGAATCCCCCCCCCCTACTCTATGATATCCTTATCAGGTAAGTATAATAAGAAAATTTAAGTTTTTAATTCGATATCACACCCATTTCTTCATAAAATTATTGGTGTGTACAGTCAATATCAATACCATAATTATCAGTAATGTTTTTATAAAATCGAGGCATGATCAACAAAATTATTAAAAAATAGAATAATTTCAATATCACGACTAATGCTTAAATAGGTGAGATAGGTAAACATTTACTTTAAAAATTGATTTCACACAATTAAATTTAAAAATTAACTCTCGAATATTACACAATGTACAAAAATTGAAAATAAACAAATAAAAAATTATAAAGTTATCAAACTTAAATTCCTCCCTCCCGATATCATTTGGCTTACCCCCTCCAACCCTTAAAATGATAACGTTATACACGCACAACCCCTTATTAGCTGTGAATATAAAATTGTTGCTTACCATTGACAATGTTTCATCACTCTCTCTTGAGTCAAAATTAATAAGTTTTGAAATTAATAACAATGCCTTTAGGTAACAAACGAGGGATTTTAAAAAAATATGTTAACATCCCAAATTATAATTAAAAACAACACAAATACACATTTTCACTCACATTTAAGAAGGAAGCCATAAAAGTTGAAACCTCCACATAGATCAAGTCATTTTCACTACTAGGATCGGCACAGCAGCAAAAAAGTTTCAATCTGAAAACAAATAGGCTTGTAACAGAATCTCTTACTTGGACTGCTTCTACACAACATTTTATGCTCATCAGGAAAAAAGGGAGCCAAAGGCAGCATTTAATTTTATAAAAAAACATGTACTCGCTGAATTTGGCCAGTTTTATAACAAAAATATGAGATATTCCTTGATCCTAAATATAAATAGAAGCAAAACATTTATGTCTACATGCCACAACGTTTAAATTATATATATCACCCTCACAACCAAAAATACACCAAATAAAATTTAAATACCATTTAAATACCCATAAAAAGGGTAAAAAACTCTTGTGTCCAATAAACCTCCCTTTTCATAAAAATTTCTAGCTAAAAATACAAATTTGGGTGGCGTTGCATGATGTTTATCTTTAAAAAAAAACATTAACAATGTTGCATTCCTTTGAAAGCTTTTAGAGTTTAATGCTTTTTCTACAAAAGAGCTGTTTGAACAAATCAGGGTTGTTATGTTTAAAAGACTTTGTTTAAAACAATTGTTTTAAATATGTTTAAAACATAGTAATAAAAAACATATTTAAAACAATTGTTTCATATTTTTTGCATTTAATTAATATTAGTTAATACTTTTTTGTTTTATAATTATTTATTGGCTAAATACAGTTCATTTAAGAAAATAGGTTTATTTTAAGATATATGACCATGCTATATTACCTTAAAGATTAAGATTGTGATAAATAGTAGACCCTGATGGAATGGTAAACCTTGTAGTATCATATGTGATACTTTAGGTCCCAAATTAGACACTATTGTCATTTGTTACTATTTATTATAGCACCTATTTGTGAAATTTATGCTAATTATCATTGGGGTTCATAATTTCAGTTAATTATAATAATATCAAACATAAACTATTACATTATTAGTTTATGAATTCTTCTATTAGCTCATTTGATTTAATCAAAGGAAGACACCAAATCGCCAGATAATCAAAGGATTTCTTGTATTCTATGATTCTCCGACAAAGAAAGATGTAAGGCATATGCTTAAAATTATTGGGAATTGAAGTAAATATAGAATACCAAAACACAAAAAGAAATGTTTTTTTTTTAAACTCATACAACTTGTTCAATAACCAATATTTAATTTAAAAAAAAAAAAACATGTCTGAAACAAACGAAACAAAAAATGTTTAAAACAAAAAAAACACGTTTTTTGTTTTTTTCCAACCTTGGAACAAATAAATAATTTTCTAGTTGTTGCAGGACGGTGATTTAATTGTTAATATTACAGTATCGTAAATATGTGTGTTAACAGAATGTTTGAATTAAAGCAATATGATCTGCATAAAAAAAACAATAATTTTCCAAGTCTCAATAATAAACCTGGTGCTCAACGAAGACCTTAGACCATTACTAGAACTTCTCTATTGCAATAACAGGAGGTAGCATGTCAACTTTCGGCACTAAATTTAAAAATATATATCAGGTTTCCTAACAATAGTGCAGTTTGCTTTATTAATATTACTGTACATATATTTATTATTGAAATGGAAGTCATTTGCTGATCCCCCTTGTAGGGGAGAGTGTTTTACCTTGGGACGCTGACAATATCTAAGAATCTATTGGCAATATTCATACATTGTTTATTTCTAATAGTAGCCTTAACCAACAGACATCAAAATAAAATTTGACACTAGCATCATTGAATTGATGAATCGGTGACAAAAAATAATATTTCATTGCCCGAAAGTAAATATTTTTCTTATTCTAATATAATTTTTTACCTTTGTACTTTTACAAAAAGTCAAGTGCATTTTATTTTCTTCATAAAAGAGAAGATTTTAAAATATTTTGGTTATGAGAAAATAATTGAGCCATTTAGATTGGCCACTACCTTGCTTTTATTTAAACCATGCAGTGTGTTGTACCTTGGGACAGTAAAGCATATTGTATCATCATATAATGTTAAATAATTTAGACTTGCAATTTTGCTGTATAATTTAAATTATTCTTGAATTTAGAAGTTTTATTTGTGTATTTCCTAGAAAAAAACATAAAGTTTGCTTCCTGAGACAAATTAGTTCAAGTGTATGACTATTGACTGAATTATAAAGTATGTCCCAAGGTACAACATCATGTTGTACCTTGGGGCAGTTTATCCTCTCTTCTTTAAATGAGTGGTAATTTTTTAATTTTAAGCTGCCAGAACTTAAAAAAATGTATTATAGAGGAATATATTGGTGTGTTTAAATGCTACTTTTAAATTTTTATTTTGACTATAATTTTCGAAGAAAAAAAATTAAAATGTAAAAATTGTCCTAAGGTACAACACTCTTCCCTATATATTATAGTAAATTACGAAATAGTACCTCATTTTCCAAATATACTGTGCTTTCTTAAAGAAATTCAAAGCGTTAGAATTTGCTTCCACATTCCAATAATTGGTGGAGCCTAAAGAATCAAAGCAAATCATTATGCCAGCCAAGATGATCATCACATACACCCATGCAAATATAGTAGTGAACTGAAAAAGGGAAGTACAATCAAATAAACATAATATAATTGTCTAATTTCATTTATGTTTTAATAATGTATTTATTGCATTTAGTTTAGTTTACTTGTAATTTATTCCTTTTTTACATTAAATTGTAAAACACCACAAGATAAAAAAAAAATAAGCTGTGATGCTTGGAACAACAATATGTATAGAGTTCAGTCTATGACCCGATTCTGTATAATTTGGTTTTCCACTTTTAGAGCACTAAAACAATAAGGGGGAATGAGCATGCCAGAACAAGGGTCTCCAAACTCAAGCACCTCAATGTTAATCCAATGGGGGAAAAAACTATATTCTCTGCCACATTTCTCCGACTGTATTGAATATTTTTGTAAACAGTTTATTTTTAAATAATAAATGTAGATAACTTACAGGTCTCTATAACCCCAATTTTTAAAATTGCTTTGAATACTCTTTGTAAAATTATTTATTCAAAATTTAAAATTTGAACTAATTTTAAAAAGTGGGATTGTCAGGACCTTTAAGTCAGATACATTTATCATATAAAAAATATGTTTGTAAAAATATTCAATACAGCCGGAGAAGTGTGGCAGAGAAAATATTTTTTTATCCATTTTATTAACACTGATGCACTTTGGTTTGAAGACCCACGATCTAGCGTGAACATTCTCCTTTTAATTATAACTTTGGTGCTCTAAAAAAGCTAATGAAAACTAGCCACTACAAGTGTCCATACTCAAGACAATGAATACTTAAGCCTACATTGCTTTCAAACTTATTTGCAGGATATAAAATACTAAGCAAAATATAAATAATAATTGAAAAAACAACTCCAAAACTTTTAGTATAAAAATTTTAACTGTCTAAAACCTTGAGGGTCTCAGTTTATTCCATATAGTTTTAGACACAAAAAGGGTCTATAGAAGTTAACAAAAATGTGTTCATGAAAATTTATACAGGAAAACATGTAGAGTTAACCATAATATAGTTCCACTTATATTCAGCGATTAGTTAAAATATTTCAAAGTAACACTTATTTAAATAATATATGTTACAATTTATAATGTTTATTAGAGAAACAATAAAATAAAACCAATGTATAAAAATGCAAAAGGAGAAAACAGATAAGTAATTCTATGCTCCAAAGTTCATTGCCGAATTTATTTTAAAAAAAGTTAAACATATACACGAAAAAAGAAAAATTTGTAATCCATGGTAAGAAAATGTTAAGCAAGTTTCAAGATTTTTTTTTGACTGTTGGCAATGCCATGCATAATAACTTTGAAGCTCAGAAATATCTTTAGGCACATTTACATGAACCATCGAATCCATGGATTGAAGAGCAAACTCAGCAATTTTCCCCTCCTGGGGATTTTCTCCCAGACAGAACCAGAATTGCAGGGTTCTTTGGGGGGTTTTGCAAACCCTCCAATGAAGGGGGGTTTGATGTTTAATACCATGGATTCGGCCACAGACTATTACCTGGGTAAGAAATCCTCCTTGACCTCTTTTTCCCCTAATGGGGATTTCGGCATTCCATGGATTCGATGGCTCATGTAAATGCGCCTTTTGTGGATCTAACCTTGAATGTACGTAACCAACCTTTACGAAAATTACTCTATCAGAGCAGGTCTCTTCCTTGAGGAGGTGCCATATGCCATACAATGCCACTCCAATATCACAGAATACAAAGAAGAGTCTTGCGTATAAAAGCTTGGACAAAAAACGTCTCTTCTCCACCTATGAAAATAATTAAAGAAATTATACAGCAGAAGACCAGGATTCAGCGCTTTGTAAAAATTCAGATTTATAAAATCATAACTGCTAGATTTGGTTTTAATGTGACAACCTTTATTTAGATATTTTAAGGGGTGTCTACTTTTAAATTCGAACTCCTAAGAGAAAAATAGAACCAAGGTGAAGAGAAGGTAAAAAGAAAGAAAGTGACGGGGAAATATGATTGAGAAGGTATGTGAAATGTTCTAGAGATGAGAATGCAGCTTGTTGTAAGTATGTTTAAATGTTTTTTTTTAATAAACAATTGATAAGATTATGTGTGTGGTAAATTTTTTTTATAATGAACCTAAATCTATAAATATTTTATAATATAAGCTACCTTAATAAAATACGAACACATAATGTCAGAGGAAGCCAAGAAATAGGTCAGAGGCCAACCTCAGTATCTCTTACAGTATTATTATTTAGAAGTATTTTTTAAAATATTTTTTTAATATAATATTATATACAAACAAATACTATTAAACAGACCATAACATTAATTAGAACTTCACAAATATTTGTTATACCTAAATCCTTGCAGTTTTGGTAATGAACCTACTAATAATTAAGGTTTTTTAAAAAAATCTCTGAAAATTTGAGAGATAAAAGTTAAAAAAAAAAAAAAAAAAAAAGATAAAGCTACTTTCAATAATACTTTACAGCTGCATTTACATGCAGGTTTCTACCGTAGCATGATCGCTCTTTTATTTTTTTTTCTCTTTTGGGAAACTAGGAAGTTAAAGAGGGGGGTAAAAGAAGGGTTCCATGTACTTCTTTTCCTGATTCACACCGCAGTTATTTGAATGGTCAAGGAAGAAAAGTTTTTCTGGTTTTCGGCAATTCTTCCCCCAAACTCTACAGCAGTATCATATCTTTAAATACCTTACACAGGGTTCATACTCTATCTATGATAATGAAATTCAGGAGTGCAGCTATGTAAATTGAGGAGGTAGCAAGGGATAAAATTGATTTCTTTGAGAAAATGTAAAATTAGAAGAATTCACAAACCTCTAAAACTGAGCCTCTTGCACTTGTTAGTACAACACACAAGGACAATATTGAAGTTAGAAAAAGGTAGCCACTGAGACCATAAATAGAATAAATATATATTTGAGATTTATCACAGGAAAGGGGCAACAGATTCTTAATGATGGCGTATGCAAACCTAAAAAGAAAAACAAAGATATAGCATTTCCACTAGTGCAAAAGCAAACCTATGTCCCACCAAAGAATACCATATAAACGATACTCTATAGATACAATATTTTTAGTTGGTTTGTTAGAATTATAGTCTGTTTTGAGACTAGCTATAAAGAATTTTTATTGTGCACTGGAATATACACTGCTCAAACCAATTAGGAGAAAGCAGGTTTTTCAATCCTTTCACCCCCAATGATTCCATTTCATTTGGAATCATCAGCATGTAATTTTTTTCTGAAGGAGTTAAGCTCAGACTTATGTATCAGTAAATGGAAGAATCATGGCTCTTGAAGAATTAAATAATGCTTCAACTAATTAAATGAAAATATGAAAAACATGGTAAAATTTTTCATGATTGAATTTGTTTAGTTTTTTAAAAATTAATTGTAACTATGCTATGCATGGGTGAAAGTTGGCAAAAATCCTAGGACTGAAATTTTTTACAGAGGTATTTCAGAGCCAGGGTTTCTGCCGAAATGTCTCAAATTCATGACTGAAATTAAAAAAATTTCATAACTCCTGGAATCGGGCCAAAAACAAGAAAAATTTCAACTCGAGCCATTATGAAATTTGATGTGCAATGTTTTATCTTCCAAAATATACTTTTATATTAAGTAAACAATTGTTTCTTCATACATATAAACCAAGTATAAGAAAATAAAAATCGGAACTAAAAACAGTGTTTCTGCCAGAATGAACAATACCAAATTCATGACTAAGTTAACAGTTTTTCATGACTCCATGCTATCTCAAATAAAAAAAAAATCAAATTAAGACAACTATCGAAGGTTGACACAAACGTATAGGAAACTACGTATTAAGTTTATGTGGAAAATTTTTACATAGGCTTAATTTAAATTGTTGCAAGTGCACAAATTTATTTTTAAAATAAACTATTGGAACATAAAATGATTTCAAAATGTATGCTATAAAGCTATTAATAAACTGAAAACATATTTCTTTGTTAATGTAAACCTATTGTAGAAGTAATGCTTAATGTATTAAAGTTCTGTTTGAGTAATTATTCCATGGATTTTTTTTGTTCTCTAATATGTGTGCCTTTTATTGCTATTCCATTCTTTCTTTTAATAACGGGTCACGCTTGCATTAAAAAAAGATTTAAAAACACAAGTTAAACTAAAATTACAAAAAAGCCTATCAGCAAAATTATTTATACAAATTTATTTTTTTAATATGTTAAAATTAGCTCTAAAATCCTCTCTATAACCAGAAATTTCGACGAATTTATAGCCATTGATTTTTTTGCTACCATCCTAAATTGCGGCGAACCCGAAAATCATGCAACTTTAGCTATAAGAACAAGAACATCTAAAAGCTCTGGCGATCTGAAAATTTAAAAAAAAACTCCCGTGATCCGAAACTCCCACTATCTGAAACTCCCGCGATCCGAAAGTCACGAAACTCCAGCGATCCGAAAATCGCGAAACTCCAGCGATCAGAAAATTGCGAAACTCCAGCGATCAGAAAGTAGAGAAACTACAATGATCCAAAAACATTAATAAAATATTTAAGGGGGTTCAGTATGTTGTATATCGGTAATGTTAAATTGGCCAATTGCAATGTTGAATAAAAAATCATTTAATGGTTCTGTCCCGTTCCGTACTGGAGTATTTTTAAAAATACGGTTAATACGGAAAACTTTCACCCATGATGCTATGATAAATAAAGTTTTGAAAAAAATATTGTCATAATTTATTCAAAAGTTTTTATTCCAACCCCTCCCCACTCCCCTTAAATGTAAGTTAAAAATTCCTCCCCCCCCATTTCCTTCTGGATGTACAATTTTGAAACTTAGACTTTTTATTTTGACTTTTTATTTTGAATAAAAAATAAAAAATTGGAACTGAAAGGGTAAAAAAAAGGTACGCAAAGTGCTCCCCTACTTGTTTTGAGCAGTGTATTTATTATGTCTGTAAAACATTTCCAAAGAGGAAAAATCAAAATGTATTGTAATTACTACCAGCACTACCATTATTGGGCTTAAGACATGTCAGGGTGGCTACAGAATATGTGAAAACAAATTACCTGACTTTTCCCGGCTAAATGTAAAAAATGTCCCTAATTAGCAGCAACGAACTATAGTAGCATGCTGGTTTCCACCTGGTATTAGTAAAACAACTTTCGAGTATATTTAACATCAAAAAAAGATTTTTTAAAAATGAAATTTAATAAATATACAATGAGCTTTTTAACACAAATCTATAAAAAAGCAAGTGTTAAATAACATACAATAATTTTTTTTAATTATGATAAGACATTTATTAGATTTCTCATATCTTAAATTATCTTAATTATCACTTAAACTTTTTTTACTGAAATTTAAGTTTAGTTTTTATTGATATTGGCCGAGAATGGTAAGTTGAATATTGTTCAACTAGAGCTTGGGGAAGAGCAAGGCAGTTAAATCGAAAGATTAGTAAGCAGTAACTCAACCACTTAAGTGAAGTACTTTTGGAAATTTTCCCTGATTTTTTTTTTAAATCACCAATTTCCCTGACTTTTCCAGATTGATTAAATTCCCTGACTTTTCCATAATTCCCTGATCTTGTAGCCACCCTGCATGTGTTGTCTCATGCACTCTCAAATATATAAAAAAAAGACATGTACAAGAAGACATCTTTCTTGAATTGAATTTATAGCATTACTTAATAATCTGTCAAACATACATAAAAGAAAATAAAAACAATAATATAAGAATTCAGTTTCGATTAATGATGCTTTAGTTCCTTTAATGTTAACCTCAGAAGGAAGGAACCAAACCACACATCCAGGGTTTGAATCTTTGATTTTGTCAGGTTCACTTTACTTTGGATTAAGCAATTCAACAACTTAGTATATCTAGTATATAAGTTGTCTAGTATAGGGGAGACCGGGCACAATGGACCTAGGGGCACAATGGACCACCCCCTATTATTTATTTTGTATATTTTCCAAATTAGTTCGTATTATAAGTAATAAATGACATAACAGACTTGATCTAGTTATGATGAAAAACCATGTTGTTCGCTCACACATTTGCCATTTTTTATTCTTGATGTGTATTAACCAGGTGAAAGTAAAAACGCTCTCTCATAGAAATTATCTTCTCATCATTAACGTAACATTAGTTGGAGAAAGTGGCTTAGCATAGTTGAAAGGCAAGATATTTATCTTTCTTTATTAGATATAAATTAATTTCTGAAATCATAATACAGCATATTTTAATTTTGTTTTTTGTTCAACTACAATATGGGGTACTATGGACCACAAAATCTGGGGTACAGTGGACCATGGTCCATTGTACCCCATGCAACTTTAGAAATACTTTTAGTTTCAAAATAAAATTTAAAAAATATTGATGCAAGTCCTTCCTAATTAGTAAAAGTTAAATTTGCTATAATAGTAAAATATTTTACTATATATTCTAATATTTACTTCTGAATATAATAGATTTTCCCCTCGTCTTCTGATATTGCTTGTTTTTGTTTTTTTAAAACAAGAAGTAACAAATTATAAGTTAACTGATATTTTAATTTATATGTTATGAATTCAAACAATAAGTGTTTTGAATGAGAAAAGTTTTTTTTAAAATTGAATGTGATACTAGAGTGTTAAATTAATTAAAACAGAAGTAAAAGTTAAATATCATAAATTTTTAAATTAATATTTGATTACTGTTAATTTTTTTTACTAAACAAAATGTTGTAGTTATAAATAATTAAGTAACAAACAAATTTTATCAGAATTGGTAAAATGCACAAAATTGAAATTTTGTAAGTAAAATTTTCAACCACATTGATTAAGGCAAGACTTAAAAGGTTGAAAAATTAATCTCGCATAAAGACGAAGATTCTTTGATCCACAGTTTTCCCCTTCACTTTTGGTGTTGTTTTGTATAGTAATAAAAAGTGATTTTACTTTAAAGTAATCTTATAATTTTGAAGCTAAAATGTAATGCCTTTACTAATTTTTTTTCCGATAAGGAACAGTGCCAAAAGAAGTGATGGAACAGGCTGTACTACATGTTATTGATGAAAGTCGCTCTATCTGTTTAGTTAGCAAAGAGAAAGGCATTTCAAAAACAGCCCTTTTGAGCTACATAAATAAGTACAAAACCTCCCATACACCTGCTAGATTTGAGCCTAACTGATCCTTGCACATAAAGAAGATAAACAAAAAATTTGAAAGGGGAGGTAAAAAAAAAAAAGCAAACAGTAATATCAGATAAATCTCTCACTAAAAGAAGTTTTAATGCAATTGGATACTTAAAATTCAAATAAAATCCCTATTTTATATGTATGTTAATCTTTAAAGAGTGCAGATAATTTTTTTCAGCAAAAAATACCATGGTCCATTGTACCCCGTGATGTGGTCCATTGTACCCCGAACCAGGGGTACAATGGACCTTTTTCTCACTTGTAATAAAAAAGTGAATTCAGAAAAAAGTAATTGAAATTATATTTTTTGGTAATGTATTTTTAAGCCAGGATATGTATGTAATATATGTACCTTTTTCTAAGCAGGTGGGATGAATATTTTTGTACTTATAGCGCAAAAAATGAAAATGTGGTCCATTGTGCCCCGGTCTCCCCTATCTATGTAGCATAGTAGTTATAGTCTTAGTATATCTATGTAGCATAAATATAAAGCAGTTAAAGTTAAAAAAACTGAAAAACAGCTGTGGAACTAATCACAATCATAAATTAATTGCACAGTGGGCACCCCAGAGCCTTTAGTAATGAGAGCTGAATTGAATAAGGCACAGTTGGCCTTTGCCCACAATGGCTGTTGCACCAATGAGCTTAATTTTGGCAGAGGCTACGCACACAGGCACCGTTCATGCATTACGTCGTGTATGGGTATTTACTGTGCATGCTCAAGGCGAGACTTACTGGAACTGTGTATACATTGAGTGCACGGTCATGAATTAGACTTGAAAGTTGAGATTACTCTTTTTTGGGAGCCATGAAATTTTATTTTTTCTAAAAAAACATTACGATCCAACATGGCGCATTATTGTAGTACGCATCGAAAGCCTAAACACTTGTTTGTGGCTCCGGAAATTCTGTTTCCTCTAAAGAAAACATCAGTTCTAGCCATTTGTAATGAAAGTTCAAAAAATTAGAAATTGAAATAATAAATGGGATTTTTTAAAAAAAATGCAAGCAATTTTTCACGACAACTTTAAAACAATGATCTACCCGAAATAAAAAAAGATGATAATTTTTTTTAAATTCTGTCGAGAGCGGGTATTAAACACAGGACCTTCCGATTATGAACCACTTACACTACTACTAAGCCACAAAGGTCTAGGAATTACAAAAAGCCTCCTGTTTATAACCCTTGCTTCTACAGAGATTACCCATACAGTGCCTGTGTGCGTAGACACTTGGTTTAATTTTAGTATCGTTACCTTTTGTAAATATATTAGTCACAAAATAACTTATTATTCAGGAGAATTAGTCAGTCTGAAATTTAAAAGGTTTATTTCTGGATTATTCCTAGCAAAGGAAGAGAGCGATAAAATACAAACAAGCATATACTTACAAGCTGAACCTTACTAATGTATCCAGGGAACCAGGAATAACAAAATCATCACAAGCTATTAGCCACTTCCGACAAAGGAAATGTAGAGCAGGCATTTTTATCTGAAATATAACGAGTTAATAAAGTGGTGCAAAGAAAAGCTTGTGGTGGTTCAGCGCACACGCAACCTCAATATGCCAGCAACAACTAGATGGCGCTGATTTACAGCAACGTTCCTACCACTATTCCTGATTACAATGCTAATAGTAGTATATAAGCCGAGGTAACTCATCTCCACCTTGAGGATCCTTTTGGTAGACTGTGGGCTACTGAGGCCGCTACAAGCTTAATTGCTTGTTGGGCAAATTATGTTTTGTTTAAATGTATCGAGAAAAGAGCGGTTTTATCTGAGTAGTTTAGATGATGAGGCAACAAATTAGAGATTTTTTTAAAGACTAAACTTAGCATATCTTATGCCCTTTTTTGGCAATGCTGCAATTTGGTTAAAAAGATATTTGAAGATAAAACAGCAACAAGTTTTTAAAAGGGTCACTTATTCTGTATAACTATTACTTTAGGAATAGTTTAAAAATTAAATGACAGCAAGAAAAAGCTCCAGTTTAAATAAAAAAAAACTCAAAAAATTTCCTTAACTTACGTAAAAAATTGGTTGCGTACTTACAAAAATACTTACCTGTTTTTTCTTACGACGATCTGACAATCAAGAATCAAGTGTTAGAAAACGTAATACATGACAGGTGTTGTGTTAGGGTCATATCTATCATACCTAATCACTACAAACAACTATTGTTCACACATCTCTGATGATATGTCCGGCGAGTTTTTTTCTTCGCCTCCTGAAATGTGTCATTCGGTAATGAGTCAACGAACGAAAAGGGTTAACAAGTAAAGATCTTTCTAGCAAATTAAAAAGTTCGCAACAAGCAATTACACAGGAAAAACCGAAAAAGAAAAACCCAATGATTATGATTGAATGGAAAACATGCAAGAAAAGGAAACCGGTTTAAGATTTAGTAATTTTATCGTTTCTGATTGTCTATTTCTAATCTCATTTAAGAGCTTTAACACAGTCAATTCTGATCATTTGTTCTCTTTCATGATGTCATTGGGCAGAAAAATTTGAATAAAACTTTTTTAGAAAACAATTGAAATTGAAAATGTTTGAAACACTGGGTACCTCAGCTAGTCCATTTCTATTTCTAAAAACAATCCATGGTTAACTCGGGTGGTCTTGCTCCCAAGCAACTTCTCAACCCAGGATCTTTCCAACCCATGACGTCATGGGCGTAAAGTTTCGGTTTTGATTTTGGCATATTTTAAAGTGATAAGAATTCTTTCATTGTTCTTCTACAACGAAGATCTCTAAATTTAAATATAAAATATTAGAAAAGAAACTGAGATGTTTTGGTTGTTGAGATTTTTTGTAAGGTTTGTGTGCTTTTTTATGTATTATCTTATTATATTTTTAAGATTTTAGTACTAATAATTTTAATCTATACTAACTTATTCCGATATCTTTGTAGGCTTACAACGTATTTGTATAATTTTTTTTTATTCTATTGATAATATCGTAGACGCAATATAACAAAGGTTCGATAAAAATAATCTACTTAATTCGCTCTATGGCTAAATACCTGGGTTTTATTTCACCACAATATTTACCAAAAAATCGACAAAAAACATAACCGAACATCACCAGAAAGCGATGCTTTTGTTTAAAAATTAATTGCATGAGAAAAGACCAAATGCAACGAATTTTTAAAATTGTCGAAATTAGAACAGAATTCTGAAAAATTAATATGGAAGTGAGAATTAATATGATACTGAGAATTTTATTTATATTATAATAAGTCCGATTTTATTTAAAACAAATTTGTATGAATATACAATGTTGCTACTGTCTAATAAAATAAAGCTATTTTCAACCCTTGTTAATTTTTTTGAAAAAATTAATCGAAAGTAATGTGACCTGATGTTCTGTTTGGCGGGACAGTCCCGATTTTTGTCCCACTGTTCCGCGAACAGTATTTCCTTCAAAACGTCTGTGACAGTGCTCTAAAATGGGGAAAATATGAATTAAATATAGAATCGATAACATTTTTTCTGTGTACCATATAATTTTTAGTTTAAAATGATTAAAATAATCTTAAAATTCTAAATATTTTTTTCATTTCATTACTACTTATAAAGATAATGCCAACTATTTGTTGGTTATTTCTCAGTTATATGGCTGTTTTATAATATAGTTATACAAACCGTTTCTTGAAATTTTGGGTAGGGAGGGAGTATTATGGAAAATTATTGAATTAAGGGGGTCGGAATAGAATGTTCTGATTTTTGGTTTTGAAAATATGCCACATTCGCAGTTGAAAGCTTTCTGTTCTCTCCATTTAGGCAACTTCTATGATATGCCACTGACATTTACCAGATTTGGGCAATGATGTTTTTGCATTTGCTGACTATGATCGAATAAATGAAAGAGGTAAGTTTTTCACCTAAAACTTTAAATGTTTGAATAGCCACAATAACCCAGAAATGTAAAACGAACTATTTGACAAACAATATACATCAATTAAAATTATTTCTAAAAAATTAACTTACCCTGTTGTTGCTGAGGCAATTCAGATTTGCCTACTAATAATTTTTTTCCGCTTTTAAGCAGAATCCCAATTTTTAATTGTTTAAGGGGAAAAAATACTTTTAAAAAAAAAAGTCTGCTTTTTCTAATTGTGCCTAAGAATTCTGTTTTTCGCTTGTTCTAATCCCTCACACACACACCTAAAAACCTTTTCACTGCACTCCTTGCCAACCTAAGTTTTGGGTCAATAGAAATATGCTATGGAGAAGATACTTCTGCGGTTGTAAAGAGTTCCATAAATTATTTGTGAATCCATCCAGAAAACATGTTTAAAACATTAATTTCATTTAAGGTCTCTTAATTGCATCACATTGCTCACATCACCTCACTGTACCACATGAAATATTCCCGCGTACCACCAGTAATACGTGTACCACCGGTTGGGAACCCAGTATGCAGTAAACGAACCATTCCTAACCTGAACTGTAGTTTCAAATGTGCTAACTACTAGCTTGTGTTTTGTTTATTGCTTCTATCATTCTTGAAAATTGATAATTTTAAATAGAAATTAGTTACATCTCAGTTTTGTCATTATTGCATCTAATAGAACATAGAACATATAATTATTGAAAATGCCAGTGTGCGCCGGGAAATTTCGCCATCTTCCTACAATTTTCGTAGTTAAGAATTTTGTACCGCTTAGTTCGAGGTTTAGAAAGTGGACGATTAAAAAAGAATATCCCCCTTGGTTCGTTTTAAAATTTAAGCCTGAATTTAAAAGTTATTTGTTATGGTTTTAATTTTCAGGATTCATTTGCTGATTTTCAAAGCTTCTCAATTTTTTGTGGTTCTGAAGTTAGCCTAAATTTGTTATTTGGGCGGAATTTAAAATTAGGTGATAATGCTAATTTTTTCCAGCTCATTTAATTTCAAGAGTCTTCAATTTCTGCTTTTTGAAGATGCACGATTTACACATTTTCTGTTTTGTGATTAAAATTACCCTTAATTTTAGTGGTCAGCCTATTTTAAGCATATAATATAGGTTGTTAAAAAAAAAGAAAAAAACTGAATGGTAGTCTTTGTTACTTTGGCAATTGTTGTGCAAGATATCTTTAGGTGTAATACGTAGTAAAATACATTTTTAATTCACATCCACAAAGCTTGGAATTTTCTTCTTCTGGAAAAAATTCTTTTGGAAAAGTAAGGGAATTTGGTTTTCCAACTTCTGGAGTAAATCTGTTTCTATCCATGCCTAAAGCTTAAAAAATTTTACTATGAAGATGTATAATGTAACATGTTATTTCGTAAATTAAGTATGCTGCTTAAAATATTTTTTTTAACGCATACAATTACTCATTTTAGTTTCAGCCTTTTTTTTTGCAAAAAAAAAAAACTTATGTCTGTAAATTTTGCCTTAACAGTATTTTAATCTCGTTCAAGTAATCCGAAGACATTGCTGGTTTTCCGTCATTTGGTAATTTTGAAAGTAATATAACTTGTTAATTTCTATGAACTAATTAGAATGTAAGGGGAATAGGAGCAAATGTCCAAGCAAAGGTGTCTCTGTTAATTCAATACAAAATATAATTTTTAAGCCATATTACTTTGGTTGCATTGAATGTTTTTGCACACAGGTTTTTATGATAATGTAGGAGGCCTACAGGGTATTATGATCCCACTATTGAAATTGGTTAGAATATTTGATGAAAAATTATTTATGGAAAATTAAAAAACTATTGAAACCAATTTTAAAAAGTAGGATTATAGATCCCTGTAAGCCACATTTATTTATATTGTATAAAAAAATCGTTTGTAAAAATATTAATTACAGCCAGACTAATGGTCCATAGAAAATTATTATTTTTCCATTGGATTAACACACAGACACTTCAGTTTGGAGACAACAAAAGACAATGCATGTGTATCTGTACAACAAGTCTATTGTATTAATTAACATTTCAGAAAACTGCTTACAAAATAAGACAATGCATTGCATATACGTATATTTTTTTATCCCACTCAGTGATCACAATTATTAGCAGTTTATGTTCAATGAAACTAAAAAAAATAAATTAGAATTATGTTTAAAGATTGCCGATAATAAATAACTATTGTTCTTTGATGAGCTGGTGAATCTGCATCTTACTTCTACAATTTGACCAAAAGTTTTTTTAAACATGTCTATTCAATTCCTTTCTTTTTAATTCCATGTAAAATAGTCAGTGGTAGATACCTAAGTGGTAGAAACATGACTTGAGATTTTGCCACTTGCATGATAACTAGTAACATAAGGGTTTTGCAGCATTTAATATATGAACAGCAATATTGTTTTTTTTTTATTTAATTGTATACGTGGATTTTAACAATTGCAAATAACCTCTAAAAAAAAAAAATCACGTTTTAAAAAAAAGTTATTTTAGCAATTAGTTTGAGAGTTACACTTATAAATATTAATTTGAAGTGTTTTTTTTATTTCATTTGTTTGAATATTAAGAGCTTCTTTATCAGGGTCGTTAAAAACCCGGGTTTTTTTCATGAAAAACACAACCCTCTTGAATTTTGGTTTTGTTTTCAGGGTTTTAGGGATGTATTTGGGTTTTAGTTTTTTTTCAGTATTTTGGGTGCGTTTCTCAGGATTTCGTGGTTTATCTAGTGAAGTTTTAATTATTTAAATATTTATCTATTTATTACATTTTTTTTAACCAACACAACATCTTGTGAGAGATATTCAGGTGTAAATGTTATGATGTAAATTTTTAAACTAGAATAACTTAAAAAACCAATAATTGCATATAGTTGTTTTTAGATAAATGTACATTTAAATTTATAACTGTATTGTCTATAACCAAGCATGGCTTGTTTAAGAATGTGCAAAATTTTTCCCTAATATTGTAACAATAGTAATTTAATTTAGAATTTTAAAAAAAGTATTAGTTATACTAAATTAGTAATTATTTAACTATTAAATATAAGTTTAAATTAGTAAATATTTGGTAATTATAATTTGTAATATTGAAGGTACACAAATGTAAAAGTATATTTAGTATATGTAAGAAAACTAAAATAAAAATGATATGAAATTTGTATCTTTGGGTTGTATAAAAAGTTTTTACACCCTTTTTAATTTTCAGTAAAGGAAATTTTAAGTTAAATTGCCCACTTGGGTTTTTTGAAAGTTCATTTTTGAAAACCTACCCAGGTTTTTTTTTTTTTGGGTTGGGTAAAATCTTAACAACCCTGTTCTTTATGTTTTAGGCTCAATATTAGGTTTTCTGTTGTGTTTTAAAAAGATGGAGACAAGTCATAGTCAAGTTGAGACTAATAGCTTGTGAGTATTTATAAATAAGCCATTTAAAAAAAAACAATTCCATGTGTTATGCTGAAATGTCACAATAGAGAACTGACTAAAAATAGTTAATTTTGCAACAAAAGTTTAAAAAAAAAATGTGCAAACTGAAACTTTTTTTTTAAATCAGGAATTATTTTTATTTCACAACAGGTGAAGGTCCATGTACTATAATTCCTCCAAAGTTTAAAACATTCTATTTACACACATGCTTATGCACATTTTTTGCTAAAAGTACCCTGCATTGTTTTTTAAGGGTTTTGAAAATTAAAAAAAACTTTGATTTGGATACCATGCCCATTTGTGTCAAATTTGGGCACAATCAAACTTCTCTCTTGCAGGGTTGCCACTGTCCTTGAAAACCTTGAAAAGTGCATTTTTAAAACTTTGATTTTCAAGCGCTTAAAAGTGCTGGGAAAACATTATCAACCTTGAAAAGTCCTTAATTTTTTTTTACTTCAACACTTTCAATGTGAATCAGTTCCTATTTCACTTTTTGATTCATTGGTTATGTATAATTCAAGAAGGCAACGCATGTAATTTTGATGGTATTTTTAATAACTAAAAGGTTATTTATAACACATATTTAAGTTCATTTAAAAGTTAGAAGGCTCTTATTTTTTTAATAAATGAATTTTAAAAAATATCGCGAAATTTAGTTGCTGCATGTTTGAATATGCAGTCCTTGAAAATGGAAATGTATATCCTTGAAAAGTCCTTTAATTTTTTTTTACCAAAAAGTGTGGCAACTTTGCTCTTAGATTTCATTAATAGTATTTTTATTTTAATTAGATAATGGGCATAATTTATTCAAGTTAAAAATCACTATTTTTATTACTTATTGCAGAAAAATTATTTAGTTTCTTCTTGTCAGTTTTCTTTCTCAGCTGTTCCTCTTTCATGCTATCATGGGAACCACAGCAGTGTATAGTCAAGACAGCCAGAGAGCAGTAATTAATAAATATCAAATAATTTATCTCTTATAAGTTCCTTATGCTTACGCATAATAACGTACTTAAAAAAATGTGTTCTAAGGAAACTTCATTAAATTAAATTTTCTCTAAGGAGTCCTCATTTTTTAAAATTCTTTCTTATCAGATTTTTTATTTTATGTTTTGAAAAAATATTATCAAAGCATATGTAAAGCAGTATATTACAAGTTTAAAAAAAGAAAATATGTAAAACTTTTTAATTTTTTATTATTTTTTTATAGAGCTGCTGTTTGTAACCAAGTGGGCAATCAGAATGGAAACGAGACAATGTTAATAAATATCAACAAAGAGTATTGTCAGTCCAACATAACCACTTCCAATATTTCAGATTGTAACCAAGTGGATAATCAGAATAAACCTGAGCCATTGGCAATGGATACCATTGAAGATGAAGAGAATTGTCAATCCACCTCAACCACTTCCAATATTTCAGATTGTAACCAAGTGGATAATCAGAATAAACCTGAGACATTGGCAATGGATACCATTGAAGAGAATTGTCAGTCCAGCTCAACCAATTTAAATATGTGTGATAATCGACCCAAGTCACAGAAGCATAAACTACAACATGAAGATGAAGTAAAAGACTGCAAAAAACAAAGATTGATGACGAGAAACGAAAAAGACAATAATGACTCATTGAACAAACATTCTGATAAAGCAGCATCTAAAAGGAAGTCAAAATTAGTATTTAACGAAAAGCCTTTTAAAAAACATGAGGACTTACAAAAGAAAAGTAGAAGTTCATTGACTAAATATCATAATCATTCAAAAGATAGAGATATGCATAAAAAAGGACAACAGGAGAGATACAAAATAGGTGAAATGAAGTATTCTAAATTTTCACAAGAAAGAAAAAATAGATATGAAACAAGAGATTATAAAACTCGCCAAAATATGATAATACCACAAGAAAATGAAAATGCTGTAGATTTCGAACATGAATTGAGGCCTATGTCAATTAGAAGATTAAAAATTCTTGTAACGGAAACCACAAGTGAAATTTTGCTTACTATTGTAAACAAGGAAAGTGGATTTTGTATGCTTTTGGATGAAGAAATAAATCGTGATGTAATGGCTTACGTACTCCTTGCTTTAGGGAAGGCTGTTGATTGTTATATGAATACGAATGTTTCGGAAATGATCCTCAGCGTCACCAGTAACAGCAAATTTTTCTTTAAACTGCAACAGTATTTGGCGTCATTTCAAATGCAGAATCCTGAGGATTGCCATTTGTCTTCCTTACTTAGCTTGGCAGAGTTTTTATATAAATTTCAAATCACACTACCATCCAATGCGGCTGATGTTGTACTCATCCTTTTGCCTTTACTAAAACCAACATGTGAAAAATACTTAAAGGACAACAAAGAACTCTATTGTTCTGTGTCTCAGAAACTGGAAGAAATCGAAGAACAAAATAATATGGTTCTTAAAAAATTCAATGCAATTGAAATTAAACAAGCTTCTAAAAGAGAAAAGATGCACTTGATGAAACCCCCAGAAGATTATCGTTCGATTCCTATCTTGCCAACAGCTGGCGATATTCTTGAAGGCTGTTCTTTTTTGCGACCTAACCTTGTTATGGGAAAGTATCAAGACACTCACGATTACTTAGATGTGCAGTATCGCTTGTTAAGAGAAGACTATGTTGGACCGTTACGAGATGGAATCTCGGAGTACTTGAAATTGAAAAGGCAAGGAAAATCTTTGAGACATTGTAAAAATGTCAGAGTGTATCCTAATGTCCAAATTGTTAAGGAAGAGTTCGTCAATGGTGGGTTAGTTCACATGGCCCAGTTTAATGATCGAAACTTTTCTAAAATTAAGTGGGATTATAGTAAGCGTTTTCTTTCAGGATCACTCCTTTGCTTCTCTTCAGATGACTTTACGACGATGCTATTTGCTACGGTTGCACAAAGAGAGACAGAGGAGTTAAACAAAGGACTATTACTTGTTCATTTCGAAGAAATGACAGATGAAGTTTTGAGCATCAGTCCATCAATGCATTTTGTGGTTGTTGAAACAAGTGCATATTTTGAAGCCTACAGACATAATCTTAAGGCACTACATGAACTAACTGAGGCAAATTTACCAATGAAACAGTATATAATAGAAACACAAAAAAATACCCAAAAGCCATTGTATTTAAGTAAAAATACTACCTATGATATGCGACCATTGCTTTTTCCCTTAAATTGTGAAAGTATTGAAGATGAAATGAATAACTTGCATGCCAAAATTTCGGAAAAAACGAAAAATGTAAATATTTTGGATGAAAACTGCTGGCCTACTGCAGAAGAGCTAATGCTCGATCCCAGTCAATATGCTGCATTTAAAGCCGCAATTACCCAAGAATTTGCAATTATTCAAGGTCCTCCTGGTACAGGAAAAACGTATGTTGGTTTAAAAATAGCACAGGTGCTTCTAAGTAATATTGAAAAATGGCGTTTCGATCCAGAGCAATTACCAATATTAGTAATTTGTTACACTAACCATGCGTTGGATCAATTTTTGGAAGGAATACTGATGTTTACTGAAAAACTTGTCAGAGTTGGTGGGAGAGGTAAAAATGAAACCATTTCCAACTATCAATTGAACAACTTAAAAAGAGTTATAAAACTAAAACGGGAAGTACCTCATTATATATTTTCTAATATGAAGGCAATGAATTCTCAGTTGAGAAGCATGAGAAGAGATATAGACAACATTAAAAAATCAAGTGCTAAGTGTTACAAATCTATCTTAAAATATAATGAATTGGTTAAATACATGTCATATGACCATGAGTATTTTTTAAAAACTTGGAACTCTTTAGGGATGGATGAATTGGTGCTTCATGATTTTTTAGAAATTCGAAATAGAGATGCAAATTCTAGAGTTGATCACTTTCAAAACGATTATAGGCAATATCAGTATGATACTCAGCAAGCTTTGCAACCGCAAAGATACGTTGTTGTAGAAAGTTGGGAGGAAAATGAAGCTGACATCGAGTATATAGAAAATGAACGCTTAATAAATCCCGAAGAATTTCAGGATGCTTCCTATGATTTAAAAAATTACCACGAAGATACAGAACATGGGCGTCATTCTAAAGGTGAACCGAAAAGGCAAGCTGAGAAAGAGGAATTGGAACATTACATTGAAAGTCGATTGAAAAATACTTATGCTATGTCAGAGTACGAAGCGTACTATGTAAGAGACGTTTGGAACTTATACATAGAAGACAGGTGGCGTCTATACAAGTTTTGGCTTGAACAATACTTGGAAGACAAAGACAAAGAATTTTTTGAACTTCAACAAGAATTGTGTAAGGAGTTTGAGAAACTAAAAGAAATGCGAACTGAAGAAGATATCTATGTTTGCAAACAGGCCCATGTTGTTGGTATGACAACCACTGGAGCTTCTAAGTACCGACACATAGTGCAGCAACTGAATCCTAAAATTGTTATTGTCGAAGAAGCTGCTGAAATTTTAGAAAGTCATATTGTTACATCTCTTGCTCCTGGAACTGAACATGTTATACTAATTGGGGACCATCAGCAACTTCGACCCAGTCCCACTGTGCATTTACTGGCAGTAAAGTATGATCTTAATGTTTCTTTGTTTGAGCGGATGGTAAAAAATGGTATGGAATGTCACAGGCTTAGTATTCAACATCGAATGAGAACAGAGATTGCTGCATTAATCTCGCCTCATATTTATGACAACCTTCAAAATCACAAATCTGTAACTAAGTATGAAAATATCAAAGGTGTTTCTAAAAATGTATTTTTTGTATCACATACATATAAGGAATTGCAAGAGTCGGACTCTAAGAGCAAAGTAAATCAGCATGAAGCCAAATTTCTAATTAATTTATGCAAATACTTTATTAACCAAGGTTATTGTTCATCACAAATAACTGTTCTTACTACATATTCAGGACAACTTTTTGAAATGAAACGCCTAAATGCTCAAGGTATCCTCAAAGGAGTAAAGTTCACGGTTGTTGACAATTATCAAGGAGAAGAGAATGATATAGTATTAATTTCTTTTGTGCGAAGTAATGAGGATGGAGAAATCGGATTTTTGAAAGTTGCCAATCGTGTTTGTGTTGCTCTTTCTAGAGCTAAAAAAGGCCTTTTTTGCATTGGTAATTTTCAACTATTGGCTGAGAAAAGTGATCTTTGGAAAAATATTGTTGAACAGTTAGAGAAAGATAATGCCATTGGTCCTTTATTACAACTTACATGTCAAAATCATCCAGAAGTAAGCAATGCAGTTGCAAGTGCGGAGGATTTTAATTCTGTACCAGAGGGAGGATGTAGCAAGAAGTGTGATTTTCGCCTTCCTTGTGGCCATGTGTGTCAATTAATGTGCCACCCCAACGACCAAGAACATGAAAAAGTTATATGCCACAAAACTTGTAGAAAGACATGTGACGCAGGTCATTCTTGCAAAAAAAAATGTTGTCAAGAATGTGATCTTTGCCAGGTTATAATAACTAAAACTTTTGAAACTTGTAGTCATACTATTGAGATCCAATGCCATAAAAAGAAAGAAAAACTTCGCTGTAACGAATTATGTGATAAATACTTAGATTGTGGTCACATGTGCACTAAACAATGCTGGCGGCCATGTGTTTTGAAATGTGTAGAGAAAGTACAAGTGAAGTCTATATTGTGTGGCCATAAAGTTATAATTGAGTGTTTTGATTACGAAAATAGAGATACATTAGCCAAAGTATGCAGACAGCCATGTAGAAAGGAACTGTCCTGTGGTCATATGTGCCAGGGTACCTGTGGTACTTGTCACCAGGGACGACTACATATGGCATGCCGAAAACCTTGCAAACGCATTCTGGTATGCGGCCATGAATGCAGATCAGTCTGCTCTAAAAGTTGTCCACCATGTGAACGTCGCTGTGAAAACAGGTGTGTACATAGCAGATGCCCTAAAACATGTGGAGAGCCATGTGGTAAGTGCAACGAGCCATGTCCTTGGTCATGTGCACATAAGAAATGCAGTCGGGTTTGCAGTGAACAGTGTGACCGGACACCATGCGATGAACCCTGTCTTAAACTGCTGAAGTGTAAACATCCATGTATTGGCCTTTGTGGTGAGCCTTGCCCTAAATACTGTAGAATCTGCCATGAAGACAAAGTGAAGGAGATATTTTTTGGCTTTGAAGATGAGGAAGGTGCCCGATTTATAACTCTGGAGGACTGTAAGCATATCTTCGAATTGAATGGCTTTACCCAATATATGAATCATGATATCAATGAAAAGAGAGAGGTACAAATGAAAACGTGTCCAAAGTGTAAGGTGGTTATCAGGAGAAATTTGCACTTTGGTAATGTAGTTAAGTCGTGTCTTGAAGATATTGAAAAAGTCAAACGATTAACTTACGGGACTGTTTCACAAAACAGACAGTCTCAAGAAGCTTTACTTCAGCGTGTAAATGAATCTGGGAAAATATCAAAATTTTTACGGTATTGCAGACCCCTGATCGACAGTCTTAGCTCTAGTAAAACTAGACTAAGTAAGCAAAAAATAACCATAATGGAAAATACTGTTACAATATTGCTATCTTTGCTAAGTATTGCACCATCTTGTTCCCTTATAAGCAACAAGAGGCCATTGGGAAGCTCCCTTTTAGAACCATTAGCAGTACAGCTTTCCAACTCTTCAATTGAAGATTCCCGTACCAAATTACAAGCATATATTAAGAAAACTACTAAGTGGCTGACCACTTTTATTGGAAAAGGATGGTGTACTGCATCAGAACAACAACTACAAGAACTGTCCTGGGAAGCTGATCGTCTGAAACTAGCTAGGACCCTCGTCGCATTTCTCAAAAACGAACCAAACGTCAAGCCAGGTTCGCCCTTAGATTCCCTGCTGGAATCTGTCATGTCCGAGGTTCCGTTCCGCGAAGCAGAGAAGAAGAAATTCATTTCTGATTTTGAGAGCTACAGGAAGTCGATTGGTGGGGCGCAAATCAACGTAACAGAACTTGAAAAGCGATCGATTTTAAAAGCTATGGGCTTATCGAAAGGCCACTGGTATCAGTGTCCTAATGGCCACGTTTACTGCATCACAGAATGCGGTGGTGCTATGCAGGAGAGCAAATGCAATGAATGCGGAGAGAATATAGGTGGAGCTCAACACAGAATTCTTCCTACTAATCAAGTTGCAACAGCTATGGATGGAGCACGCCATTCAGCCTGGTCTGATGCAATGAATATGGAGAACTATCAAATCAATTAGTTTTATTCAAGTTTCTTTTACATTAAAAATATGAAAATATTGTATCCGAAAACTTATTATTTAGTATGAATAGTTTGTGAACATACTTATATTTTTGTGAGTTTAAGAAAAGTAAACATGTTTTGCTAAAAAAAGTTCTTTGTTAATATGAATAGATTGTGTAAAAGTTTAGTTTTTTTGTATTTGAATGTAAGAAAAAGTAATAACTTTTGCTGAAAAAAAATGATTTTGGTGATCAGTTTGTACTAATAGTTCACATGGTTGTAATTTCTGTAAATGGAATTTTTAATTTTAAGAAAAAGTCAACATTTCTTGCTTTACTGTAAAAGCTCTTTGTTAGTATTCGTGGATTGTTTGAATTTCTTTAGAAATTCTTACCATTTTTTCTTTAAATATTAAAAAAAGTAGAATTTTTTTTTTACTGAAAAACAAAGATTGTTAGTATGAATAAATTATTTACATTGTTATAGTTTCTTAAAAAAATTAATGTTAGAAATAAACAATTTATCACACAATTTTTTTTTTATTGAAAGCTTTTGTAAGGTTTTTTTGCAATTTAATAATTTCTTAAGTGTTTTCATGTCTAGTTTGCTCAAGTTTTCTTTCAATTTTTGTGTTTTATATAGTATACTTTTATTTTATCAATGTATTTGTTTTCTATTACTTATTCAGCAGATACTCCAAGTACTTTCTAGAACATTCTTACTAATGTAAAAAATACCTGTGCAAGTATTATGTGAGTAAATGACATTCTAAAGGAAAAAATGAATAAAAATATGGAAAGCTTCCCAAAAATATTCTGGTATTCTTAATAACCTAAAGAACATATCAAATATTAATACTAAAAAAAGGTTGCAAAATTTAATTTTAATATCAAAAACACCCAACGTTATGGAAAATGTTATAAGTATTGATAATGTGCAATTTAGAGCAATTGATGTAGTAATCTTTAAAACTTATGGTTTTTCTTTTTAAAAATCACCTTTTTTGCTGGTGCGTCACATTTTTCGCGTGCAGTTCTCGCAATTATAGGATAAAAGACATTTCTTCATTGTAAAAAAAGTTTACCCCCCGTTTTTTTAACACTAAAATTTTTAAATATCAATTTTTAAAGAGCTTTTCTTTGTTTTGTTTGGGGATGGTTGGTTGGATTGACATATATTTTCCGGCTTGTGTGCTTGGTCGCAAGGACCCGCTTATAAGCCATCGTCAAGTAGGACAACACAAGACACACACAAACACATATGACAGATGTTGCTATCTGTCGCCACCTCCACAATTTAGACATGTCCCTGAAGGGGAGGGAAATTTTCTCCAGGAACCTGTACCCATGGTGAACTGCGCAATGACCGACCACAGGACTTTCGGACCCAACAGATTTTACGAGCACGTACTCCGCATATACTCGGTAGGTCTTCAGTGGCGACCGGGTCTCGAACTCTCAACCTTCCGATCTCGAGTTCCGAGATCCTTGACCACTAGGCTCCCTACAGCCCCTTTTGTTTGGGGAATGTTTTGTGCTATCAAATTTCTTGAACCTCTACAGAGTTTTAACGCAGTCAAATACGCCTTGTAGCTTAAAGCTACAGTAACGTGACTTTTTCATTTTTCCTTTCTAGCGATCTCATTGATTGTTCCGATTTTTCTCTCACATGAGCATGTCTGCTATTTCAAAGCTCAGTGTTTTAATCTTTGTTTAGGCTAGTTAGGAGGTAAACATATCAAAAGTCCCCACCCCTAGCCCCTGTGCAGGGGGGGGGGGGGGGGTTGTCCCATTTTTCGGCTTTTTGCTTATATCTCGAAACTTTACAGTTATTAGAAACACACGCCTAAGCATTGAATATCTTATGTACATTTTTTTATTGACAAATGACAGTGATTGCGCCCTCTAGGAGGGAAGAGTGTAGGCTTTTTACTTTTTAGCCCATTACCCCGCTCGCCAGAAGAGACAGTCACAAGAGACGCACAAAGAAGGACGCCAAAAACACATAGACAATTAACAACATTTATTAACAAACCCAAACATCCATGTCCTTACCGGGATTCGAACCCTAGCCCAACAGCTCCAAAGGCTAGCACTCTATCCATTGCGCCGACGGGTCAGCCATTTTTTTTATTACACACATAAGATAATATCAGATAGGGTAGACTGACCAGTGAGTGAACATTTTTTAAATATAATTAAAAAATGAATATTGAAAATCATTCCACTAGATGGATTGGCAACACTGACTTCCTCCCATCTACTAGGAAGCTATCCGACATATGGTTGGTTGTCCTGGTCATTATGTCGTGGTGTTTATTCATTAGCGAACGCAGCGCCTTAAACGTTCATTAACTGGTTTGTCTACCCTACTTATCAAACAATCATATCATATTTTGTAGGTGCACAAGTTTTATTCACATGCCGAGGACATAATTATATAAATAACTAAGAATATAATAATTTATATATGACTCATTTTTGAAACAAATTTTAAAATTTAATGAACTTTCGCCAAAATTAAAATAAATGATAACAAACATAAAACTATTTACAAAATTTGAAAACATTGGGAATAGGCTTGCGCGCCACATTTTGAGGTCAAAATTGGAGAAATTACCAAGAAAATGACTTTGTATTGTACAAACAAAGACTTTTACCTAACTTCTAAGCTCAATTTTAATTAGAAAATATTTTAAAAAACATTTCAAATCCAAAATTTAAAGTTTTTATTAATTAAAAAAAGTTCTTAAAATAATTTCTAATTAAAATTGAGCTGAGAAATTAGGTATAAGTCTTTGATTGTACACATTTGTACAATATAAAGTTATTTTCTTGGTCATTTCTTCAATATTGACCTCAGAATGGTGGCGCGCAAGCCTAATCCCAATGTTTTCAAATTTTGTAAATAGTTTTATGCTTGCTATCATTTTATACCTTTTTATTTACAGATGTATTCCAAAATCCTCCGGCCCCCCCCTCTAGTTAATTAATGCGCCTGCCCTTATTTTAGTTTTGGCGAAAGTTTCATAAATTTTGAAATTTTTTTATAGTAAATAAATGTTATAGAATCACATATAAAAAATTATACTTATATACTGAGCAGTTAAAAAATTATATGAAATTGAAAACTATTTGCTTTGTAGTACCTTCTTGGCACATTTTTAAGACTCCTACGACCCCTTAAGTTAAGAGAGGCTTAGCGGAAGGGAAGTGACGTATCACTAACTTAAAAAATGAATTTAAAAATAAATAAATCTTTAGAAATATTTCAGTTTTAAAGGTTTCTTAATGCGTTTAATTGAATAAAAGTGTTTGTGGGAAAATTGTCCGTTGACTTGACATTGCCTCTTCCATCATCCGGCGGAGAAGATTTATTTCATGCGAAACAGGGCAATACCACCTAGATTAGAAGGCCGAAGAACTAAGCAACACAACGTCACACTAGAAGACCATTTTCGATTTGTTGACCAATAACGTCGTATCTTAAGATGATGTCGCATCTTGATTCATCTTATCTTAAAAATTTGTTAAAATACAAGATCTAGTTGCGGATGATCATTGGTCCAAACCACAGAATCGGTCCACTAATTTGACGTCAAGCATTTAGTTCGCCGGCCTTCTAATGTACACTGCTCACAACAATTATTAGAGCGCAGGGTTTAAACTCTTTCAAACCCAAAGTTTCCATTTGGAATCATGAGCTTGCGAAATTTTTCTCAATAAGTTGAGCTTGCACTAATTTATCGTTATATAAAAGAATCGTGTCTTTTGATGATGTAAATAATATTTGTTTTAATCAAATAAAAATATGAAAACATGGTAAAATAAAATTCACTCCCAAAAAATTTTTATGAAATAAATTGACCCTAAATTCTTCACTCTTGCATTCTCAGATGTTTAAAAATTGATTTTACCTCTTTTTTGCAAATAAAAATTTGAAAAATTCATTGTTATAATTTATTTTTATCTTTTTTATTCTAATTATATTCCTTAAATTTTAGTTAAAAAAAATTAATATTCTTCCGCCTGTTTTTTACCATTTCATTCTAGATGCATAATGAATCTATTTCACAAATTTTAGATTTTTAGAATGAAAAACAAAGCGCTGAAACTGAAAGGGTTAACAAATGTACAAAAAGTGCTCCCCTAATTGTTTTGAGCAGTGTAGGTGGTATTGAACAGGGCCTATCTCACTGACACTCATACAGGCTATTAATGGTCTCAATGTCCCTGTTGGTGAGCCCCGGCTTCGTGAAAGGGTCCTTCAAGGTGATGCTCTCGTTCAGCGCCTCCATGGTCTTGAGATTCCCCGGGTCGACGGAGAAGGCGAATTCCCCGTAGATCATGATCGAGAACTCGTTGAAGTCGTTGAAGATCAGCTCTTCGCTCACAGAGGTGATGTCGAAGTTGGACTCGTAACCTTTTGTAAAAGAAAAAAAAAAGCAATTCTAAATTAGTGCCACTTTTATATCCATGTTTTTTTTAACGTATCATAAGCAAAATTTGTCAAGCGCAAGAATAGGGTACTTGACTGTATCGCTAAAATACCTTCCAATGTAATTTAAATTACAGTTGAAAGTAAAAAATAACGAATGCATATATAATTTTTGCGAAATAAATCTTTTAAGGGGTCACAGGAGTCTTAAAAATGTGCAAAGAAGGTACTACAAAACATAGTTTAATCTTTCATGTCATTTTTGAACTACTCAATAAATGAGTATAATTTTTTTATATGTAATTCTACAAGATTTATTTATTTAGACTAGTTTTAGAATGTATGAAACTTTAGCCAAAATTAAAATAAATTATATTAAACATGAAGCTATTTGAACACATTGTGATTAGGCTTGCACGGCAAATTGTGAGGTCAAAATTGAAAAAATGACCAAGAAAATGACTTTATATTGTACAAATATGTACAAACAAAGACTTATACCTAAATTCTCAGCACAATTTAAATTAGAAATTATTTTAAGAACTTTTTTCTAAAAAAATTAATAAAAATTCAAAAATTTTGATTTTAAATTTTTTTAAAAATAATTTCTAATTAAAATTGAGCTGAGAATTTAGGTATAAGTCTTTGTTTGTGCATATTTGTACAATATAAAGTCATTTTCTTTGTCATTTTTTCAATTTTGACCTCACAATTTGCCGCGCAAGCCTAATCACAATGTGTTCAAATAGCTTCATGTTTAATATCATTTATTTTAGTTTTGACTAAAGTTTCATACATTTTAAAACTTGTTTTATAATAAATAAATCTTGGAGAATTACAGGTAAAAAAATTATACTTATACATTGAGTAGTTCAAAAATGACATGAAAGATCAAACTATGTTTTGTAGTACCTTCTTTGCACATTTTTAAGACTCCTGTGACCCCTTAAATCATTAAAAAATCGCTTTTGAAAGGCCTTTTTTCACGTGATCACAAAAACACGTCGGTTTGGCTGACGTCACTATGAACTATAAACAAACCGGCGTAATGTTTTTTTTTTGTTTTCTGATTAAAATTGGTTTAATTTAATTACTTTTGAAACAATAAATATTGAGAAACTGTAGGGCTGTTTTACAGAAGCGTAATTTCAAATTTGCTTAAAATCGATTCCAATGTGTTGTTTCAAAGTTTGTTTATAGTTCATAGTGACATCACAGATACCACGTGACAGCCAGAAAGCGTTTTCAGGAGTGATTTTTCGTCCTAATTTTTAAATTCATTTTTCCGCCTTTTTATGGGGTATTTGAAAAAAAGAAAAAATACGGGTCTAATATTTTTGCCATAAAAGCATTTTAAGCCAATAAAAAATATTTAGTCAAGTACCCTATTAGGTGGATGGATTCCTCCAGGCTGCTTTGGGCAACATTGGGTCAAGCCATTGCAGACTCGGCATATTCCCCAGAACTGAAAGCCATTTTTTAGTGGCATCATCTAGGTGACTCCCGCTACCAATTTAGACGTTCAGATTACAATGGATCTGGCTCTATGTCGATGTTACTATGTTTGTTATGCCGAGATTTAATTTTGCCGAAAGAACCCAAGAAAAATGGGCACTCTAGAGATCTTTTATATGCTACATAATCATATGACAAGCGTGCAAAAGATTTTCCCATCCAGAAAATCCGACGACTCAGACGGGGATCGAACCCGCGATCTTGGGCTTATGAGGCGGACACGTTTAACCTCTCAGCCACTGAGCCGCTCGCTCGGGATATATTGCTGTAGCCTTCATGGAGCTTTAGCACAGCAAATTACGCTATGTTTTTTTGGAACCATGTGCAGAGATCGACACCTGAGAAGCCACTCAACGTTTAATAGTAATCTAGATATGCTTAGTTGAAACACCAATAAATGTTATACCACCCAACGTTTAATAGTAATCTAGATATGCTTATTTGAAACACCAATCAATAAATGTTATAATTATAAAAAATGGCTCCACCGTGCTCCTGCTCGGGACTTTCGTCTCTGCTAAAAAAGTAAATTTCACGTAATCTTACACTCTTAAAACAAACACTCCTAATTTAACTCAGTCTGAGTGGATTTCACTCCTCCAGACTGGAAAATGCACTTCTCCTTTTGGAGTGGATCCTTTGTGTGTTAAATCTCCGACAGGATCACGCCAAACGAGTGATTTTAACTCAGTCTGAGGAAATATGCATGCCTTTAGGGTGTCGAAAATGCACTTCTCCAACTGGAGTGGATTTCACTCTTTTGTTTTAAGAGTGTACGTAACTCAATAACATTCAACGTATAACATTAGGCGCGTTCACATGAGCCATGGAATGCCAAAACCCTATTTGGGGAAAAAGGTCGAGCAGCATTTCTATAACCCAAATGATAGTCTGTGACCGAATCAATGGCATGAAACACCAAACCCTACTTCATTGGAAGGTTTGTGAAACCCCACAATGAACCCTTGCAATTCCGGTTCTGTCTGGGAAAAAATCCCCAAGAGGGAAAAATTGCTGAGTTTGCTCTTCAATCCATGGATTCGATGGCTCATGTAAACGCGCCTATTAAGGTATTCAACTTAATAACATTCAGCTTATGATAATCCGTATTCAACGTATAATATTCCCTAATTCAAAAGTACAGGGTGGTTATAAAATAACTCTCGCTACTCGGAGTGGTCTGTAGCTTGAATGAATAATCCAAATGCATCAAAAATTGAGACACTTACCAATCAAGAAGGGGGAAAAAGAACGGTATCATAAAAAAGACAGATTCCAAAATAATAATCATAAAAAAGTATAATCATAAAAAACAAACTTGTCTCTTGACCAGAATCTAAATTACGAGGCGTCGTCAATTATGGCCAATTACTGCCAACACAGCTAAATACGCCTAGTAATTTAGAACCCTGGTCAAGAGACGAGTTTCTTTTTCACGAAAAAGAATGGAATTATAACACAGAAACTCGTCTCTTGACCAAGGTTATAATTACGAGGAGTAGCCAATTACGGCCAACACATCCAATCACGCCTCGTAATTTCGAACCTGGTCAAGAGACGAGTTTGTTTTTTATGATTCCATTCTTTTCTCCCCTTCTTGATTAGTATAAGTGTCTCAATTTTTGAAGCATTTGGATTACTCATTCAATCTACAGACCACTCCGAATAGCGAGCGTTATTATATAACCACCCTGTATATTCAGCAATTCAACGTAATTACATTCCCTCTCTCACCTTCCTGGACGTTGTCGATGAAAACTTGGATGTAGTCGTCCCTGTCCGACCTCTGGTGCTCGTGATAGAGGCCGACGGCGTGCCCCAACTCGTGGACCACCGTACCCACGTAGTTGCAACCGGAACCCAGATTCACGTCCTGCTGGCCCCCGATCCGGCCCACGTACGACGAACACCTAACAGGGGAGGGTGTTAAAGTACGATGTCGCTCGTTGGGTGCCCGCTCAGGTTTTCGACGTCGTCACTTGACCAGAGTTCCGAATTACGAGGCCGTCATTGGCTGTGTTAAAGCTCCTAAAGGATGTCGGAAATAGACAGCCGAAAGTGAATAAATTTATATATTATCTGCAGACGTTGAATTATCGTAGCACTGAAGCTGCACAACAGGCGTGCTAATTTAGAGCCAATAAAGTCAAGTAACGAGCCAACACCTGAATAGGCACCCAACGCAACTTTTAGGAGCGATATCGTGCGCAGTGTCGAGACTTGGGAGCATATTTATAGTGCATTCCTTCCACGCGAGGTTTTACTTAACTTTATGCGGGCCGTTTATAGGTATAGGCAGCTATTTTGGAAATGCCCGAACCGAGTTCATTTCACTCCTCCAGTCTGGAAAATGCACTTACCCGGAAGGAGTGGATCCTCTGTGTGTTAAACCTCCGACAGGATCACTCCAAACGAGTGATTTTAACTCAGTCTGAGTTAATATTCAATCCTTTAAAGTGTCGAAAATGCACTTCTCCAACTGGAGTGGATTTCACTCTTTTGTTTTAAGAGTGTACGGTACCGATTCTCACGGACAGACAAACTAAACAATCAGACCGAAACTAAACAATCGCCGAAAAATCTGTCCGAATCCGTGTGAAGAGGGACCGTGGAATCAAGAGGGACAATGCAGAATGGAAAATCGAACGGGGCGGAGCATAGTTTGTTTGTGCGATAGAAGACAATGTTTGAAATATATAGTCACTTAAGTTCCCACATGGTGCTATCTCACTTTGCACAACGGATCAGATTTACTGTGCTTTGGCGAACTTTTCAAAATCGCGCCAAAAGTCTGAATTCTGGCGACTTTTGACGTCACGCTCTCTATACTGCACTGATAGATAAAAGTCAGATAGGGTTGCTGGAAAACGTCATCGGTGCGAAGTCAAAGAAATCGAATCATCAGTCGAAGCCAGACAGGTTGCGGCAAAAAATTAAAATCACCAAATCCAAAAAATCGCGTCAAGGGACAGTACAGTAAATCAGATCCGTTGTGCAAAGTGAGATAGCACTTTTGGGAACTTAAGTTACGATATGTGACGTGACGATATGTGACATTAATATGAGAGTGGTTGTTCAAATTTGGACGAATTAGCAGCCGGGTGGTTTGGTTGTGGGGTATAATAAGACATCGTTTGAAGTATTTGGAGACACTGTCGAGGTGGCAGTTCCAGTTGCCCCTTACAATAGACAAAATTATATCGAAATAAAAGTTTTTAAATCTGTTTACTAACCCTTGTCCGTAGAAGAGTCGTAAGTAGTCCTTTTCTTTCGTTCGCTTTACGAATCGAATGCATGTTTTAGTATGGTATTGCTCCATAGCTTTATCAATGATGTCTGTTATATCAGCTGGAAAATAAACCAACAAACTAAATAAAATAGTTATTTAAGCAACTAGTGCCGAAAATGACACTTTATTAAGCGAGTGGCTTTTATTTCACGAGACCATAGGTCGAGTGAAATGATTACAAGAGCTAATTAAAGCATTATTTTGCACGTGCTTGCTTACAATACTTTTTATAATAACGTGCAAAAGCGGGAAATTTGCGTTCTTACTTTCGTCTTATTTCCTATTTTGTAGTACTTGTAGTTTCCATGGAGATATTAGAAAATTTTCGCAGTTTAATCAATAGGCCTCTTTGGCGATGATAGCATGAAATCGCCTAAACTGGTGTAAAGAAACCGGTTACTCGGTTTGTTTTTCTTTCGAGGCAACCGTAATTAAAGCCAGAGATTAGTAGACCCTAGTCATACGTTTCTACCGCGAATGAAGAACCGAAAGAAAAACCGGTTTCCTATCGCCAATATCCGCCAAGAAGAAGCAATTACGGGAAGACTCCTAATAAATCAAGCTGTTCTTCCCTTGTACTCTTCCCCCCAAATGTGTATTTTTAACCCTCAAAAACTCAAATTCCGCTAAATTGACTCGTCCCTCAACAAATGCTAAATGGAAATTTTTTAAAATTGTCCAGCAAATCATGCTTCTGTAGTTAAACTCATAGTTTCCATGCACAGAAGTCACGACCATGGGCGGAGCTATAAGACGCGTGGAACAATCAGATGTAGGCAAAATAAAACGGATGAAACTTTCTTTTCATCTGATTGGCTCTGCGCGTTTTATAGCTCCATCCATGGTTTTGGCTTCTGTGCTGGGAAACTATTTGAATTTAACTTTAAGTACATAATTGTTGGAAAAATATGTCCTTATAAAGAATATAGACACAGCATAGAGTTCCCTACTAAAAATGATCCATAGAGATCAATACAAAAATCTATTGACATAAGTGCAGCTTTATTGATGTCTACTTATTTCTACGGATGTCTCTATTGTTATCAGTAGAAGCTATTGATATCAGTAACCTACTGACAATATTTCTTATTGATATCAATAGAGCTGTATAGACACCAGTAAAGAAAATATCAGTAAGCTACTGATCTCAAATGACATCAATTGGCCTGCACTGATATCTATATAGATCAGTAGAGATTTGTATGGACATCAATAGAGATCAATTAAGATTTGTATAGATATCAATAGAGATTTCTATTGGTACCAGTTGGCCATTTCCACATACAAATTTTCTATTGATCTTTACTGAGCATTTTTAGTAGGGTTAGGAAAGAGAATAGAGCGGCCCATGCATGTGCGCAGCAACGCACAAAAGAGGCAGGCTAGAGCGGTGCATCTTGAGATACCTCAGTGCCAGTTTCCATAGTTTCGGGTACTATGTTATACGCAGTATCTCAAAAAACTGCTAAACCGGTGCAACTTGGGATACCTCAGTATGCGCAGTAGCTCGAAAAACCTGACAGCCCTGCTTCAAACCATTTGAACTGATAGACCTCTCTACATCTCCTTCCTAACTCAATCGGCGCGTTTACATAAGCCATCGAATCAATGGATTGAAGAGCAAACTCAGCAATTTTTCTTTCTTGGGGATTTTATCCCAGACATAACCGGAATTGCAGGGTTCATTTGGGGGTTTCACAAACCCCCCAAATGATCGAAGGGTTTGATGTTTCATACCATGGATTCGGCCACAGACTATCATTTGTGTTAGAAATCCTGCTCGACCTCTTTTCCCTTAATGGGGATTTTGGCATTCCATGGATTCGATGGCTCATGTAAAGGCACCTTGCCTTTCAGGAGTGATAAGATTATGAAGGGGCCTTACACAGACTGTCGTCGATGACGTAAGGGATGGTGCCGTGTCCAGGGTAGCCGGGCCAGCGAAATCCGACGTCTTTGGCTCCGGCCTGCAAGAAGCATGTTCCACTACAGTAATGCCGTGGCCCATTCCCCCTTAAGCCTTGGTTTCCTCGGAGTCTGTCGACAGAAAAATGCGACCGCTATTATACGTTGATGATGTCACTCTACCGGCCACCGCTTAATTGGAACGTAACGTTGACACGAAACTGGAAACCTAGCGAACTCAGTCAACTAGCTCTGTTGTTGATTTGGTTTTCGTCTTTTGCATGTCAATAATGGAAAATTTAGGTTCTTTGTGATTTCTCACAAAATCAATGAGCATTTCTACCTCGGCAAGCGTACAACAACCCTCGCCTTCCGTCATTTCGTCAAATTTTTAATATTTGGCAAGCACAATACGCAACAGACAACAACAAAAAACTTGGCATCAGGATTCCCCCAACGCACTCAACAGCAACTCAATCTGGCGGTCGTGTTGAGTTGTCTGGCAACGCTCCCGGGGAAACCACTCTAGCGTAATCAGTGTACGCGAGTCTAGCGATAGAACGTTCCACGGCTCTCAGCTGAGTAGGAAGTTTCAAACACAGACTGCGCATGCGCGTGAACTTGAATTTTTTAAAAATTTATTGCAACTTGAATTATTTTGAAGCACTGTTTATATTATTTTTTAAGTACAATTTTAGATTATGTACTTCATTTTGTATAAACATTTATTTGATTTTTTTAATTTGAAATTCTTTTTTTATTTGATATGTTAGTCTAATTTTAAAACTTAAAAAATCCAACAATTTGAAGCAAACATGTAATTAGAATTTGTACATATTATAATTAGATATATAATTATAAAAAGCAGTGTTATATAATATATATATACAAATAAGTTTAATTAATTGTTTAAGTGAAATTTGTTTTTTTCTTACTAATCTGACACACCCATAATTTATTCCTTTTTAAAAGTTTGTTACAAAATATGTTTTTGTAAGAATGAATTTACTTATTAATTTCAAATCGTTCCTTTTTTTGTATTGTTGCAAGTTTTGATAAAATTTTAAATGCTATATGTTCCTAATATATCATATCAAGAAAAAAATATTCATAAAGTTTGTAAAAAGGGTCGACTTATCGTTAACAAAAATAAATTTTATACATAACTTAATAACTAGTTGTGACACATAATCCTCATCGATTCCCGAAACCGATTGTGAGATTTTAAAACAGAACGCAAGTTCAGGCGCATGCGCAGTCTGTGTTGTCTCAGCTGGACTCTCTCAGCTGTCTCAGCTGAGAGCCGTGGAACGTTCTATCGCTAGACTCGCGTAATCAACGCCAGTAGTTTGTATGACGTCACTCACCGCACTTGTCCGACCGCTTAAATCTGTTGACGGACTCCGAGAAAACCGAGGCTTTAAGCACAAAATGACAAAAGTTTGAGCACTCACTTGCAATACATCAACAGCAGCTTTCACGAATATGATGTCACCCGTTGCTAGACCGTAGAGGGCATTTCTGGCTGCAGCTGTTAAAAAAACTCCATTAAAAATGCAATTCTTCATTTTTTTTCAATGCCACTACTCAGCCTAGATAGAGAACAGACTTTGCAAAGATAGATGAATATGCAATGTATATTATTAAATCAAAAGCGTGAAATCCACTCCTATAGGATACGTGCATTTTCGACACTGAAAAGGAGAGAAAATTAACCCAGACTGAGTTAAAATCACTCGTTTGGAGTGATCCTGTAAGAGGTTGAACAAAGCAAAGGAATGAAAATCCCCTCCTATAGGGGAAGTGCATTTTCGACACTGGAAAGGAGTGAAAATTAACTCAGATAGAGTTAAAATCGCTTGTTTGTTTTAACGGTGTATATTATTAAAGTATGAACAAAGATATTAATATACAATAATAAAATAGACTACGCTTAAATACGTTAATATACCGTATAGAGAAAGTATGCATA
Source organism: Hylyphantes graminicola (assembly GCA_023701765.1). Taxonomy (NCBI): domain Eukaryota; kingdom Metazoa; phylum Arthropoda; class Arachnida; order Araneae; family Linyphiidae; genus Hylyphantes; species Hylyphantes graminicola. Next base: position 76,935,623 of record CM043111.1, on the reverse strand, counting down.
TTTTCTGATATATACAAATTAGATAAAAGAATTTACCTGGACATTAAGGTAATATATCGCTAAAGAATATGATTCAAGACCTTAATGCACAATCTAGTAACGGTATATAACAATATGTATTTGTATGTAAAAGTTGGTACACTGCGTAAAAAACTGTTAATTTTACAGAAAAAACAGATATTTACAGAAAAACAGATATTTACAGAAAATTACAGTTATTTTATTTTAACAGTACTTACTGCAAAAACAATCTGTTTTAAGTGAAACATTTTTACTGTTTTTATCCGCGTAGAGAGTAAAAGACTGAAAACGAAGAAGCATTTTAATTGTTTGGTTAGTTTAGGTCCGTAGTTTGACTCCCGGTTTCTGCAGATTATTAATTCTCAACAGTACTGTAGTCAGGGTTCCGTGCTTAGAGCGGACAGTGCTCAAAGCGGACTTGCTCAGAGCAAACATTCGTAAGAAAAAGTAATTTGTCACCATAGGGGGTTTTCCCTTTGAATTGTTCGGGTGGCCATGTTTGGTCACAAGCACAAGTCATTTGAATTATTATGAATGTAGAGAGGAATTCGTTCACTTTTCGATCTCTTCTGTAAACACTTATAAATAGGTTTTGTTCCAAATTTCTTTATATGACAGCTTTTGAAGTTCTGGTTATTATAATGTATCCTTATAAAAAACTCTTAGAGACACAGTTTCATCGTTGCGTATTCTAAAAGTTGGTTCCTTTCTCTACTTAAATATGCACTTGTTTTTAAATAACTTACACGAAGTATTGTTGACTAGTAGTCCTTCTTATGTCAAATATTGGCGACGGGGCAGGTTTCAAAAAATTCCAAGGGGAAAAAATTCCAACAATACTATTTCAAAATAGTGTCCGCTCTGAGCACCGAAATGCACTAAAATGAGTGTCCGCAAAATTTAAATGTGGCTGAGAGGAAAAATGTATTTCTCTTTTTCTTTATAATTTGTTTGTTAAAAACAGTTTTTGCGTTACAATTATAAATGGTTCGTATAAAATAAACAAATTGTCTCTGTAAATTAACCAGTATTTTTATGGCGCACTAGCTGACAGTTTTTTCTGTAAGATCAACAGAATTTTTACAGCTGCTTACGTGAAATATTTTTACTATATTTTTAATGGTGCCTCAGAAAATCAGACAGATAAATTAGACGTTTTTTAAACAGAGTTTTTTAAGTAAGTTATTTAAAATTTTCTGACCAAGGAAAAAAATCAATGAGGATATAATAAAATAAAATAATATCTGCAAAATTAAAAAAAAGGAAGTTTCCAAGAGAAGACTAAGATTGACTGGCCATGAAGTGAGGATGCCCAGGGTGAAGTTACCAAACATCTCTATCTCTCTTCTGAGCTCCTGATAGAAAACCCAAAAAACAAAAAGAGGAAGACACAGAATGACCGTAGAAATAGAAAAACTGTATGTTATGTTATATAGAGGAGAAGCGTAATGGTGAAACAAGTGGGTGCCGAAGCATCACCTCAACATGGCGGCGATTGGCGTAGAAAAAATCAGTGCTAAAATTGCACTTTTTTTCTTAGAATCATGATTGTTGAGTTGATTCTAGTTGATAACTGCACATATTTCGAATTTTCTCTTGTGAGTGTCAAAAATAATATTATTAAGTAACCGAAAATTTGCATAGTTGTTTATCGATAATTTGTAGAATTATTGATTTTATTCATCGTTAAGCCTAACCAATCATTCAAAATTGAGTCTGACATTAAAAATATTTCACTGAATAGAAATAGAACTACACAAAAAATGATCCTGATTCATGAAACCTAAAAGTACAACCCACGTCTACAAAAAATTTCAAAGAGCCGCCAGCTCCAAGATAACAGCTTCTTAAAAAAAGCACTATTTTAGTACTGTCATTTTCAACGCAACTGGCCGCCATGTTGAGGTGATCAAAGGAAACATATTTTGACCCTTTGTTTCCCCTCTAGATAGTGGGGGATAGCGCACGGTTTTTCTATCTCCATGAGAATGACCACAGACGGTTAAAAAAATGCTTAAAAATTTAAGATTGTCCGGTTTGGAGGATACCAGAGCCAAAGCCTAAAATCGTGAGACATGGAGGAGTAGGGGCTGGATGCCATATAAGGCTTGAAGAGCTCAAGGGGGAATGGGCGAACTGGACAGCGGGTCTCCAAACTCAAGTGCCTCAATGTTAATCCAATGGGAAAAAAACTATTTTTGCTGCCATATTTCTCCGGCTGTACTGAATATTTTTGCAAGCGGATTTTTTTATGTGATAAATGTAGCTGACTTACAGGTCCCGACAATCCCACTTTTTTGAAATCAGCACGAATATTTTTTTTTAATATTTAATAAATTGTTTTACACAAAATATTCGAAGCAATTTTAAAAAGTGGGAATATAGGGACCTGTAAGTCAGCTACATTTATCACATAAAAAAATCCACTTGCAAAAATATTCAGTATAGCAAATGCGCCCATTCCCCCTTAAGTAAGTATGCAAGGTATGCAAATGCAAGAAAGATAATTTTAAATTTATGTAAGTTAAAAGTATATGTTTGTATACTATAGACATGTGCACTTACATGCTTCCATATCATTCTCTGGATACAGCCCATCTGTGTTGTTGAAGAGTTCTTGTATCTGACTCCATTCCGGAGGAAACTGCACCCCTGCTCCTGTTGAAATATGTTGCAGTAATGAAGCCGATTCCGGCCGTCTATTTATAGCCTCCTTTAGGAGCTTTAACACAGCCAATTACGCTTCGTAATTTAGAAACCTGGTCAAGTGACGAAGTCGACACCTGAGCGGGCACCCAACGGAACTTCGAGCGACATCGTACGCTGACGCCGTCGAGACTTTGGACTCCACATATTTAACGAGCACGTATATCAGTGGCGGATTAATACAATTTTGTCGGGAGGGGCGGATAATCAGACCGTATATAGGGGGGGAGGGGGATATTTCTTCAAAACTGGTAAAATATTGTTAAAAAATGTAAGTTCTATTAATTACTCATATTATTAATTAATTTTCTATTTTAATTAGCTTATTAATTACTTTTTATTTAATTAACTTATTTATTTACTCTCTCGTACAGAAAAAATATCCATTTTACATGACAGGAATAGAACCACAAACTGAAAGATCTTAAAAAAATACACAGGACAATAAAATACCATAGCAGAAATCGCGAAAAAAGTCGCCCTACGAAAAGTCTTAATAATTAACTTATTTTTATTTTAATTGAAACTAACTTATTATTAAATACTTAAGATAAAAAAAAGATTTATAAAAATTTCACTGCAATCATGTTTCACTTATCTTGAGTAGCAACAGTTCACCGCAATGAAAATAAGGTCTCATTTTATAAATCAATGTAGTGGAGCTTATCATGCCATTCATTACCACCAATCACCGAATAATATATGTCTCGTGAATCACCGGAATGATGTATGGCACGTGAAACAAGCCTATTTGCAGTGGGTTTCGATTTTATTCCCGAAATCAACGTACTTTTCGTCTGCTTTTGAGTTCTTTACACCTTACAACTTGCTTTTATCTATTATCAGAATGCTGAAACATATTGAATGAAACCTTTCTTTCTATGCAATCTTTCTTTGATAAATGATTTGAACAACAAACAGCACGGCAAGAAATTGGCATTTTAAAAAATGAATAACTAAAAAATATTCATATAAAACTCACTTTCGAATACAAAAACAAAAGTAATTCCAGAAAAGTGAAAACAAGACCGCAAATCCATTGGAATAATTTTTTTTGTTTGTGTCGGTTATTTTTTATAATAAAATATTTAATCGCATAATATAATATAGGTATCTTTTCTTAAAAAAATGGTTTTAGGACCTTACGAAATCACATTCTTTAAAAAGGTATTCACTCAAAAATATCTGTTAGTAATTTTTTAAAAAATGGAATAGCGTGAATAAATAAATTAAAACTCTAGAATAACGTGTGAAGCCAAAACGCACAATTCTAGCACGACTACGACAACATATTTCCTAGTTATTATTGCAATTTAAAAATACAATTACTATATTACTGAAACAAAAGAAAATAACTGCATAAGGATCGACGTCCTTTAAACAGAAATATTAATCCATAAGACAAATTCAGGACCCGTGAGGTAATTTATTTTTCACATAATTGTCTATAGTTGCCGCCCCATTCAAAACTCCAGTAACTTAAATTTTTTAAACTTACCCTAGCAATCGATTACTCATTCTTTCTTAGAAAAGGATTATGTAACTCAGTTTTTTTTATAAGAAAACATGAAGGCTAAATATTAATGAATGTTAAAAAAAAATTTGATAGAATACCATAAGGATGGTGGGTTTGAAGCTGATTAGCTAGTGATAGAAGTTTTTAAAAGGTTAAATTAATAAAATTACAAATATACAATAGAAGTACAAATTTTTTTACAAATTACTTATATACTTTATACCGCACATTCCTTAAGATATCGTTAAACTGGTGTGGAGTGCAATGTCGAAATTCCATATTTAATATTTTAAAGGTTGTGAGACTATCCATTGATGACACGAAAGCAAGCTCTTCATAGCATAGAGTCGAGCATGAACGAACCGCCGAGTAACTGAACTTCGTTAAAATCGGCAGAATTTAAGGTTTACTAACTAGAAATATATTAAACTTTTTTAGTAATATATTCTTAGGGTACTTACATATTTATTTGTCTATGGTTCTTGTAATCATTCATGCTTTGCCATTTTTTGATCTTTCTTGCTTGGTATTCGTATCGAAAAGTCATACAAATATAACATGACAGTGAATTGAGAACCTGAGTTTATAACCATTGCGACCGAGCCGAGCCGAGCAGGCTTCAAAACAACCTAGCCACCAAATTCCTTTTTTATTTCTGTCTATGATGAGGGGGTGTTGAACAGTTTACGGGAATAGGGGAAGAGTCTTTCTTCACCCCCTTTCCACAGTAGAGGTTTGTTTTAGGCAGGGGAGAATGACCTCGACCAGAACTATAGTTGTAAATAGTTGGGGGGGGGGGGGCGGTTGGTTTACGATGTCGAGCTTGAGAGCGGGAAAGGAGTGGGAGGGGGGGGGGGGGAGTGACCCCCTCACTGAGCCAGGCAGTCTGTAAAGAAAGCTCTTCCAAGAATCTTCAACGAACCCACCCAACGAAGGCTTCCCGACTCCCCATGGTTTTGTTTCCTCTTTCAGAGGAGCGAAGATCGAATTTCAGCAGACTTTTTGGGTAAAACAGATTTTTCTGACTTAGGGCAATTTTTCGATGTCGAAATGTAATACATATTTTAAAGTCTGTGAGACTTTATAATTATAGTAACGTTACAGTTTTTGCAGCGCTTAATCCAATTTTATCGGACAAATATTGCACATAAAATGTCGGATCTCGGGGGGGGCGGTCGCCCCCACCGCCCCCCCCCTCTAATCCGCCCTTGACGTATATCGCAGTGTACTCGGGCACCCCGGTAAACCTTTGAGGATTTTCCCCACCAGCACGAATACGTCTATAGTATGGCTAGGGCAAGGACAAAAAACAAAGAACCTTCTCGGTGTGAGGCTCGTCGCTTACACCTCTCGGCCACCGGGGGGCCTATAAGTTGCAGTATTACAATAAATCTATAATAATAAAAGAAAGAGTCTGCCTGTCAGTGTGTATGTCTGTGGATCGCAAAAGACCTACTTAGACTGCTCTAAAAAATTCGAAATTTTTAATACAGATTCCTTTTAATACCCTACGTGTTTACCTGAGGCTTAGTTTTTTCATATTTGATTGTTATTTTTAATTAATATAATTAGTTAAAAAAAAACGTCATCCACATGGGATTGAGGGACCATAACAGGGCTTAAAAATACATATGGACCGGGCCGAAACGGGGGCTTGGCGCCATCCTCTATTAGTTTGATGATTGAGTTTGGTTGAGATATGCGCTCGCCCTAAGGCTGCTTCATCCTCTATTAGTGCTTGTTTTTTTAAGTGCGCATGCGCCAGCACGAATTTAATTTTGTTTTGATTTTGAGTGTATTTTCACAAGTAAGCATGCCTCTAAAAGGAAGCAATGCGAAGTTAACGGGTTCCCAGTAAAGCGGGACCATACTGCTAGTCTATAATAACAAGCAGGGGTAACAGAATCTGTCACTTAACCAGCTTCAACCCAACATTTGTGTTCAACAGGAAAAAAAAAAGCGCCAAACACAATATTAATTCTGAATTTGAGGGTTTGGCGAGCGATAGCGAGCAGGGGCATAGTACTTTTCGAAAACTAATATTCAAATACAAAAACAAAAAGTAATTCCAGCCAGCAAGTGACAACAAACCGTTGGAGTTGTAACCATCCATGATGTGAAGCATCCGACGTGAAGCAATCCTATATAGTGACTCTGAAAATGGAAACATACTTTTAGAGACTTAAGGGGGAATGGGCGTGCAGGAACGTGGGTCTCCAAACTCAAGTGCCTCAATGTTAATCCAATGGGGAAAAACTATTTTCTTTGCCACATTTCTCCGGCTGTATTGAATAGTTTTACAAGCGGATTTTTTTATGTGATGAATGTAGCTGACTTACAGGTCTCTATCTTCCCACTTTTTGAAATTGCCTCGAATATTTTGTGTAAAATAATTTGTTGAACATTAAAAAAAAATCTTCGTACTAATTTCAAAAAGTGGGATTGTCGGGACCTGTAAGTCAGCTACATTTATCACACAAAAATCCGTTTGTAAAAATATTCAATACAGCCGGAGAAATGTGGCAAAGAAAATAATTTTTTCCCATTGGATTAACATTGAGGCACTTGAGTTTGGAGACCCCCGGTCCTGTACGCCCATTCCCCCTTAATAACATTTATACTCCTCCCACCACTTCTTAGCATCAATGACGTGTGTTTTAGACGAGTCCAAACTATCACTCGTAAAACGAAAAGGAGTAGAGAAATTTTTTGATTTCACACACAGTTACATATATTCGACTATTTATTGCTTTTGCAGGTGCATACTTCTTTAAGTTTTAAAACAGTTTCTCAACTGAAGGGCAGTTCGAACATAGATTGGTTCACTATTATTGCTTAGTTATTTTTTTGCCTACTTTTCTTTTCTTAATTCGAAAGAATTAAAAAAGCGAAAAAGTAGGTTTGGACTTGTCGTCGATGTCCGTCTGTCTGTCCGTCTATCCGTCCGTACTCCAATTCCAAAATAGGTTCTATCCATTCGATCTTAAAAATTATTTTTCCCCGAAAGGTATGACCTCAGAGACCCAACTTTCATACTTTTTATCCGTCTGTCTGTCCGTTCGGATGGACGTAAATCTACTATTTTTCGTCGAATTTCCCATTGAATTATAATTGAAATTCAATTTATAGTCAATTTAAACCACTGTTGCCAACTCAACAATGGCATGAGAAACTTTATTCATTTAAAAATAATACTATTTGAAGCAAAATTTATTTGGTTATAAATCAGTTTGGAATGAGGCCTGAATGTGATTATTTATAAGTTTACTAAGTAAGTAGCAGAAATATTTTTATGCGTAATCCTGGTTAGTTTTAATTTACATTTCTTATTTTAAATGCATTTTGGAATAGTTCCATGTTTTTTGCTTTTAATAATTATTTAATTATTCGTAGAACTACAAATAAAGCAAGCAGATAATAAGTACTATTAATTTTATTTGCTATAAAAAATTAATGAAAATAGATGATTTTGGTTTTAAGAAGTTTACATTATAGCTGGATGCTTTGTTTAGTGAAATTTATTTTAATGTGCGTACAATTTAGGTAGAAACGGTTGTAAATGACACTTGCTGTTACGTACCTAGTTGTTTCTCGATAAGAATTTTAGTAAGTATTTAAGTAACAGGAAAAGTAGGCGAAGAAAAGTTCTTTGTTTAACTTATGGCGTTCCCCGAAGTGATACTGAATATGTAAATAATACATACTACAGATGTAATCTATTAACTATCAAGTCGACATTGAAAAAAAATGGACGTGCAATTGATGACGACATTCAGCAATTAACTATAATACTAATTTCACTAATAAAATATGTTTAGTTTCAGTGTGACACATTATTTTCAAACAAACAAACCGAACAATCCGCAGGCTTGCCAAACACCATGTGATTGGCAACCCTGTATGTGTACTTTACACAAGTTGGCAATCAAAATATTTTGATTGTGGAACAGTCTACTTCGAAAAAAAGTAAGGAAGGTTTTGGTTTTGGCAAGAGTTACTATGTTTGGCGATTCATTGCTCTTATGTACGCAAATTTCTTCAAGGTTTAGAAACAGGTTATCAATTGAAGGGTATATCGGTAACAACAATACTCGATCGCCGATAACTGTAGTTTTAGTGTGATTCATTATTTACAATCGAACTGGACCAACAATCCCCTCTTCTCGCCAAACGCCTTGAGCTGGCAACCCTTTTTCCTTCGGCTTAAAACTTTAAATCAAAGTGGAATCTTCCACAATCAAAATATTTTGATCGCCAAATTTTGGCAACCAGACAATGCCTTTTTTACAAAGTGGAAGCTTCTACAATCAAAATATTTTGGATGCTAAGTTGTGGCAGGCGTACTACACCTTTTTAACCAGTTGAATGTTTAATGTAAATGTTTAGAAAACAACCTTACCTGCTAAAACAATCTGAATCAATGTAATGTTAAGTAAAGCTGCATAGAATATCCAAGCCCTGTTCGTAAAGCCACGTCTTCCACCCAGCCATCTTGAGTGTTGCATGGTTAAAAACCAACATTCATTCAACGCGAATTAATCGAAGCACTTGGTTCAGTGGCGAAATTCGTGTTGATTCAGGACAAGTTTCATTGTTCTCTTCCCATTGTTGTTCAGGAATGTAGAATGATGATATTATCAGTGTTGTCCGAGGATATTAAATTTTTTGGAAATGGAAACATGTATTGACAAGAGTTCTAATTTGTCAATAGTATAGAAGCGATATAGTGGAATTCTTCAGATTCAAACCGAAACTTAACTTTTCCCCAGGGCCGGATTTAGATTTTATGCGCCCCTAGGCCCGTGTTTTTTTTTATCGCCCCCTCTTCACACAATCGCAAAGGAGGGAGAAATTTGACCTCAGAATGGTCTTTGTGAAGATAACTTGTATTTTATTCTAATTCATCTTGAAGTAATATTAATTAAATTAAATAATAAGAAAATCAACTGTTTCCAAGTTTTGGTATATAAGCTATAAATAAATAGGGCCCTATGGGGCTAAACAATGACATCACTTGTGCTCAGCACACTACCTTAACCATTAATAGCCTGTATGAGTGTCAGTGTGAAACAGTGACATCATAATGATCATGAAGAAGGGGGACCAGTGACGCGTTTATGGATGTTGGGGCCATGGGCGGCTCCCCGGCTTCCGAATTTGGGGTCCCTCCCCCCCCCCCCCCACAAACAAAAATTAGAATTTAAAAAATCTTAATACTTGTACAAATAAAAAAGCAGCATGATGAAGGATTGAAGGATGAGCCAGCTTGTAAATTGGGATTTTCCCCTCCCTTTTTTTTTTTTTTTTGGAGCATGAAATGTTAGTGATAAAATCGAAGTTGAAAAAACAACAACAACCATGGTCTTGGCTAAATATTACAAGAGACAATTTCATTTATACTTTTAATGCTCTTATATTTACATATAATTATTTTCCATTTACAACATTTTCTTACTGCATTTTCTTTTTGAAAATTCGTTGCTTTTCCACACTTGGAAAAGTCGATTTTAATCCATGTTGCAGAGAAAGTTATACAGTTTCGATGGAAACCAAAGATGTTCTTTTCTTGCAAGTATTAAAAAATGTGATATTTCGTCTTGAACACTTTCGTGGCAGTCGTTGTTAGACTTAAAATCCTCCCTGTACTTTGTTGTAAGTTTAGTGATCATAGGCGTGACGTCACACTTGTATAGTTCGGTAATAAGGGACACGAAAAAAGCAACAATTCGGAGCACAATTATTATGTTTGTGTGCAAACAGTTGTAAGAGTCTAGGTATTTGTTATTAATTTTGAAATTTGGGACCAATCGCAATCTGGGGCCACAGGCGGCCGCCTCTAACGCCTATTGGTAAACGCGTGGCTGCATAGTGGAATTCTTCAGATTCAAATCCAAACTTAACATTTCCCCTTTGTGCTTTGAAAAAGGTGGCTGAGGACAATGTGGCTATAGACAAATGAAACTAAAATGACATAGACACTGCGTTGTATTGCCCCCAACCGATTGAATTCAATACAAGTTTTTGTTCATGTTCACGGACGTGACTTCAGTCATTATTGGCAAGCATTGAACAGTCAGTTAATCCTCTCAGTCCCAGTGATGCCATTTGGCATAATTTATTTCAATATTTTTTTCAAAATGTTTATGTCCCGTTATGACATCCAAACACACATCATTCGATTCTTCACACTTTGTTCTATTAGACAATATTTTACATTAATATCAATAGAAGTCAGACCTACTATTATTTTATTCGGAAAACAGCCAACAAGCGTTTCACCTGATTTTTGATAAGTTCACTTCAGTTCCACATATTTAAAACACAATTTAAACTATTTCGGTTAATATAATTACTAAACTTTTTTAATAATGTGGTCAGATACCTTAAAATATATAACTCGAAGTGTTTTTAGGTAATATATATATTTTTATTTTGTTGTTTTCCACAGTTAAAAAAATTTGGCATTGTTTCAAAAACCATATAAAAAATTAATATGAATTTTTTTTCTTATGGAACTCGTTTATTTGACCTAAAATAAGCTTATTTTGTGAATATCAGAAGTTTCTGTAGTGTAGTAAATTTTTGGGACTGAAAGGGTTAAATAAATACAAATTTCTAAGTAAAGATAAAACATTACATTAATATTTTCCCAAAATGTTCATTTCTTTAACTCTCTAATTTAAAAAAGTGAATTCGTTCCTTATAAGTTAGATATAGACTGCCAAAGTCATGAAATTGGGGGTTGGGACACATCATAGGACATGACATCTCATGCTCTGTGGACTAAAAAAAAAATCTTGTTTTATTCTTTCTGTTCCATACTCTATAAATTGTACTTTCATTTTTTCCTAAATAACTTTCTCTGAAAGCCTATATTACTTTTAATACTGACGAGACAAAAAAAAAATTCGTATTTCTGCGATCCATTTCTGAGAGAGTGGGCTATCAAGGCCAAGTGCATGTTTTCTTTTGTTGTCTTAAAGCTAAGTAATTCATTAAAAAATGCCTTCAGTTCTCATGTGAAAGAAACTGCAAAATGAATTTGGCATTTCCCTACAATTTCCAGTGGCAGTTATCGCATAATTAATAATAAATATAATATTAATAATAATCTAATTTTTAGTGGTAGTGCTACTCACAGGTCCGGTGATCGAATCCCAGACTGGGCGAGGTTGACTTAGCCTTCCATCTCTTAAGTGGATCGGTAAATGAGTAATGACCAAGCATGCTTGGGAACTAAACACTGGAGGTTACGCGCGAGGCTGACCACCAGCACCCCGAAGCCTTTAATCACGAAAGCTGGAATGGGCACGCCAGGCCTTGACCCTCTAACTGGCTGTTGCACCGAGGGGTTTAGTTTAATACAATTTCCAACTAAACTCCTAATAACAATTTTTTTTTGGATATTTAAAATAAATGATCCCTTTACCTTAAAAAAAGTGAATAAAAGGGAAATGACAGTAATTTTTAATACCTCGGTTACACTACCTTAAGCGCTGATTTGCGCGAGGCCTGAGCGCTCATTTGAATTCGACCTTGGATTCGATCTTTTAAAGTTGGCGAGTGATTCTATATCGCGTTCTCTTTTAGTCATTTTTTGAATAATTTTTCACCATCTAGAATCACTTAAGAAAGAGAAAAGCCGTCAAGATGGATTCCCTTTCTTTTGAAGTCGCCGGAAAAAACCCAAACTAGATGGGTTCGTGGCCTTGAGTGACAGCTTGGTTTTTCGCAATTACTTTGCCTTGGTCACTGACTTGGTTAGCGTCCAAGTTAGCGCTCGAGGTAGCATAGCCGCGGTATAAGAGCAACGAAAATAAAACAAATTTCGTTCTTGAGCACCCTTAGAAAATTCCCATAAGCCCCGGCACATGCCTTTTTCTAACAGTAGACAAGGGCTGGGAGTTTTTTTCATGACTTTATGACTTTCTTGGTGGGGGCAAGATCGCCAAGCACTGCGACATTAAGTCTATTGTACTAAGCCCCAGAAATTACACAAGCACAAGAGACACACAAAGAAAGAGACGACACAAACACGTAGACAAATAACAACATTTATTGACTGTCACAAACATCCATGCCTGACCGGGATTCTGGGCTGGGAGTTAGTTCCCCATTGTTACTATCTGGCTGCACTGTTAAAAATAATAGTTCAAGGTTGAACCAAATTACGGTTCAAAGTTGCTGCAACCATGATTTGGTAGATTGTTGAACCATAAAACGGTATTTTAAAGTTGCGTAACTATGGTGAGAGGTTGAACCATATACGGGATTTCTCCAACGCGTAACTATAGTAAAAGGTTGAACCATAAAAATGTTCTCCCAATTGAGGATTTTTTCTACTATTTCCAGTACAGATATCAGATTTATAGGATAATTGGCAGTAGATGGTATTTGAACCCCCGCTCTCCAGAGAAGGTTAAATCTCTAGGCTGATGCCATAACCACTCGGCCACGGACGGACAACAATTCTTAAGCTGAAGCAATACTACTAATGTTGCCTGCGTTTGAGTAAACAATTAAATTATCGGTTGCAGTTAGTAGAAGTTGAACCAATTTTTCGTGAAAGCAGGTCTATTCCCAGAATGTGATATTTGGTTGAACCATTTTATGGTGTATCTACAAGAAGTTCTTGATTTTTCACCAATATTTGGTTCAACGTTGAACTGAAATTTTTAACAGTGTGTATCGCTCCCGACATGACGCCTATTCTCTTATGCTTTTCAACTTTGCACTCCAAAACTCGTTCTATTGTTTTCAAAATCTGAAGTAGATTAAAACTTTGTCAGTCAAAACTAATATATCCAAAAGACACGCTTGTCAAACCATTGATGGGGTCGTTTAAGATGATGTAATTCTCCTGTTTTCTTTAGGCCTTTCCTGCGATTTCATTCGTCGTTGCGTTGTTATTCGCAAAATTAGCATTTTTGCTTACATTGAAGAGCCAAAAATAACTGTTATAGGCATACATCTTTTAATAATTGTGTATAAAAGCAATCGCGAAGTTCGTCGCTATGTTCAGCAACGCCTATGTGCTGTTCTCATGACAGGTTTTGAAAATTGAACGGATTTTTTGAAAGTATCGTGGGTTGCGAAATGAAATTCCATATCAAGGCATCTCTGAGGTTGAGATGAATTTTGGATTTTCACTTACGACAAATTCATAAGTGTACCATAAATATCGATTATCCAGTAAAACATCAAATCTTCGACATAGCTTTTACCTTTAAAACATCGTGATATTCCCTCGTGACTATACACATCGTGACAATTTCGCGAGTGTAGAGTGTACCATAAATATCGATAATCCTGTAAAACATTAAAACTGCGACACAGCTGCGGCGTAAAAAAGATCATGCGAAAACGGATCATGGACGACGGGCTGAAATCATTAAACATGATATACTGTGGATATGTGATATATACGGTTCCAGAAGCCCATATGGGTGAATATTCATAAATGGTTAACCAGGGGCGGACTGGCTAAGATTGGCCCACTCGGCGCAGTCATGACTTAGGCCCATCATATCATAATACAGGATATCGATGCGTATGTTTATTAATTAATCAAGCAGTTTTGATTAAAAGTAAAAAAATCAATATGAAATCCAAAGGTGAAGTTATGTTATCTTTAATTATCCTTATAACATCTATATACATCTATTTTACAAATATTCATCAAGCCTAGATAAGCCTTGGAATTACAAGGCATGTCATCCACAGCTTTATCATAGTCGTACTTAAAATCTCTTTCAACATACAAAAGCATTAAGTCCTCAAGGCGATCTTGTCCCATGTTCGAAAGTAAACGATTTTTTATGAGCTTCAAAACTGAAAAATAGGTTTTCACATGAAACTTGTGTGCATGAAAGAGTCAAGATATAT